>JADLZK010011006.1:0-499210 GCA_015847255.1 Hyparrhenia diplandra | reverse complement strand
TTTTCCATCAAGTCCGAAAGCAAATGCTTTTTTTCCTCGCTGAATCGGGTCACGTGATTGCATTCCTCTAGAACCATTCCTATGTTTTGCTTCAACCAAAGGGCGTCGAAGGAAAAATTCCTTTGACATTCCTATCCTCGCTGAGATTCCTTTGGTTCACCGCGAACCAAAGGGGGCCCTAAGTCAATTGGTTGAAACCTAAGACTTCTTGGACCAAAAAGTAGAGACTTTTACCTCGCGGACTTAACCGATTTCATATAGGTGGGTTTGGTTGCCCGGTTGGCCGCCATGGCTGGTCGGGCCAAATATGGGCGTTTGGTTGCCCTTGGCCAGCCCATTAGCCAGTCGCCGGCCACCGACCACCCCTTAGCCGCCTCAGAAAAACGACCCCCGGGTCGCTTTTCCAGCCCAGCCCGTGCAAGCCACACCGGGCCTCCCGTCACCGCCGAGGCGCGCGCTCCACTCGCGTGTCCATCACCTCCGCGCCTCCTCGCCGGCGCCCATCCTCACCGCTGGGTGCTCATCCTCCCCACCGGCACTTCCCCCCACGCCGCCGGGCCCCCGACCGTCTGCGGCGGTGCTCATCCTCCCCGCCGCTAGGCGAAACCCATGGCGACACCCGGCGCATGTCGGCGGCGCTGACCATGGCGGAGATCCCCGAGCCACATGTCGGTAGCATTAACCACCAGAGCTCCGAGGGTCCCCGCGCGGTTCGTCGCTGCAATCGTGGGACGTGATGTACCGTCATCCTCGCCGCACACTCCACGCCCTGGGCACGGCGGGCTCGCCGCTAAACCTCCCCGCGTAGTCGAACCGGGACGAGATGTACCGCTCTCTTCGCCCCGGAGTGCCAGCAGCCACCATGCCGACTTCCAGTTCCACTTGCGCCGACGCCGGCAAAGACGGCGCTCGCTGTCGATGCACGCCCGTCCGCTGTCCGGCCGTTTCTGGCCAAGACGCTCGGAGTTCGCGGGTCGCCGCCGTCATCTTCGAAGATGGAGTCGCCAGGGTCATGCAGAGGACCCGCTCTCATCCAAAGACCACGGAGAACCCCCATCTCAAGGCTCGTGGAGGACCCGCTGGTGCGCCAAGACCCGCCAGCGAGCGCCAGACCAGCCGGGAGGACCCGCTGGTGTGTCGCGCGGACGCCGAGGAATCGCTAGTGCGCTGCCAAGACCGGGCGGGCAAGGACGAGCCTCGCCACCGCGGGTTGAGACTTGCTCGTGATGCTCATCCATGGTGCCGCCGCGGACGCTTGTCCATGGTGCTCGTCCCGCGACGCCCACCGCTGTTCGCTGAATTGCCCGAACGGAAGTGAGTTACCATTCCAAAGAAGAGGTGACTCTATCAAGCCAAAGATGTCAACCAAACACAACCAAATGCTAGCCAAAAGCTAGAAAGCCGAAGGCAACCAAACATGCACACGCTGATTTGCTGAGACAAAGCTTAGGCTAGCCCTCGGGCTTATTTTTGCTAGCCAGTTCCCCTAAGTAAACCTCCGAGCATTTTTCGCCGGTCGGGCCGAAAAACCCCGCTTATTTCGGGCCAAAAATCCTGCCCATGACGCCCCACCGGGCAAGTCGGGCCTAGCTTTCTCGTCCTGCTCGGCCGCGGTGACAGAGCCGACCAATTTATAAGAAATCATATAATTTGCAATTACCGGGCAATTGCGCCTACACTTGAGTCCATATAAACCCGTATTCGAAATCTCGTGAGTGATTTCAAACTTATCAACAACACAACCAAGATCGTTGAGCTCGTGAGTTCCAACCGCAGTATCTCAAAACAAATTCAATATATATTAATCGAGTGCGATGTACCCATTTATTTTCAAAATAGTTCGTGAGTGCGGAAGCAATAGCTTTCGAAAAAATACAAATGAAGTCAAAATAAATTATAGTGTGCCAACATAATGTCAACCCCGAATAGCAAGAGATAGGGAAATATGGAGACCGCCATGCCCTAGGCAATATTCTTCAACCACAAAGACATCACATTTGATAGAAACATGCTAGACGGAGTCACCCGCAACATCGGAATTAACCCGTGAGTACTCAATTGTACTTCGCAAGACTTACCCGCCTTAAAACCGTAAAATAAGGAAAAGACTCCAAGGATTATGCTTGGCTTTATCTCGAGCCGGGCCGACTCACATTTATTTTCAGAAATAAGGTTGATTAGTGCACCTACACATACTACTCGTGTTCTTCCAAGTTAAAAGGTTATTATTATATACATAACCATAAGTCCCAGATAGTCAAGATTAAAACATATGCTCAAATATATATAAATAACAAAAGATAAGTAACTTGATCAAGATTTTAACATCTCGCAGCATGAATAAGAATAACCATTATTGTAGTATTAAGACTACAAAGTGTCGCTGAAGCATCCCTGGTTCTCACCGCCCGTAAGAGATGGCGATTCGAATTGATTACCGACTACCGGCGAAACCCCTCGTCATAAACCAGGCCTACTAGATCAAAGGTAGACCTCGATCACTCCCAAGACGCAGGGGACGAAGTCTCGGACACAGCTAAGAACCCCTCCTCTCGAGCCACCAAGTGAGCGGTGAACGAAAACGACGTTTCAGGCGCCGCCTGCGCCCCGATCCAACCCAACCGACCACGCCTAGGGAGGGACGTTAAAGCGCATGTACCGGCCCCTAGCATTCTCACGAGCTTCATGGCTCACGACTCAGCTGAGCCTACTATATGAACAGTAATGCTCAACTTCCGACCGCCTTCCGACAAAGTATCGGTCCTTAATCGATCGATGGAAAGACCACAATATCCATCCAATCTCACATGTTTTATTAGCCAATTCTCGCAGTGCCTTGTTAACCACCAACGTGATTAACCCAACAACAATCCTCACAAGTGACCTAATCACCGGCTTCATCGCAATCATCATAACCGAGCATTTATTTAACCTAGACTCCTAAATAGGATAGGGCAACAACTTCTCAAAGAAGGATATCCTCAGGCATCAACGGTTTCAACCATTTCCTATACTTAATGCAAAGATTCATAAAAAGGACTCAACAAGGTAATTCGTAAAGCATAGGGAAGTTCAAAGATGCACCTGGGCTTGCCTTCTTAAAAAGTAGTAGGAAGAAGTTAGAGTCTTCTCGAAGCCGGAGTCACGGTCCTCCTTCTCCCGTGGGGTCTTTTGGATGTACTCCGAGATGATGAAGGTTGGCTTCCCGCTCCCTTGATCTCCTCCCTAACTAATTCCTCCGATCCCGATATGATGCGTACATATGCAAGACCGATTAATACCAATGCACGTAAAACATGCTTGTATATAAATAAGGTAGAATGATGGATGAATGCATCATGATGAATGATACTAGTAAGTGGATATCTCTTCTGTAGAAACATAAATATAACTACACAAGAAACACTAGTAATCTACATCAAGCAAACACCCCGCTTTACTAAACACCTAAAAATGGCAGCTAGACATGCCGTTACTAAAACGATCACACAGGGAGTTCTATAACTCCAAATGCAGAAACGAACACTCGTTGGAAAGCTAACAAAATTATCTACAAAACATTCCATATAACACTGACCTAATTCTCGACATTAACAGCCTCGAAAATAGAGAAAACAGAGGCTCTGTTTTCCCCCACAACTCATCACTTAGGGCATTCCAAATAACTCATTCAAGCATGCACTTTATCTAGAACTTTTCCAGCAAGCATAGTAAGCTACAAACTACCAAATACACCTACTGGACCTTTCAAAAGATAATCTAAAGCACATAAAATGATATGCCCTAGCAATCACTACACACGCATTACTTACAAACTATAAAAAGCTAGGATTAATAAATTGACCAAACACACAAGACCAGAAAACTAACCATACTAACAGGTCCTTATTATCATAAGAACAAAGATTAAACCACCCAAAACATATTACTTTAACATAAATATGCATTTCTAGGGCATTTTCCTAGCAACATAAATATGATAAATATGCAACCACCTTAGAAAAATCTACAAAAATTACCAGAGCATGCTACTGATCTACTAAGGCTACCATAAAAATTTCATAGCAAAAACATGCACCTACTGTTCTACACAAAAATGGCAAGCTAGCATAAAAAAATAGGGCATGAAACTACTTTTGTACTATGAAAAGTATGAAACTGCCTAACCATGAACATGGAATGCTTCATAACAGTAAGAAATGCATGTACAAAAATTATCATGGCAAAAACCCTAGTAATTATTTTTCTATGAATTTCCTAAGAAAGCATGGTAAATAGCACATAAATAGAAAATCACATTTCCACCACAGAACATAGCATGCATGTTATTTTTCCTGCACTCTACATGCAAAAAAACATGAACCTTTTGTACATGGAGCACTATTTTACCATGCACCAAAAAGAATATATGCATTTCTCTATTTACTTGCAATTTAAAGCCATAAATCTAAATAAATATAAAAACTACCCAAAAGTGCCAACTCATATTTGTCTACTGTAGATCTACTCACAAGGATCACAGCAAAATTTGTCCCACTCAAATCCGAGCTAAAATGAGGAAGCTATGAATTAAACAAGCATGCATATGATTCCTGAAAATAAAAAACAGAAAAGGAAAAGTTGCTGACAGCTGGGGCCCGCGCATCAGCGAGACAAAACAGGGGACGGCGGCTGTCGCGTCGGATCTTCGCCGGCGTTGCTCCTCCGGCCAAACCACGGGCACCTACGGACTCCTGGAGACGAGATCTATCGATCTAGCCTGGTTTCCCAAGCTGGGGTGGACGGAAACGAGGTCGACAGCGTACAAAACGGCGCTGCGCGGTGCTGTACGGTGGCGGTCGTCGGCGTGCGGGCGGTTTCCGGCGAGGGCGAGGTCCGGCAAGGCGCGCACGAGCACCAGGGTGCCTAGGCGAACCTTCGTTGAGCATTGGGCTTGCGGATTACATGGCGGAGAGCTCCGACGGCGTGCGCGCGCGGCGGTGGCCGCGGACACGGCGTCGGCGGGGTCGGTGTTCCGGGCTAAACGGCGACGAGACTCGATGATTGACCTGCACGGGATGCGCATCGTCAAGGAGGTCATGGAACACTAGTTAGGTCGAAGAAAAACGGATCGACGAGCCCGGCGGTGAGCACGCCTGTGACGGCGGACATGGCGGCGGCGACGCGTGCTCACGGCGGCGAGGCGACGTTCCGGCGTGTCGGTGCTAGGAAAGGCTCAACGAGCTAGGGCTATACCTGCAGGGCCCCAAGGCGAACACGGTACGCTTGCTGGCGAGGCGGGAGAGAGGGTCAGGACGAGCTGGCCATGGTGGACAGCGGGTCGCCGGCGTTTCCGGCGGCGGCGGCGATGAAAACTGGCCGAGTTGGCCCCTTTCTTGCTCGGTTTTGGCGATGGGCTGGGCGAGGAGGTGCAGGATGAGCTAGCGACACTGCTGGCTAGCTTGGGCAGGCAGGGATGCGGCGGGGGAGGGTGCTCGACGGTGGCGGCAACGATGGTGGCCGGGCGGCGGCGCCCCTGCCGCGCTGCTGCTTGGCTTAGGGGAGAAGGGAAGGGGTTGGGGAGGAGTGGAGAGCACGGGACAGGGTTTCCCCTTGAAGAAGGCACGGGCGCGGCGCTGGGATGGCAGGGGCAGCGAGCACGCGTCGCGCGCGGTCAGACGCGGTGACGGTGGCCGGCCCTGGGATTTCTTTTTCTTCTTTTTTTTTGAAATAAAACCCCTAATCATGCCGTTTTGCTCTAAAACCTCATGATACGTGCAGAATTAGCAAAAGCTCTAATTGAACGAAATGTTCCTCATGAAATTCTGAGCAAAACACCTATACAAAGTTTTCTCTACTTCTCGCCTAGATTAGAAACTACGGTTGGTCAACGATAAACTATTCCGGGGTCAAAGTAAACCCTAATTCACTCTCAATTCAAACAAACTTCGCTCTTCCACCAAGATCCACTCAAAATCATGCAACCGCCTATGACATCTTTTGTTCTACAAGAAATTATCTACATAAGTCATGAAGGGTGCCCACACATGCAAGGTCTCTAGCTAGGACTTTTGATCAAAACAAAATAAATTACTTCCAAATTCAAACAAGGTCAAACCAAGTCAAACTACCATTATAAAATGACATTAGGGAACATGACCAACATGACTCGTGCTCTAAAACATCCTATAAACATTTCTAAGAATAAATAAACATTAAACAACAAATTATGCAAACATTTCATACATGAAATGACAAGGCAAAAAAGCATAGCAAGCAAATTAAATACATTTAAACATGCAATTGACCTCTATCGCTTTCATGTGCATGAATGCATATAATTAAATGATGATTATGCTCATGAAATGCTGATGCTAATGACATGCTTAAAACCAGGGTATTACAAAGTCGTGGTCCGGCTTGGCGGCCGCCTCGCGCTTTTGCACTACGTAATAACTAAAAATGTATTTTCGGCCGTGTTCGACCAAGAAATATTTTACCGGGCTTCAAAATCTCTACCAAGGCCCCTGTCCAAGTAAGGTTCATGGGCGGGCCAAAACCCAAATGGGCTCGCCCGCCCGCTGGTCGGGTCGGGCCGGGCTAGTTTTGCTCGGTATACCCCTAAGAAACGAACCAAACACACCCATATAGTGCAAGTTAAAATTTAGATTTTTGTCATGAGCATATAACTTTTGGGTATCAATTGATATGATAATTGTGACTTGTGCTAAAACGAATGGCACGGAATATAAACATATAACCATATTGAAGATTGTCCCGTTTAGGTTATCGGATTTTTTTAGCAATCTAACGATTGCTAATTAGATGATCCTTTCTAGCCTCCATACTAATCCTTACAAGACTTCCTAAAACTACTGCTAATTACAGGATCCTTTCTAGCCTCCATAGTCCATACTAATCCTCACAAGACTTCCTAAAACTATTACTAATTAGATGATCCTTTATAGCCTCCATACTGATCCTCACGGAATAAAAATAAGATAATAGAATTACGATGGCAATGCACAGGTCTATTATGTACCACAGATGCATATAACTTTTTTGCAGCAGAGAGTAAACAAACTCGAGTTAATTTAGCATTTTAGCTATGTTCACCCCTTATTGTTCTCCATGTAGATTTTGACATTGTTTTTTTTTTTTTTTTTTTTTTGACAAAAGTAGATTTTGACATTGAAGAAGCAAATAATTATTTTTACACTGCCATGGACACAGATATGTTTCAGTTCATATGCCTAGGGTGTAGGTAAAAGAAAAGGAAAGGTATAAATGAAAAGCAACAGTCATAGTACGGTCCGGCTCTGGTGCCAGAATTCAGCAAAACAGCAGACAGATTGTCAGTGGACGAACATGGTTCCTCCAGTTTCAAAGCTGGTGTCTTAGGATGCTGGTTAAGTTGATTCTCCATTTCCGCCTTAACCGCACCTCCTTGAGTTTTGCTTCAGAGAGATTCTTCAGCTCAGCAAACTTCACTGTGGACCCATAGCATTTAGCTATCAGCAGCTCAAGATTTTCCATTGCTAATGATCCAAAGGATACATTTAACTCAGAGTTACAAGCAATCTCAAGTATCCTGACGTTCAAATAACTGTGCTGCTCTACTCCATTCACCTTGACACAGAAGTTAAGGTCACCATCACCATTTTCAAGTGGCCTGATATCAAGACATAGAATACATAGTCCTTTTATTTCACCAAGAACTTCACGTATGTTGACATTTTTTGATATGGCCATATTCAGATGTAACTTTGTGAGTTTAGGAAGATCTTTGATCCATGGTGGCACCACTTTTGCAAGACCATATAGTTTAAGGCTCTGATGTTTTTCCAGATGACCAGATGCTTCTGTGGAGGCCAGAACATGTCACTCAAACATGGTTTGTTATTTTTTTTTTGAATACGGAAAAGATTTGCGCATCTTTCTATTTAAGAAGAAGAGTTTTTACATTGTGCACGTGGGCCGTTAAGGGGAGGATAATGTTTACAATAGGCACTTTAGCCTCCCTTTATCATTTTACACATGCGATTACCGCGCATTTCTAATTCACCTAGATAGCGCACCCTTTGCCTCTATCCAAAGATAGATCCGCTTGATCTTGTTGAGGAATTGTGCACTAGTGGTCGCTTCGCTCTAGAAGAATCTTATGTTTCTCTTTTCCACAGCTCCATGCAGAGCCAAACTGATAAGGATTCCAAATGAACATGGTCTCGAGATAGTGGAATGGAACTCTTTGATGTTTTTGTTGTTGACGCCGGTCACTTCGAGCTTGTGCAATCGAGTGAGCTTCTTGAGCTCTTTCAGGATGACCTCCTCCCCCCACCCCCCTAAAAACCAACGTTGATAGGCACCTTAACACCACCTACATAGGCAACCAAGAGAAATGAGCATGCGTACTGATGGTTCCTTAGTTGCGCCAAAGACAAATGTAATTGTAGCTTGGTAAAAAGAGAAAAATTGAGGTCTTGTATCTATGATCTCTAGCATATTATAAAAAAAAAAATTGTAGATACAAAGATTCGATTTTATTTTTTTAGAATCTTAACAACCCCAAATTGAAAAGCTCAAAAACTATAAAATCATCTTCATTCGAGGTCATATGAAAAAAGAAAAAAATTTTTGGAATAATCCAAAGATTGCAGCTACAAGGGGGCTCAATTTTTTATCATAAAAATAGAAATATAACTGACCGACAAGTGGGTCTCACATGTCAAAGCATACCCCGCTTTGTATTTGGGACCGGGATTACACCCGAAGCCAAGTTTAGGGACCTAGGAATGGCATTTTTGAAAGTTTGAAACCTAAATGAACCCCAAGGCAAGTTTAGGGACTCGAAAATGACATTTTGAAAGTAGAGGGACCTATATGATATCCCTTGCCAAGTTGAGGGATTGACCATGATTTTTTTTCTTTTGGGAAACTAATCCTTAATGAACCGAACAAGAAAAAAGAATCACACCTCCGAAGTTGTTGTTCTTCTCCAAGTTGTCGGAGGAGTTGGGCCGGGCTACTCTAGGTTCGGACTCTAATCCACCTGGCGTTGTTCGCCTCCTACCACCAAGATCAACACCGTCTACCAAGATCAACACTCTCTACGCCACAAGAATGTTTGCATTGAGAACTGAACCTAGGGAGCGAGGAGAATAGGCAATGAGCGCTATGTCATTGTTGGGGACCACCGCCGCCACACTCTAGGTTACCGCCATGGCACACTAATAGGGAGTAGCGGAGGGGTCCATGATGGCTGCCGCAAAATGTCAATGTGTGCGGTAGAAAGAGGTACCATGAGGTGGATGGTGGGGTTGAACGAGTGAGGTGCTAGTTGCATCTTTTATATGAGAGATCGTATACGGAGGAGATATGCTCACCCTGTTAAGTTATGAAAAACACTTGTTTGCAATCCTCTATATGGTAACCCTAAACCAATCAAAATCCATAATTGACAAGGGGAAAAAAAAGACAAATTGTATTGGCTTATTATCTAGTATAAACCATATAATACAAAAAAATACACTTGTTTGCATTATATTCCCCTATATGGTTCAACTAGATGCGCAGCAAAAACCAATCAAATCCATAATAGCCAAGTGATACAAAAAAAAAGCAAATTGCATTAGCTTATCTATACTATAAGCCATACAATACTGGCAAAAAAAAAAAAAAGATTTGATGATTCTACCTTTATTTTAAAGTCCAATGGTGATTTTACTCGTTTTTTTTAACTTTGCATTTTTACCCTCACTTTTTTTCAAATGAAATTCCATCTACCCCTCTTATTTAACAATCGTTGCTCCATGTCATATTAAATGATGAAAAAGAAACAAAAAGAAAAGGGAATTTGGTGATTTTACCTTCGCTTTTAAGCGAAATGGTAATTTTACCCTTGTTTTTTTTTTCCTTTTTAACAAATAAGTAGAGGGACTTAATGTAATAGGGGTAGATTCTCCCTTCGCTTTTAAAATAACAAAGGTAAAATCACAAAAAGTTAAAAAACAAGGATAAAATCACCATTTCGCTTTAAAAAGCGAGGGTAAAACGTCAAAGCCCTAAAAACCCATACAATACAATGCGGTGCAAGCGACAAATAATCAGTCACGTAGTAATGTTCCTTGGACCTGGCCTACGGGCGCTACTACTTGTTGGTTGCACCGGAAACGACGCCGGCAGAACGTAGTATCCCATTTGGTTGTTACTGCAGACCACCGACGACTCTGCCAAAAAATAAGTACTACTCAGAATATTTTGGTTACCTTTTGTTTTTTGAGAATATTTTGGTTGCATACTTATATTATTGGAAGCGACAAGGGAACACGGCTTGACCCCAAAGATAAGAATAGCTGTAGCTGGGCTGTCTGGGAGCACCAGTCATCATTGCATTGCATTTGCATCTGCATCTCCTCCCAAGTCCCGGTCAAGGTCGTCTCCCTACGGTCGTCTTCCTCTCGGCCGGCGGCTGGCCGGTGGGCGCAAAGCTCCGCGCTGCTGCAAGCAGCAGGTGCGTTCATCTTTCTGCTCCAAAACTTCAGGTTCTCTGTTCTCCACCTGCGGCCGCGGCCTGTAGGGCGAATAATCACTAGTAGTTTAGCAGTTCGCATGTAGCCGTGTTTCAGATCTTGTTTTCTCCCAAGAACTGTTCTAGCTAGATTCAACGCTGGTATGCGTTGCCTTGGATCGGCGTCTCACCACTGCAAGCTTAGCTCACAGCCTCTGTGTAGATCGATGCTACCAGCGATTTTTTTTGGTGACTTGCGCAAAACAATTTGTTTGTGTGTGAGCCACTGTCTTAGCGTATGCCACTAGTGATCTTGCATATTTATTCTGCAATTTAGGCTAGCAAAGTTAAACAAAAAATTTTGATCCCATGATCTCTCTCAGTACAAGGCCTGGAATTTGTAGAAGTGTTTTCTGATGTATATAATATGACTATCGGTTTCTCTTACCACATGTCCACATACATCAACTGTCCCAAAATACAAGCAATTTAAAACTTAATAAAAATGTACTGATGTGACTTGTTTTAAATCCTGAAACACCCTGTGAAACAAAAGGAAAATAATGCACCAAGAAATGTTTCTGTTTAACATGCATGGCACATTTGTCCTCCATGATCCGACAAAAAATTGGATGCACATATATTCAAGAAATCTTTTTCTCTGGTGAAAACTTAGTAATTTTGCCTCATTTTTTTTAACAATATAATGGGTTCAGGGAAAAAGCTTTTCCCACCTAACATATTGCTCCGAACAGCAAAGAACTTGTTCAACAACGGATAGGAATTTAACAAAGCAGAGGAATTTTGCCACATTTCTTCTTCCAGCTTTCCTCTGGGCTGGGCTCGCCTCCCCTGCACGCGGCCCACAGACCCAGGAGTCCAACCATTCCTTGCGCCGCCGGCGCTACTGCAACCCGTCGTCCAGAGGCCGCTGACTTCACGCCGCCGGCGAGCGGATAGAGATGCGATGCGCAGCCTGCAGCCCTGCACTCGTGCGGCGCTTACGTGATGCACAGCGACGGCGCTAATTTGATTTCATCCGATTTTTGACTTTTTTAAAATTAGAAATACAATCTCTGATACGCCATCTCTTCCTCTTCAATATTCATGTGTGTTTCCAGTCCACTTTCATCCCCTCTGATCTTCTTTACTAATGCAGGGTATTTTGCTGTGCGAGAGGACCTGAGCAGCGGCGCCATTTCTGTAGTAGTCCGGCAGCAAGTATCCAGCAGGTGAGCACCAGATCTATCTATCTATCACACGGATTGCCAGTTACCATATTACGACATCATATAGATTAAATCTTCACATCATTGCTTGGTGCCTTGCTTGTTGCTGGTGGTAACTGGATGGATTTTCTTGGACAACTTGCAACCATGTCCCAATTCTTCTTACATGCCCATCGATGGATGATAGTTCATATGTTAATGACATGCTGATTCTATTGTTCACTTCAATTCTCCCTGAATGGGACAAACCACGCTTGTTTAGCCACATCTTGCATCAAATAAAAGTCTGAGGATTTTGATGTTTTGTATTTCCCTAGGCGATAGTCAAACTGTTGAAATCAACCAACACATATCCAAGTAATTAGGGTGTCCTAGACGCTCACCTAGTAAAGTTGAGAGTTCAGTTTCAGAAAATAAGTGCTATCTATTATATGGTAAATGTAGCCCTGGCCCTCGTGTTATGATGTCAAGCAAGTTGTATTTTGCAGACAATGCTTTCCGTATCCTTCACATTTAATTTCATTGAGTATAATTTCGTTCAACTGCTTTATTGTTATCAAAACTGGCAAAACTCTGGCATTTTTTTTTTCACATGAGGCTAACCTCATTTTCATTGAGAAAACGGAAATACACGCTTCTGAATAACAGTAGGTGAGAGACAGACCGAGATCAACCCTCTAGAGCTACTGCACATCTGAAACTCTGTGTCAGAGCCAGATAGCATCCTGAAAACTAGACTCCTTACCAGATAAAACTCCTAACAAACAGATACAAATTCAAAAAAGACTGCTGCAGATCACACAGGACCTACACAACCACCACAAAGTTATTACAGAGTAACTGCAAAGAAAGTCCACTGTCCACAAATCTCTTCCCTTCTTCAACCTATGCATTCCGATCATCATTCTCTTGATGATCTCCCTGTTTCAGCCACTCCCTTCTGCCAGTATTCTTGTGCTTGGATGTCAGAATAGCCATAACCACTCACAGCATGGTGTTGACACCATTTATGAGCATCTCCCTGTCCACCACTGCATATAGACCTGGCCAATAACGCATGAGAACGCAAGCATATATAGCAATTTATCTCAATTATAGGATTCTGAAACTTTTCTTATCGAAGCACACTTTGTTTCTTGTCTTCCTCGTATGGCCTAGCATATAGCAGCCACCCGCACATGTGGCATTTTTTGCCCTGAGGCAGCCAAATGTGAAATCATTTCCAGCATTACATTCAGTTCCTGGGAACATTAGTCACCCCAAAACACTTTCCAATCACTACCCATATCATTTTCTCTGTTGGACAGGTGAAGAATAAATGTGGTATAGGCTCCTGATCACAGAGATGATAGGATTGCCTATCCAATTCCTCTCGATCAAATTATCTTTTGTTAATATGGCTCCATTTTCAATAAGCCACACAAAAAAAATTTAATCTTGGCAGGAACTTTTCCCCTCCATATTTATTTTAAAAAAATGAGCCATCATCATTCTTAGCACATTATTCGAGGATTTAACATAAAAATTGTTTTTTTCTCAAGCCTCCCAAGTTGTTTCGATTTGGGTGCTGCTCCCTACTTTTATTGGCTCAATTTTTACTTACTCCAACAGAGGCACCCAAATTTCAGCACCCAAATCTATTTATGTACAATGACAAATGGGACCCGCTTGTCAGTCTCTCTTTCTTCTTTCTTCTTCCTCCTTCACAATGCAGGGCGGCAGTGACCTCGGCAGCGCATCACGCCTCCCGAGCAGGGCGGCAGCAACCTCCGGCAGGCCCGCCGCAGTGGCGCACCCGCATGCGCGTGGAGTAGCACCCACACGGCAGGGCAGGGCAACGGGCTGTGCGTCCGCCGATCAGCCCGCCGCAGGCATAACGGCGGCTTCCGGGCGGAGGCATAGCGGGAGGCCTTGCCTCTGCAGGAGGGAGGAGAGATGCTGCTGCGTAGGTTCTGCGAGCGCTGGGGAGAATTCACGCCACCGGACGCCGGTGCTCGATGGCACGCATGGGAGGTGGGAGAAGCCGCACCCCAGCCGAGCTTGCGCAGAGCGTAGGGCGCTGCCGAAGAATGGCTGCGCCAGGCCCAAGCTTGCGCTAGGCAGGGGCCACGCTGGGACCGAGCTTCGCGCAGGCGGGCCCGCGGCGGCGTCACGGGCGCGGGGTGGCGACGGCCGCGCTGGGCACGCCATGGAAGCAGGGACCACCACGAGCTCTGCAAGCACGCTGGATGGGGTCTCGGCATGTTGGCGCAACAAATTTGTTGGGTGTGTGTGTGGGGGGGAGGGGGGATTTGTTGGCCCAATAAATTTGGGATCTACAGTAGGGATCCTGTTGGAGTTGTTTTTTTTGGCTTGAGACCATGTATTTAACTATGGGGGCTCAAATAGGGGCCGTCTTTGAGTTGCTCTTAAGGAGCTCGCTTGGTCAACGTTGAGAAGACCGTTGCCATCCACTACTGGCACCTCCTCTGGTGACCATAGTAGTCACTCTGATGTCTACGACGGCGGTAACAGTGGCGGGCACAAAGGTGGCGGTGGTGGCAATGGCAGGCGGGGCTAGAATGACGGCCCTGCCCAGCAGCGCGGTGGCACTGCTGCTGCTCCACAGTAGTCCCTCCCCTTGGGGCCTTGGTTCTGCTACAGCCCCTGGGCGCCCCAAGGCCCTCCTTCAGTTCAGCAGGGCTGGCATCCTGGAGTCCTCAGCACGCCTCCTCAGGCTCACGTGGCCTTCACGCCTGTGACAGCCCCTATGACATCCGCGCCGCTTTAGGTCTTCTAGCCGACTCCTATGTGGAACCAGACTAGCCTTGTCGCCGTGCTCAACCAGATGAACATCCAGGAACAGCCTCCCTGGATGTTGGACTCTGCCTCATCTCATATGAGCTCCTCGGATGGTATACTCCTTTCCTGCCATCCTTTCTCTCCTTCATTACCGTTGATAATGGTCAAACCCTTCCCATTACATGTCGTAACCCCCGTGTCAAATTTTCAACTCAAGAATGTTTTAGTTGTTCTCACTCTAGTGCACAACCTTTTTTTTTCGTCAGTTCACTAGGGATAACAATTGCTCTATCAAATTTGACGCTCTTGGGTTTTCTGTCAAGGATATCCTGACCTGGCGTGTGATGCTTTGCTGCAATAGTGCTAGCGATCTTTACACCATACCCGCTGCATCTTCCGCTCCGCATGCCAACCTTGCCATCTCCACGGATCTCTAGCATCACCATCTTGGTCATCCCAGCACCGCCACCATCGACATCCTTCGCCATAGTGCATCTATCAGTTGTAATAAAGTAGAGCACTCTCCATGTAATTCATGTGAGCTTGGCATACATGTGCGGCTTCCTTTTTCTAATTCTAGTTCATTTAGCTCTATGCCGTTTGAACTTGTTCATTGTGATGTGTGGACATCTTATCATGTTATCAATATTACCTCGTTTTGCTCGATGATTTTACATATTTTTGCTGGACTTCCCCCTCGTTCGGAAATCTGAGGTAGCAATCCACATCACAAATTCTGCAACTATATATCCGCACAATTCAGCCTCGCCATCAAAGCCATCCAGTGATAACGAAACCGAAGTTCGTAAACAATACCCTCGAGAATTTATTTGTCTCCCGTGGTATTCATTTATGGCTCACGTCTTCCTACATTTCCTCCGTAAAATGGCATGGCCGAATGCATTCTTCGCACTTGGAACAATATTAGCTGCACTATGCTCATTCATGCACACATGCCTACACTCTAATGGGCCGAGGCACTTGCCACACACTAGTACTGATTTGATTTTAGCGAGCACTGGCACAATCTTTTCCGTGGCGGGCACTTTTTTGCCTGCCACGGAAAATATTCTCGCCACATCCTCGCTTTTTTTTGCGTGGCGGGCGTTTTACCCGCCACGGAAAATTGGTTTTGCGTGGCGGGCACCTTAACACGCCCGCCACGGAAAAATACGCTATTTTCCGTGGCGGGCGTGTTAAGGTGTCCGCCACGCAAAAATCAATTTTCCGTGGCGGGCTTCCTAAAATACCCGCCACAGGACATGAAGAAGCCCAACAGCCCAAGTGAGGCTCGATAATTGTCTTCGAGTATAAATATGAGGATTAGGGTTTGGTCCACTCATTCTCGGCCTCCTCCACTCATTCTCCAACCGGGCGCCCCTCACCTCACCTTTCCTCTCCCAGCGCCCCCCACCTCACCTTTCCTCTCCCACCGAGTCCCCACCTCACCTTCTCTCCCACCGGCCCCCCACTCACCTTCTTCCACCGGCGACTCGGCGGATCTCCGGGGCGGCAAGCATGGATCCATGGCCGTGGCGAGCAAAGTCGGGCCACGGGCGGCGCCGGCGCCACGGCAGGCGGCTGGGATTGGTGGCGGCGCGGCCACGACGCGCGAGGCGACGCCACACGGCGACGCAAAGGCGCCCTCACGACCCGGCGACGCGCGGATCCCTCTCCCGGCCGGGCGATGCGGACTGGATCGACCTCGACGGGCGACGGAACCCGCCTCCCGTGGCGGATCGACCTCGACGCCGCGGATCCTCCCTCTCCCACGGGGCGATGCGGACCCCGGATCGACCTCAATGGCGCGAACCGGCCTCCTGAGGCGGATCCGCCTCCCGGCCGGCGGATCCGCCCCTCCCACCGACGATCCGGCCTCCTTCCCCGACCGCGGCGACCCTCGGGCGTTCGATCCGGGTGGATCTCCCCGGGCGTACGCCTCCCCGCGGCGAGGCGGATCCAGCGCCCGATCCTGGTCTCCCGCGGCGGCGGTGCTCGGTGCTCGGCGGTGGGGCACTCGCAACCCTAGATGGGCCCGACGGCCCCGTGATGGGCTCGGCCGGGCCTGTCTAGGGTTTTTTATTTTTTTTTTTATTTTTTTGGCCGTGGCGGGGCATCCTAATCTGCCCGCCACGCAAAAATCAGCTAAGCGTGGCGGGCACTCGTAGCCCACCACGGTTAATCACGCGATTAACCGTGACCTTTGGTTGGTGACGGGCAGCCGTGCCCACCACGCAAAACCAAAAACGACCGCCACGGAAAACGCTTTTAGGTACTAGTGACAACAACCTACAGGATCCTCCCGGTGCGACTGTGGGTGGGTATTAGACATGTATACGTTGTATTTAGACACATGTTGTACACCCAGCCCATTGTGGTGTTTCCCTATGTTCGTACATGGACATGCAATTTAAAACTCAAACTCAATCATGTACATTTCAATGATACACACCATTCATTATGTTCTGTAACAGGGTTTGTATTTGTCATTTTGTTCAGCAGAAATGGCAGAAGCAGTACTACTAGCTCTCACGAAGATTGGTAGTGTTTTAGCAAATGAAACTGCCAAGAGAATGCTGGACAAATTATCTGAAAAGGTTAATAGTTTGAAGGATCTGAATGACAAGATCGAAGTTAATAAGAATGCAACTGACAACCATGAACAATGTTATACGAAAGATTGGCACAATATACCTCACTGATGATGTTGTTAGGGGTTGGATTGGGGAAGTGCGAAAGGTAGCCTACCGTGTTGAGGATGTAATGGACAAGTACTCATATCACACAGTTCAAATGGAGGAAGAATGGTTTCTGAAGAAGTACTTCATTAAAGCATCACATTATGTCTTGGTTTTTACTCAAATAGCAGAAGAGGTGATCAAGATTGAGAAGGAGATCAAGAAAGTTATAGAATTAAAAGAGCTGTGGTTTCAGCCTTCACAGCATGTTGCTGATCAGCTAATTGAGATGGAAAGACAACGTTCCCATGATAACTTCCCACTACTCATTAAAGATGAAGATCTTGTGGGGATTGAAGATAACAGGAGAATGCTCATCGGATGGCTGTATTCTGATGAGCTAGACAGCACAGTCATAACAGTATCAGGCATGGGTGGACTTGGAAAAACTACCCTTGTAACAAATGTTTATGAACGTGAGAAAATCAACTTTTCTGCTACAGCATGGATGGTTGTGTCCCAGACCTACACTATAGAAGCTCTGCTTAGGAAGTTACTCATGAAGGTTGGCGGTGAACAGCAGATGTCACCTAACATTGACAAATTGGATGTCTATGATTTGAAAGAAAAAATAAAGCAAAAGCTCAAAACTAGGAAATGTTTGATTGTATTGGATGATGTTTGGGACCAGGAAGTGTACCTTCAAATGTCTGATGCATTCCAAAATCTTCAGTCAAGTCGCATCATCATCACAACACGGAAGAATCATGTGGCTGCTCTTGCTCACCCAACACGTCGCCTTGATATCCAACCTCTGGGAAACACTCAGGCCTTTGATCTCTTCTGCAGAAGGACTTTCTATAATGAGAAAGACCATGCATGCCCCAGTGACCTTGTGGAGGTTGCTACTTCTATAGTAGATAGGTGTCAGGGATTGCCACTAGCAATTGTATCAATAGCTAGCTTATTGTCTTCAAGGGCACAAACATATTACATCTGGAATCAAATTTACAAGCGGCTTCGAAGTGAGCTATCAAACAATGATCATGTCCGAGCAGTTTTGAACCTGAGCTACCATGATCTATCAGGAGACCTCAGAAATTGCTTCTTGTACTGCAGCCTCTTCCCTGAAGATTACCCTATCTCACGTGATAGCCTTGTCAGACTTTGGGTTGCAGAAGGCTTTGCATTGAGTAAAGAAAACAACACAGCAGAGGAGGTGGCTGAGGGAAACCTCATGGAACTCATCCACCGCAATATGCTGGTAGTACTGGAAAATGATGAACAGGGAAGGGTGAATACATGTACAATGCATGATATTGTGCGAGATCTTGCTCTTGCTGTTGCGAAAGAGGAGAGGTTTGGCACTGCAAACAATTATAGAGCAATGATATCGATGGGCAAGGATAGGGATGTTAGACGCCTATCATCTTATGGATGGAAAGACAGTACATCTCTAGAAGTCAAACTTCCACGCCTTCGAACTCTAGTATCAATTTCATCCAACCCAAACATGTTATTGTCAATTTTATCTGAATCCAGCTACCTTACTGTTCTCGAGCTACAAGATTCTGAGATTACCGAAGTTCCAGTATCTATAGGGAATCTTTTTAACCTACGTTACATCGGCTTGCGCCGCACAAAGGTCAGATCACTACCTGATTCTGTTGAAAAGCTTCTGAACCTCCAGACTCTGGATATCAAGCAAACAAAAATAGAGAAGCTTCCACGAGGAATCTCTAAGGTTAAGAAGCTACGCCATCTTTTAGCTGACAGATATGCTGATGAGAAGCAGTCACAGTTTCGGGTACTTCATTGGGATGCAAGCGCCTAAAGATCTGTCGAACTTGGTAGAACTTCAGACTCTTGAGACTGTGGAAGCCAGCAAGGATTTGGCTGTACAGCTGAAGAAACTGATGCTGCTAAGGACTCTGTGGATTGACAATATTAGTGCTGCTGATTGTGCAAATATTTTTGCCAGCCTATCAAATATGCCACTCCTTTCCAACTTGCTTCTTTCTGCAAAGGATGAAAACGAGCCACTTTGCTTTGAGGCTCTCAAGCCAGGGTCCACAGAACTCCACAGGTTGATTATCAGAGGGCAATGGGCTTAAGGGAACATTGCAGTGCCCAATATTTCGAGGCCATGGGAGACACCTCAAGTATTTAGCTCTAAGCTGGTGCCACCTTTCAGAAGATCCACTGGAGATGCTCGCTCCACAATTGCCAAACCTCACAAATCTGAGACTCAACAACATGCGTAGTGCAAATACATTGGTTCTTCCTCCAGGATCATTTCTCCACCTGAAGTTGCTTGTCTTAATGCACATGCCTAATGTGAAGAACCTGGTGATTGGAAAAGGCGCGCTCCCATGCATTGAAGGTCTGTACATTTCGTCCTTGGTGGAGCTGGATAAGGTCCCTCAAGGCATTGAATCGCTTCGCACCCTGAAGAAGCTCTCTCTTGTGAACCTGCACAGGGGCTTCCTGACTGAGTGGAACAAGAGTGGAATGCATGATAAGATGCAGCATGTCCTACAGATTCGTGTTTAGACGTGGCAGCCGAAATATGATCCTTCTGCAGCACTTTTCTTCTATACTTGTAGCACTTACAAGTTGCAACCCACTACAATAAGTACTATGTCATTCACATCCTCTAGGCTGCTCTACATTTCAATTTCATTGTCTTGGGGAATCTTACTGTGCTTCCTGTTTATTGTCTTGGGGAAGCTGGGTTCAGTTTGTGGTGTCTTTTAGTTTCCCTCTGCTCTTGATTTTGTTGTAAGAACATGTTCCAAAAAAAGACTCTGCTTCCTGTTCATTGTCTTGGGGAAGCTGGGTTCAGTTTTTGTGGTGCCTTTTAGTTTCCCTCTGCTCTTGATTTTGTTGTAAGAACATGTTCCATTTTAGTTAAACTTTTCTATTTTGTCAATAATAATACATTCAGTGTTTCCATCTCCAAGCATCCTTCGCATGAATAGAATATGTTTTTGGGTGTTGAAGAGGTGGTTATATCCTCAAACCAGACAAATTGAGTAATAGTATAATTTTTGGTAGTTTGATTTTAGGGGTAGAACTAATTAGAAGCAGGAATCCAAGTTACTCCAACGCGATAACACGTTTTTACCTTGCTTCCTAACCTGTAAAAGAACCATGATCAGAAATTGATGTTTTGCAGATGCCATTCATATCAAGTGCTGTTGTTATATATTTTTGTTTCCTGTATAAACTCTTAAACAGTGAAGTATCAATCATATATCAAGTGCTGTCGTTATATATTTTTGTTCTGTCCAAATTACTCTTATAGATTTTTGACAAAAGTATCAATCAATGGCAGCAGTTAAACAGGAAGTTACTCATAAAGGTTTTCGGAGAATAGTAGGGCTGTGAAAATACTCGTTGTCATAAAAATAATGACTCTGAAATTCCTTCAGTTAAAATATCCCAAACAATTAAACTAGCATAGATAATCAATCCTCACATTATTGCCTCGTGTATCCTGTGGAAATAACGAGTTTGTATCCGGTTAGCGCAGCTGCTTTGGGAAATAAGATTCTAGGATTAGAGAGCATCTCCAATAGTTTTCAAAGTCCACACTTCCATTCTTATTTTTTTTGTAGGATTGAAAAAACTCTTCGACAACTCTTATTCCAACTCTCAATCATTCCACACTGATTTTTTTTTCGAAGACACACTGAGAAATATCGATCAATGCACTAGGAAACGTACGCCGTGTGGGGGTGACTTTCAATCTGTGTTGGCATGATTTCTCCTCATGTTTCTGTCCTATGGTGAGTTGGATCGTATTTGGACTTGGACTCAAGACAGATCTACTATTAGGACTTCTAGTTCTTTCAGAACTTTTAGTTTTATTAGGACTTGAGTGTAGAATACTAATGACCGTATTTATTTTTTATACTTTTTTTTTTGAAAAGTATTCTACTTCTTGGTGTTTTAATTTTGTTTTGGACCCATAGGGTCACCGTGATCCCCTATGCTGAGGTAACATGTCTCGGCGAAAAAATTAGTTCATTATAACCAAGCTTCTGCAGACGAGCACCGTCCTCACCTTCGTTAATCCATTAATGGAGATGAGCGCCTTAACACGTCCGCCTCTGTTAATGGTCTCAAGAAAAAAAAACATGAAAAAATTACAATTTTTGGAATGGAACCTACGACCTTATTCTCAACACTACCTCGTATCTACTAACGGCACCACACACTCAAATGTCTATATATATATATTGAATATGGTATTGTTTATATGAACATTATTTCATATTCTTATATTGGATATTTTGTCTACTAAACAAACTCAAATGAAAAAAACTTACAACTATATCAAGTTTTAGATCTTGTCAAGTACTGCAACTATTTATCCAAGATTGTTTCAAAAATAAAATAAAAAAACGATCTTAGAATAGTTGATTTTAAAACACATATTTAAGACTCTAAATGATTTTATATATAAAAAAAAAACTGTCAACAAGAAATAGGGCCTGGAGGAGGGGCCACCGGCCCAAGGAGGGAGTGGCAGGCCAGGGGAGGCTCCCTGCTGGCACGTGCGCACGTGGCCTGCCGCCACCGCCGTTCTGTGGATTCTTCGAAAATTAAAGTTATCTAGCAAATAAAATATTTAGAGTTTGTTTCCACTTTTGCTTGCGAGATTGGATTTTATTAGTAAAAGAATATCTTTTGTTTAGGAAAAGTAGTTTCAAATCTATAAGGAAACTCCCTAGATTCTTGCTTGCAACTCAAGTCTAATAGGGACTATAAATATAGGGCGATGTAATCTCATGGCAGGAAGAAATAAACAAATCTTTCAGCCTTTGCTTCCCGGCACCTGCACCGCGCCCCCTACTCTAGCGCCACTGCCTCCCCACCGTGCCGCCCGTCGCCGCTGCTCCTCCCCAAGGCGGCTGTGACAGATTCCATGGTGGACTTTATGTACTTGCGACGGTTTGATCAAATCCGCTCCTGCCACAACATTTGCAGATTTGGATGCTATTAGCTGATGATAATTAGCTTCGAAGGGTATGTTATCCCACGGTAAATCCTTTAGATTCAACCTCATTTGCGTTACAACCTCATATGATTGGCAACAAACATTATGAAACTACACAAATGTTAAGGAAACTTTGTAACATTGTGAAGAACTTCAGGACATTATCGAATTTTTGGACTGGATAAATTATCGGAGGCTCGCTCAACTGTAGCTAAAGCATGAAAAAATCTAGCGCTTCTTATCACAATAGTTCTTTGCTGTAAAAGTTTTTGCCGGTTCTCCAAGTTTGTTGGTCTTACGAGAAACAATTAGGGGATTTCAACTAATCCTCTTCAAAGAAGGGAGTTGCTATATCTCTTTTCACAAGAAATTTGACCAAGATTTCTTGCAACAAATGGGCCCTTGGATCATCATCCAAGGGTGGGACTACTCATCAGATTATTGACTTGACGGTTGACAAGACAAGTTAGTGCAACGCGCACGGAGTGCTTGCTAACAGGCCCCGCTACAGTGCGGGTATCAGATCTAACCCATTAACCAAGTCGGTGCTCTTTTGGTCACGTTGACAATCAACAGCTATTACAGCGGTGCAATGAACCCTCCAACAAGAAAAGAAATTAGACGAGCTGAACACGCCGTTCCTTCTAGGAGAAATCGGATCTGGATCTACAACAAATTCACAGAGGAGAAAATCAACAAGAAGAAGGGAAAATAGGATCAATGAAGGTATGTGTCGTTTTACGTCCTTGGTTGTCCTCTGTTCATCCTCATCCCCCACGGTTCATCCTAGGTTGTCCTCTGTAGGTGACAATGCTTGTCCTCTGCTCCTCTGTAAGATTTGTTATCTATGTGATGTGAACACCACCAACTCTGTTGGATCTGTCCTGTGCTTCCTTCTTTCCAACTATGTACAATCTGCACAATCTGAACACGAGTTAATAGCCACATACTGAACATTTGTTCCTACTTTATTATTATAGCACCTTCCAAACACCAAGTGAAACTATGAGGCAAGGTGGAGTTACAAACTTTCTTAAATTTAAGGTATTTATGTTTTTAGCAATTTTCTCCTTTTCTAACTGATATATCCTAGAACTCACTAGTTCAAATAGAAGCTACCTAACAAATGGACAAGCTCACCTGGTCTCTACCATCATGGAAGCCGCTTCTAGCAAAAGTCTTGATTGATGATCAATGTTATATGCTCTGGCATATGTCACATTCTCTAGTACATCAGCACCATTCAAGCCAAACCTGAATGCAAAAGAATCTTGAGAGACAATTTTTTTAATATCTTCCTTGGCAATTCAAGAACAATAGTAGTAGCTAAGTAATAATTTGTATTTCCATATCACCTATCTGTTATCTGGAGAACTCTTTGAGGCCTGAATGTACCCTCTGCATCAATATACAAAGCCTTTATTTCCTTCACCACCACCTTGGTCCAATGGGAGCTGCACAAATCGCCACCACATTTGTAAGCTCAAAATAGAATATTCAGTCAACGTCCATACCTAAAATAAATTAATAGCAAGAATCGAATGGAACAGCAAAGCAAGCACGCGTACCGACTCTCGCCTCCTGAGATCTGACTCCCACTGAGACAGCTCCTTGGCCTTGCCCTTCGAATCCTGCATCCCAAAACAGAGCCACATTACCATGCACGCTCTGTCACTCCCTCGATCACTAAGCAATCAACGAGGTACGTAGTAAAGAGAAGGAGCAGGAGCCTCCATGCGATCCATGTTTGAACGAGGTACGTAGTAAAGAGAACGAGGTACGTAGTATTTTGGACTTACTAATGTCAGGGAGGTCCATTTCAAGACAAACAAGATCCACAAGCTAAAAGCCATCCATATCTGACATGTCCTAGAACAAATTAGAGAGTCATGACGTAGCACAAAGGACAAAATACAAGATAAAGACCGTGGGTAGGGAACAAAGATAAGCAATACAATACAATACAATACAAGGCAAAATAGAAGGCACAACACAAGGGGCATGACAAGGGACTATACAGCACAATCAACAAAAAAAATACAATATAAAGTACAAGACAAGGGACAATCCAAACACAATTCGCAAGTCCCCGTGATGACTTCACGTCTCGGCCTCGAGGGCCTAACGGCCCACTCGGTCTCGAAGCGAAAGTGTTACTTTCAAAATGCGCCTTCAGCGCTAGGTTTATATAGGGGATCAAGCGATGTCATTTTATACTTTGTTGTCTTGTATCGCAGGGGTCCTTGCTTGTTTTTAAACAATTTGTTTTTATTACAAGAGACAATACATGGACAAAACATCAGACATAAACAAGGTAACAGAGTTAACAATGTCATTTTGTACTTTGTTGTCTTGTATCGCAGGTCCCCGCTTGTTTTTTAAATAATTTATTTTTATTACGAGGGACAATACAGGGGAAAAACATCTCGACATAAACAAAGTTACAGAGTTAACAATTTTTCTTTTTTGCAGGTCCACATCCAAGGAGTTCATGAAATGGAAGAACCAGATTCTTCAATGCAGAATGGTCTTGGAAGTGATGATAATGCCATCCAACTTACTCAATTGTCTAAGCTAACAGCTACCACAGATTGTAACTAGATTTGAAAATAATGAAACTAGTTTCAAATATTACAAAACAAGAATATAAAAATTGCACATTTCAAATAGTGCAAATACTACATATTGTTATTGCAATTATACTACCTTTTCTAGAAGTGCTTCTCGAAGCTCCATAAAAGACCGGATATTTCACATAAAATGCACCATGATTGCAGTAATTTAAGTGTGCAATTTACTACTTATAAATGTGCAATCAAGAAATGGATACTAACCACTAAGATGCAAATTAGGAGCTATAGTTTCAGATAAAGGATAACCTTTTCGTTTACAGGGAATAGCTTTGGAGACTAGAACATGCAAATCAGGACAAGAAACAGTTAGGATATTCTTCACAACACCTAAGTTCAGGTTCTCATTGGACTGAATACAAGTAGAAAAAATGAAAAATTATAAATACTTTAAATCATAGCAATAATCATAGCTTCTCTAAGGCTCCTCATCAATATCCATAACACAAAGACAGAGCACAATCAATATTTCTTAGATTCATGAAATCTGACCTCATGAATATTTCTAGGCACACAAGTAGTAAACAAGTACTAGAGAATATACAAGGCTAACCTGTAAACAGATATTTGTTATCAGCATATCCATAGCTTCCGTAAGGCTTAAATCCAAACATATCTGCATTGTTGCTAAAAAACACATCTGCATTTACACAAAGCATAGATTAGATGGCAAATAATACTATATGTTTTTCATAGGCACAGTGAAAGCTCTACCAAGTCCAAGGTCTGCTGGATGTGACTGTTGGCAGTTGGGGGCACACATGATCACAAATATGCAGCCCCTGCCTCAAAAAAGTTACCACAGCAGGGCAAGAGACAATTAACAATTTTTTTCTATGGAAAAACAAGGACAAAAGAGGGTGGTGTCCTAGCACAAAGCACAAGATACAAATTTGAACAATTTTACCACAGCGAACAAGAGACAATTAACAATTTTTTCTATGGAAAACAAGGACAAAAGAGGTTGGTGTCCTAGCACAAAGCACAAGATACAGATTTGAACAATTTACCACAGCGAACAAGAGACAATTAACAATTTTTCTATGGAAAAACAAGGACAAAAAAGGGTGATTTCCTAGCACAAAGCACAAGATATAGATTTATATATTTGTACCACAAATCATAACTAAAAATCTTGTTCTATGGAAAATGGTGACAAAGTTATTAATAAAGACCAGATATTACACATGCTACACACCTTAATTGCAGTAGTTGAAGTGTGCAATTTACTACTAATAAATGTGCAACCAAAAAATGGTGCTTCTACATACAGGAATAGGATAGAATCATAGTTCAATAGAATTCTAATACAGTTTGTAATTCATCAATCTCCATGGCTACATTCATGTCCAGCTTAAAAACTTATGACACCTAAAATCAGCTTGAGTGCGAGTGCTCACCCGAATGTAGCATTTAGGGAAATACAACCCAATAACATCACTGAGTGTTACCACATTGCTTTCAAGCAAGCATCAGTGTGTTGGGTGTCTCTGCAAACAAGTTCAGCTCCAGTGTGAAATCTGAAATTTTAACATGGGCAAAGATTACCAACTACATTGCACAATTGAACAGAGCATAATATGATTCAGACTGAGTAATGGAAATGTCAACCCATGCGCCACCTCTCTAAATATTCTCAAAATTGCTACCAGATTCAGAAAATAAAATAGTTTTACCTGTAGCTCCTGACGATCCACCTTGCAAGCGTGTGTGCCTCAGGAGATCCAAGAGTTTGAGTCATTTCAAGCTGTGCACCAAGACGGGAAGGAGCTATTGCCATGGCCACCCTCGGCACCGATGCCACCACAGTCTTGACATATCAAAAGTCTTTTGATAAAAACTTCTGGATGGCACCGATCTCCTAGCATATCTGGATGGCACCAGCCGTCCTCTGCCCCTGAATAGCAGCGACTGCCACCGTATATCTGTGGCCAGCCCAGATATCACCAAATTATTACAGACTAGATGGTTGGGAAATCATATATCACCAGATCTTGCAGTACTAACCTCTTTGTGAATCCTTTTGGGGCAGCAACTTCCTATCTATGACTGACAAAGAAAGAACCAAGGTCATATGATGACAACCATGACTGCCAATGAGAGCCAAACATCACATGCTTAACAATGTCCTCGGGGGGTGTTGGGGATGGTGGGGGAGAAACTAACATTGTTGTTGAAGATGTGCACATGTCAAACGCCATAATTGCAGTAATTGAAATGTGCAATTTACTACTAATAAACGTGCAATCAAGAAATGTATACTAACCAATTGGACCAAATCACTGCAATTTGAGCCAAATGATATTCTTTTTGAGTGACAGGGAATATTTTTTTGGGTCTGAAACATGCAAATTAGGAAAAACAAACACTTTGGATATTCTTTCACACCCTAATTTCACTTTTTCATTGGACTGAAAACAAATAGAAAAAATGGTGTGAATTAGTATCATGTATTAGTCACAACCCACAGCAGCACAAAGTCCAAGCAAAAGAAGAAAAAGAAATAAAAAACACTCCTTGCTCTCTTTCTACCAATAATCCCCACAACATCTAGGATAAGTCAAACACCTTTGAAACGTGCAAACTGACCAATAATCCCCAATTCAGGGAGCCATCTAGAAAATTATCTCACATAGTCACTCACAGACTAGTAGTAAGGAGTCACTACAGACTAGTTGGAAATTATTTCTATGCCTGCAGCTTGTTTCATATAGGTCAACAAAATAATTCATTACACCATTATAAGAAAAGGTCAATAGCATAGCATTACTAACCTGCTCCTTCTGGCCTAGATTGAGTTGAGACACTTGTGCTCCATCATGGCTGTAATGGCATGAAATTTATGGGCTTCATCAGTTCTTATATGCAATTGAATAATAACCAGATACACATACAAAGAAACTAAAACTAATTGGGTAATCTCCAACCTCTAACAAGAACTTAACAATGTCAGTTAAGCCATCATCAACTGCCCCTATTAAAATAATTGGGACTGGAGGGACATATAAAGTTCGCATCAGCATCAGCCTGAGAATTGACAATACAAATCATAGGTAGCTCTAGAAAGAACCGTCAAATGAAATCAGGATTACAAATTGAATGGAAACAATAAGGCTACTTAGTTAGTCCACATTCAAATCTACATATTTGTTTAAACAGCAAGAACAAATTGAATTAAGAAATAACTGGACCTCTCGGATCATGGTAAATAATCTAGGCTTCTCAAGAAGAGAGCCTATACATGTGCAAAAAATGGAACAAAAGATAAGGAATTGACTTTAGAAGGCAACTAGCATACCAAAAATAATACCAGATTAGTAATTTAGTAAAAGAATTTGTTGTAGTACCCAAACACATAACAGTGTTACACGCACCTATGTAGCCTCACAAGTTTACTATAGTAAATAGAATCAATTTTCAGTTAAGAGAAGGATAGCAGCAAATGATACATGCCTGTCATATTACTTATATTTACAACAACAGTGTTTGCTTTACGGGACTGACAATAATCAGGCACGCCCCATGCTAATAATTCAACTAGCATTATGTGATATCAATCTACTCAAGAATGTCAACTCAGGAAAAGAAATCTTTCTCCTATTCTCTCGCCACTACCATCAGCTCTCTACTACCTAACTCATACAAAAACAACAGTACAAAAGAAGACGAGGGCCAGGTGGGAAGAGCATTACATATTCTTGTACGATGATGCATCTAGTCACACCACCATCCTACAGTGTATGATGGTGCATCTAATCACAACACCATCCAACAAAAGCTAGCAGGTAGCAGTCAATTGCAAACAATAGTAATCTTGCATTGACATTTCATCAGACACGTAGCCTACATGCAGTGGCACCACAAAGCAGCACGCACATCACAGCAGCGCAAGGAGCAAATCTCAGCACGCACATTGCAACAGCAGCACACACATCGTAGCACGCACATCGCAGCAGCACATCACAGTAGTAGTGGCGAGTATGCCTCTGGAATCACCGCGACATCGACAGAAAAAGGGGAGCAAATCTCTCGGGAGCAGAGAAACCACTTGCCTGTGTGCACCATCCGACGGGAATCCAGCCGACACAGCAACAAACTCACCTCCGTGGCGCCAGGCGTAGCATGGGCCCATTCCCGTCGCAGCGGAGCTCGAATCCGCGAATCGAAAGCAAAGGCACGCCTGTCCGACATAGACGAAGAGCCAACCATGGGTCGCCCGCCTTAGCACACCAAAGGCAGCCGTCCGGTGGAGCAGCAGCAGCCGGTGGACCCGCTCTAGGCTAGGGTTTAGCCCGTGGGACACGCCGGGCTCGCTCATCTCCGTTCCTCACCAAACAGAGAGCTCGCTCATATCCGTTCCTCACCAAACAGAGAGCAAATGCAGTTAGCTAGTGCCGAAGGGAGAGGAAGCCGTGATGAAACCACACTCACCGGGCGCGGGCAAACAACAGATGGCCGAGGAGGAGACGACACGCAGGGCGGCGGCTGGAGGGAGGCTTCACGAGCGGCGCGGATGGCGGAGGACGGAGGGAGGCAAGGGGATGCGGAAGTGGCCCCAAATACCACGCCGCCACCGCGGCCGGTGCTCCACGCTACGGGGGAGGCGGCCGAGATCCGGCGGAGACGGAGGAGCTATCGATAACCGAGAGAGAGAGAGGGGGGGGAGGGGAGAAGAACCAGAGATGAGCAATGGGCCGACGACCGAATTAGTGTGTGGGGGTGTTTAACGGGTCCGGTCTGCGAACAGCCCACCCAATAACAAGAAGCGGACCCGTTTTTCTCGTGGCGTCGTCTCCCCTTCGCGACGCCAGCACATCGCCTCAGCGCGTGGCGTGCAGTGTCGCAAGACGAGGAAGACAGATTTCTTTCAACAGACCTATAGGAAATATGAAGAAGTAATTAGATGGCTTACCCGAAGATGCCTTTTATTTAGCGGAGAACATCTATGAAGCTAGCACTTGTTTTTTCCAGATTCTTTGGTTGATAGCAGCCTACCAACTGAACAATGGAGCTTTCCACCTTTCTCTCACATCACAATCTTATAGCCATCCCCCTTTTGCCATTTTAATTATATTGTACAGTTTACGTAAACACTACAGGTCTAACATGATATGTTCGAGTAATAATCATGAAATTCATACCGAAAGGAACTGCTAGCAGGTAATTGCACTTTTAAAGTTTCTTGCAGGAAATAGTGAACAAGTATATCTTGAACAATGCACCAGGTAATTGCACTTTGACAAGCCCAACAATACAAAAGCAAATTATTCAGTGTTGTGCCATAGAAACTAGAAAGAAAATAATTGAGGAACTTGGTGATGAGCCCTATGCAATTTTAACTGATGAGTCTAGTGATATATCACACAAAGAACAACTAGCTCTTTGCTTGCGTTATGTTGATAAACTTGGAAGGCCATGTGAGCACTTTATTGGAGTTGTTCATGTAGCTGATACTACCTCTTTGTCACTTACGGAAGCAATTGAAGGTTTACTTGTTAGTAATGGATTAAGTATACGAGAAGATTAGAGGCCAAGGTTATGGTGGGGCTAGCAATATGAAAGGAGATATTAAAGGGCTCAAAACTTTAATTATGCAAGAATCACCTTCTTATTATTATATACATTGCTTTTCACATCAACTGCAGCTAGTTCTTGGAAGCGTCATGATATGCTTCGAAATGCTGAGCTTGAGAATGTCAAGAAAGCACTAGAGTGTGGTGAGCTTGAATCGGGGACTGGATTACATCAAGAGATGGGTTTTCCGGACCTGGTGACACTCGGTGGGGCTCTCATTACAAAAATATATGTAGCATCATCACTATGTATTCCCCAATTCATGATGTGCTCATTGAACTTGGTGCTGATAATGCATATAAGGATGATTGGACAAAGATACATTTTGTGCTTGGAGCATTTGAAACCTTTGAGTTTGTTTTTCTTTGTGCACTTAATGTATGTTATTCTTGGCTACACAAATGAGTAGTGCTCGCAGAGAAGGGATCAAGATATTCTTAATGCAATCTCACTTGTTAAAGTGGCAAAGAGCATAATGCAATAGTTGAGGTCTAATGGTTGGGATAATTTTCTTCATAAGGTCATTTCTTTTGTATTAAATATGGTGTTGAAGTTCCTGCTATGGAGGGTGCTTATGTGCCTTATGGAAAATCAGCACGGTATGCTCGTGTGCGAAACCAAACAAATGATGACCATTTCAGAAGAGAAGTATACATCGGTGTCATCGATCAAATTAGTCAAGAGCTTGATAATCGGTTTGATGAGATCAATATGGAGCTACTCTCTTGTATGTCAGTCTTTAGTCCTTCTAATTCCTTTGCATCTTTTGATGCACAGAAGGTTTGGCTGAATTTTATCCTAAGGATTTCTCCAAAGCAACGATTTGTTGAAATTTGAATTGCAAGTTGAAACTTATATTGATGACATGCGACAAGATGCTAGCTTCCAAGATCTAGACAATATTGTTGATCTCTCAGTTAAGCTTGTTGAAACAAAGAGGCACAAAGTGTATGATAGGGTGTACTTGCTTCTCAAATTAATATTGCTTTTACCGGTGGCAAATCTGCGAGTGTTGAAAAGAGTATTTTCTGCATTGGTTATAGTGAAAACAAAGTCAAGAAATAAGTTTCTTGGATGATTGTCTAGTCACATTTATTGAGCGGGATATTTTCTTCCAAATTAATGAAGATGATATAATGGAGACATTCATGTCATTGAGAAAGGCGCGATAAACAAGTAGTATTGTAAGTCTCTCATATTGCTATATTTTGAAGTATTTGTATTCCATTTGAACAATTTATATTAATATTTAACGTTGTTTTACCGAATTATAATATGGTTGTATCGAATTATAATATGTTTTTACCGAATTATAATATGGTTCAATTTGTATATAAAAAAAATTTGGTGCATCCCCTGTGCTCAAAAGTTGGGTCCGCCACTGGCTAGCACTCATGAGAGCATCCCCATTGGGTGGACCAAAGCCGGTCCTATACAATAAATGCGAGCATAGAACCAAACCAACTCCTATACACCGTGAGATTGGTTCGAAGTCACATTGCACTATAGGAGCGGGGGCGGTTCTATACATTGCTGGTGCCCTGATGTGCTCCTTACAACCAGTCAGGCTGTGTTTTATTGTGAATTGTACTGTGCGTCCATTCTTTCTGAATTGCATTCGTTAGGTCCAATCTAAGGCTTTCAGATCAGATCACATTAGTAGTTAACTACTGTTGCTAGACATAGTTTTTTTCCTTTCAAATAGAAATGATGGAAATGTTGAAATATCATGGTACTAATTAATCATCATCTAGAATCTGTTGATCAGATCATAGTTAAGTTGTCTTTCCGTCCCATGTTTGCCCTTTATGTTCATTTCAGAAATACTATTAGCTGCCATGCCTTTTCTAGCTAGATGCTCTATATCCACAAGCAGATATGATTCTTCAGAATCTATTGCATGTGATTCAACATTTGGCTCATTTGTTGGTTGATATTACACTCTAAAATAAGTACAAAGGACAAAATAATGTACTCATTTCAGGGGCGTATTCAGTGCATTAATGATGTTTTATATACGGAAATGAGTAGTCCTTGAAGAACTGATATATGGAAATGCATGTATATCGATTTGCACACACGTACTGCAAAGTTCTACGACTGGGTATACGTTGCTTTCTACAATAACTCCATTGGTTGTATATTATAGGAGGTCCTGATGCGATGAACACAACTGACTGTGGCACATAGTAGAAGTAGGTCCGTGTGTACGTACGAGAAGAAAGAGTCGTTTGGGACATACATCTGCTCGCGCATTTGCACATTGGTCACCCGGGTCGTCGAGAATGGGATGGTGAAAGGCGAAATGATGTATACAGCAACCACTACAGGAGGCTGCTTCTTCGCCGAGGGGGATACCCGCTCGGCAAAGGGTGTAAACTGCTCGGCGAAAGCTTCGCTGAGCAGATGTGTACCACGCTGTCGGCGAAGACCCTACGGGGAAATTTTCGTAGGCGACGACGATTCGCCGAGAAACGGGTATACTTCCGCTCGGCGAAGCTCCCGTTCCCGTAGTTAACAGTCTCAAGTGACGCCAAAGAAATGCATCCTGATGAAGCCGATGGCTGGAGAATGTCGACGTGATCGACACACATTAACATCTCCGGCACTGCAATGTGTAAAAGTGGTTTCAGTTCTTTTTGATTGGTTTGAGGACTCTAATTATTGGATACTCCCTTCGTTCTGTTACCGTCAAACTTTCTTAAGTTTAACTAGGCTTATATAAAATGTTAACAACATTTATGTCTTTAAATAAGTTTGTTATTAAATTGGATTCAACAATCTATCTAATAATACTACTGTAAATATTAATTAATTTCTTTTCGATCAAAGTTAAAATCTTTGAATGCTCGAAAAACATAGGGAGTACCATTTAATCATTTCTGCCACTATAGTTAAAAAATCCTTAAGGCTAGTCTCAATGGAAGGTTTCACCTCCCGATTTTCAAAAACGTGGGCTCTCTCTCAATGCGTAGTTTCATGAACACTTTCATATACTATTTTTAGACTTATGAGTCCCACAACCTCTCCCTTTTCTCTTTCCCCAGTATGGAGCAACACACGGATGAAACGAACGGAGGTTCTCAATGCGCGAGTTTCATACGGTTTTATAGGCGTTGGAAACAAAGCTAGATAGTTTTGTTTAGATGTGAGAAAAATTTGCAAAAAGCACTTTGTTCGAACTTCTGTAGCACACTGTAGCACGTTTTGTTTATTTGTGGTAAATATTATCCTACCATGGGGTAACTAGGCTCAAAAGAATCGTCTCACAATGTACATTTAAACTGTGTAATTAATTATTTTTTTTACCTATATTTCATACTCCAAGCATATGTCTTTTGGTGTATTTAATGTGATGTGACGGAGAGAGTGTGGAAAAACTTAGAAGTTGGGTTAGAAATTTTAGCCATCTAAATAAGAATCAAAACTTTTCCCTTCTCTCCTCCCAGTTTCATGTAAAAGCTGATGCAGCATTCTATTAAATGTATATGAAGCCCTCTATAAAAACACATTGAGACTGGGCTGAGAGGAATTGTATCCCAAGCCTGTCGAGTCCGTTGAAAGCCTGCCCTTCATCTCTTCCATTCATTGACAACATCTGTGGTTGCAGCGGGTCGGATAATGGACAAATTAAGCTGCTACTGCTCCAGCCATATATATTAAGTGGTACATTGGCTTATTCTAATCGCCCTTGATACCTTGTAATTAAGCCTTGATTGAAGATTACAAAAAGGGAATTCTGTAGAAGAGGTTCCCCGTGCGTTTGTCTCCTTCCTGGCCGGTTCATTCGGCCCGTACGTTCTTCTCGTCGGTTTGCGTCTTGCTAGGTGTCGGAAAAGTCGGACGAAGAGGACCAGAAGAAGAAACAACCACATGAAAGCCACATCATCACTAAATTCTAACCGTAAGATTACCAATCTGTGTTTTCTTCTGACCGTACGATCGATCTCTATTCACAGACAGGAAGCCAAAACGCAACGATCTCTGTTAAGGCAAAATTACCCTTCTGATGCAAATGCCAACTGAGGCCAACAACAGCCATCTGCCTCATCCGTTCCTCGTCTAGCCCACTGAAAACTGATCACGCATACAAATTTTCTGTAGCATGTGCCTCGACCGCCGCATGCATGTCCAGTCGCCTCGCCACATTCTAAGATCATTCCACACCTTCCTTCAAATACAAATTCCATCAAATCAGCTGATTGTTCATAACTCAGATTCTGTTGGGTTTGGAGAAACCGTTTTGGTGGTTCGGCCTCGATTCCTTCGAGGTACGCTTATCCTCCATTCACCCTCTCTCTACAATTGCCAGTGCTCTCAGCTTCGTGCCTCTGTTTCTTCTGAAGGAAGGATGCATTCCATTACTAATGACAGCTGATACGTCATAGGCATCCATTATTACCACGCTGTCCTCTGTGTTTGCTCTTTGTTGGCACTAGCACTATTCACTGCTTTGTCATCATAGCTTGCATGTTTCTTTCACTAGGTGTATAGCACTTTAATTGATTAGTCACTTGGTTTCTAGCTGATTATTGGTTTTACCATTGTACACTGGTGGACAAACGAGGTCTATCCCCGGTTCGTGGAGGCGTCTAGTCCCGGTTGGGCACCCGGGGTTACGCTCCCGGGACTAATAGTTGTACTGTAGCACTGGCCTCCACGAACCGGTTGGGCACCCGGGGTTATGCTCCCGGGACTAATAGTTTGGCACCGTTTCGGTCTTTTCGGGGGTGGTCGCAGTTCAACGTATAATTACCGGGAGAAGTCGCGTGGTAATTAAAATAATCAGAGAAAATTACCAAACAATTTCAGAAAATTCTCAAACTTGGCGGTTCCATCACACAGGCCATATAGAAGCCTCAGAAAAAGTTTGAGGCCGATAGCACACTGCAAAGCGCACATATCACACAACCATGAGAAACCTATGTGTATGGACGGGGTTCGGTGAAAGGTTCCATATACCACTGTGTGAAGCACGTGCGCTCCGCCTATGTCCAAATTGCCTCAAATTTTTTTGTGCTCATTTACACCCAAAATATGGCCCCACGCAAGATCCTAGGTTTTTTTTTAGTCATTTTTGGATTCTTGTATTTTTTTCTCCGTGCCGCGTGCGACCAAATATGGTGAATTACACTTTAAAAACACAATATTTTCGCACCGGCCTCCACAAAGTTTTGCCTCCTATGGCACAAGAGACCTTGCGGCAAAGTTTGGCACCGTTTTAGGTCTTTTTAGGGGTGGTCGCAGTTCAACGTATAATTAGCGGGAGAAGTCGCGCGGTAATTAAAATAATCGAGAAAATTACCAAACCATTTTAAAAAAATCTCAAACTTGGCGGTTCCTTCACACAAGCCATCTAGAAGCCTCAGAAAAAGTTTGAGGCCGACAGCACACTGCAAAGCGTACAGGCCACACAACCATGAGAAACCTAAGTGTATGGATAGAGTTCGGTGAAAGGTTCCATATACCATTGTGAAGCATGTCTCCGCTCCGCCTATGTCCAAATTGCCTCAAAAATTTTTTGTGCTCATTTACACCCAAAATATGGCCCCACACGCAAGATCCTAGGTTTTTTTAGTCATTTTTGGAATTATGTATTTTCTCCGGTGCCACGTGCGACCAAATATGGTGAATTACACTTTGAAAACATAATACTTATTAAATCTAACCTCAAATTTTAACACTTATAATTAGTTAAAACAATGGCATGAGTGTGTATTAAAGTTAAATACGAATCTAATAGAACTAGAACGAATCGAATCGGATTTAAAACACAAAAGTTATAAGCATTTTAATCTGAATGGCAAATATGTAATTAAGGGGAAACGTATTTCCTTATATACGCTTTCCTGCATGTTAAGCTAAGGACACAGGTGGATAGATACAAAATCATCGGGGTCTTTTTGTGCAAAAAGGACGTTGCCGAGTGCACGCTTTTTTAAAAAAAAGTTTTAGTCCCGGTGGGATACTCTAACCTGGACCAAACCCAAAACCATTACTCCCGGTTCTACTCTCGGGCCAGGGAGTAAGGGCTTTAGTCCCCACTTGGAGACCTTTAGCCCCAGTTGAGCTCCTCCTGCCGCTTCGCCCGAGAGACCTTTAGTCCCGGTTGGTAGTTTGAACACAGAGTAAAGAAGCTTTATGTCACAAACCGGATCGCTACCGGGGTGACACGTGGCTGGCGCGCCCTGGGCTTTAGGCGGCGGCGGCGGTGTAGGGGGGGGGCGTAGGGTGCGGGAAGGAAGGGAAATAGATTTTCTTTATTGCTTGTTGACCTAAAAGATTACAGACCCCTTACTTTTTATAGCCCTATAGTGGGACTTGTAAACCAAGCAATCTCTCTAAAGGTTTCCTTATATGATTGGAATACCTAAGGAAGGGAAATAGATTTTCTTTATTGCTTGTTGACCTGAAAGATTACTGCACCCCTTACTTTTATAGCCCGGCTAGTGGGACTTGTAAACCAAGCAATCTCTCTAAAGGTTTCCTTATATGATTGGAATACCTTTTACAAGCAATCCTATTTATTTTTCTAATAAGGGTCTTCCTTATAGATTGAAATATCCCCTTGCACACCAAAAGTCCTAAGATAATCCTAACCAAACTCTTTCTTTATTTCCGCATTAATTGCCGAAGAATCCGCGGAAGGGAGGAGAGGTGGCGGCGCGCTGGCAGCTCGCCTGGGCGCTTTGCCCCCCCCCTCGGGCCTCGTGGGCTGTCATCCCAGGCCCTATCTCCCGGCACATGACACTTTATCCCCCGGTTGCGGTTGGGAATCACAATCATAGTGTATTGTTCATCCGAGGATAGACCTCGTTTGTGTAGTAGTGGTACTTCTAATTACATACTTTTCTGTAATGTTTGACTTAAATATGTTTGGCGACCAATGATTGGAACATATTAAGCCAATCACTATGTCATACGCCCAACACGGACCGCCCCCTCAACCGAGCAAGGGGGGGCTAGCCCCTGGCTATCTTGGTGGTGGTTCCCCATTGTTTGGGTGCCCTATGTTGTGCGGTGGAGGTCCATCGCTTGTCGAACATGGATGCCCTAGCTATCCCGTGTGGCGGCCGTTTGCGGTGTTGCCCCCATAACATGTTGCTTGGTTGTCATGTTGCTTTATTAATAACTACAGTATTTCTTAACGTGGTGGGTTTTTTCAATGCTAGTGATGATGGCTCCCTTGGCGTCATGTGCCTCCTTGGAGGGGTTGCTATGGGACCACTTCTCTGGTCTCACGCCCTGTCGCATTGTTTTTCCACATTGGAGCTTGTGCCTATGCTTGTGTGTGTGCGCTTATCGTTTGTCTTCACAATGGTTGGTCCTACTATAATGTTGTTTGGACCGTCTTTGTGAATGCTTTGCCAACGTCATTCAGCTTTTGTGACGATACTTTATGTGCCACTACCATGTCTCTCCCGCCGTTGGTGTCTTCCCTAGTGGATGCTTTGCTTCCATAGCATCGCTTCAATCTCCTCGCAAATGCTTTGCTGCCAAGATTGTGTCCCAATGGCGGATGCTTTGCCACCGCAGATCGTTTGGGGCATCTTATCGGTGAATACTTTGCCATCGATGTTGTGTATGATCGTGTTGTCTTCTTTTGGTGAATGATTTGCCATCATGGGTTTAGTTTCTCTATAGGTAACTGTCACTACTGGAAAGTCGAAATTCTCTGACGGTGTGATAACCATCGGGAAATTAAATTAAATAAATTGAATTTTCTGAAGGTGTACCATTAGGGAATAACCATCGGGGCTAGCTCGACAGGGAAATTGCCAATTGCCCGACGGTGCGCCGTCGAGGAAATCAATTTTAATTTGCGAACCACGAGGAAAATTAGAAACCATCATGGAAATGTCCCTCCCTCTATCGGTTGGAACCGTAAAAAAAAAAAACCACCGACAGGCAGGGTAACAATTTCCTCGTCGGTTTGAAACAACCAAGAAATAAGGACATTTACCTTGTCGGTTGTCACCGTAAAAAACAAGTTTTCCCGACGGTTTTTTTTTCCCCGCACTAGTACCTAAACACTTATCCGTGACGGGCAAAATATATTTTTTTTTGGTGGCGGGCAAGTGTGCCCGTCACCAAGTAAAGGTCACGAAAATAATTTTTTTTTCGTGATCGCGCGGTGCCCGCCACGGCTAACTAGCTTGCGTGGCGGGCGAGTTAGATGTGCCCGCCACGGCACTTCGAAAAATAAAAAAACCACAAACCCTAGACAGCCCGCCAAGCCCATCACGGGCCCGCCGAGCCCATCTAGGGTTGCGCATTCCACCGCCGTGAGGGGTGCCATCGCCGTGAGACCGCCGCCGCTGGGAGCCGCTCCCGGCCGTCGATCCAGTGCGGCGTGGGCCCGATTCGCCTCGGGAGGGCCGCCAAGGCCGGGATCCGGCCGGTAGGCTAGGCTACAAGGCTGATGATCCGCCGGGTGCTCGGATCCGGCTTCCCCGCCCGCCGTCCACCGCCGGGACCGAGCGCGCCGCCCGCCGGAGGAGGAGGAGGTCGGATCCGTGAGGGAGAGGAGTTCCGCGGAGGAGAGGTCGGAGATCCGCCGCGCGCGCGCCTCCGCCACCGCCATCGCCCCCGCCGGCTGCCGCGCCCGATCTCGTAGCGGCGCGGCGGCCAAAGAAAACTTCGCCGCTCGCCGCCGCCGCCGCTTGCCCACCGCCGCTGAGATGACGCTGGCAGCCCGCCGCCGCTGTCCGAGGGTGAAGGAAAGAGAGAGAGAGAGAGAGATCGAGAGTGGAGGGTGGGAGTGTTGGCGGGGCTCGTCGCCGCGTCGCTGGAGGAAAAAAAGAGAGAGAGAGACCGCCAAAGCTATGCTGCGGCGTGGAGAGGAGAGAAAGTGAGGTGTGGAGCTAGGGTTTCATTTCGCTTTATATAGTCCGCGACCGTATTTGGGCCAGAATAGTAGTGGGCTGGGCAGATTTTTAGGTGGCGGGCTTTATAATGTGCCCGCCACGAAAGATTTTTGCGTGGCGGGCACCTTAACACGCCCGCCACGCAAAAGATTTTATTTTTTATGCGTGGCGTGCGGGTTAAGGTGCCCGCCACGTAAAAAATCTTTTCCCGTGACGGCAAAAACGCCGCCACGTAAAAAAAGCTGGACGTGGCGGGGGGTTTTTTAGTGACGGGTAAAAAGTGCCAACACGGAAAAGATTTTGCAAGTGCTCGCAAAAAATCATTTCGTTACTAGTGCTTTGTCGACTTCTAGCCATCAGGAGAAAAACATTTTTACCCTATAGGTTTATGTGATAACCATCAAGAAAACCGTCAGGGAATTTGAAGTGTCGAGTAGTGCGTTCCGTTGATATCTTCATTTTGTCAGGCTCGATCAGCTAATTGTTTGGTGTCATGGCTAAGGGTTCCCTCCGCTGCTTCTTTTTTCTTCTGTTATAGTCTTGTGCTAATCATGGGATTACCGTTGTTGGCTCTACCTGTACTAAAACTTGTCCTTAATGGAATACGTGTCCAAGGTCACCATCGGAAAAAAAAAAAAAAAAAAAAACTAGTTACTCATCACCACCTAAACCGCTCACCATATATAAACCTCCCTAGCTTTGCAGCTTTGCAGTAGCCACATACTCACATCACACAAGCGTAACTACTTAGCCCTTCACTGGTTTTTGTCCTTGGAAGGCTCCTATTTTCTCCAATCCAAGTGCACACGCAAGAGATAGAGTGCGAGTGAGAGACACAGAGAGTGATGTCCATGAGCTTTGTGCGCATGGTGGAGGCGGAGTTGCCGCCAGGGTTCCGGTTCCATCCAAGGGATGATGAACTCATTCGTGAATATCTAGCACCGAAGGTCCTTGGCAGGATCGGCTTCTCCGGACATCGGCCTCCCATGGTGGACGTCGATCTCAACAAGGTTGAGCCATGGGATCTCCCCAGTGAGTTTCTCTCTCCCCGCTCCTCTCTTTAATTAATCGAGTCCTGATTCTAATTTTTAACAGTGCTTGCATGAGAGAGAGAGAGAGAGAGAGAGAGAGAGCTATGCAGCAATATATATCTGGATCTTCTTTCATTTCTTCTAAACGTAGATAATCCCTTGATTTGTCACATATCGTGTGAATCTCCTTTGTATTTGTTATCCTTAATCACTTCAGAAATCCATTGTGTGTTGTGCATACAGGTACATACAATAAGGTTTAAACCTAACTACACCCTTTTTTCATTATATATCATCAAGGCAAAATTTACGTACCCTTAGTATCTAAACTTCCAAATATTTAAAATGTTTCCACCTAACATCTCTGCTCCTCCATTTTTTAACTATATATTCTCTCATCTTAGTGTATTTCTAGCTAACATATTGTTTTTATTCTTTAAATTTTATTAATAAACTTTGTACAGCAACAGAAATGTATAGCATAAATATGTGACCTGGTTTCTTACCTTTCAGTGTCCGATCGATCATTGTCCTTAATAGCGCAAGTGATTCTATACTACTAAATTTATGAATACATATAACAGACATCATGAACTATTATGTTGTTTTTAAAATAGTATATTTTTGGCTTTTTGCATAGATTAGTACGAATTTGCTTGCATGAATGGACTACTTAAGCTGGCATGCAATAACGGTGTTGCCCCGACCCCAAACTGGAGATCGATGACTGAAGTATAACAACTGGTACCACGCCATGATAACTTTGTTTAGCCCGCACCTGAATTATTCATAGTACGCCATGACAACTAGTTCTGGTTCAGTATCAAGTACTTAAGCTGTTAAGCCTCTTTCTCTGCACCTACATCTCTGCATAAACATCTTATATACGGGATCTCAGATCCTCTAGAGACAAAGTTGTCTCTTATGTTTATTTTTACAAACCCTCTAATGCCTATATATACTACTAATCCATATGTATAGTTTGTCTCTCTCCAATCCAATAGTTTTTTTCCACCAGCAAAAACAAAAAAGACACTGGAAAGTAAAGGGGTGAAAAAGGACACCATCAAAACAGGATCATGCATTTACACATAAAGGAATCCACCATCTCTATACAGAAGGACATATATCTGTCCTCTAGGATAACCCGTGGAGTAAATGATGTTTGCAATATATGCTATTTGTGTGATCAGGGGCAGCATTGGTCGGGCCAAGGGAGTGGTATTTCTTCAGCCAAAGGGACAGGAAGTATGCGACCGGGCAACGCACAAACCGGGCAACAGCATCTGGTTACTGGAAGGCTACAGGCAAGGACCGTGCGGTGGAGGGTCATGGCATGCTGGTGGGGATGAGGAAAACACTTGTATTTTACAGTGGGAGAGCCCCCAAGGGAAGCAAGACGGAATGGGTGATGCATGAGTACAGGATGATGGAGGGTTCACATGAGCAATCCTCCAACCTTTCCAAGGTAATTAAATAAGATGTGACATACTACTGACCTAGTTTACATATGTGCATGAAACAAGAAATTATATTGCATATGTATCCAAGACATAGAACTAAAATGGAGCAATAAGTTACCATTGACTAGTGATAGTTTGCAATGATAATTGATTTGTCCTTAACCTAGGAACAAGATGTCAACACAATGAACGAATTGCATTGTTGTATAATTTTCTATTGACCATGTGGTATCATTACTACTTCAAAATATGTGTAGGAATCTATAGAGATCATGTTTCATCCATATAAATTCAATATTAACTTCATTTCATTAAAGTCACCAAAGTAATGTTAGGGAACTACACACAATATACTATAGCTCCATGCATGTCACAATGTGTGTCCAATCCACATACATATGTGGAAGACTTAAAAGATAGGTTAATTTGTATGGAACCAACGTTAATCTTGCACAAGTCTAAATAAAACTAACAACATAAAATGAATTTCCCTTCTGCCCGGGATATTTTTAATCATTTTTTCTTGTAATACTACTGATCATGAACACAAGGACATTTGCCTCATTTTCACTCCTTGGTTTACAATTATTCTATGATAATATAAGATAAGAACTATTGAACTAATTTTGATTTTTCTTGGAGAAGAACAAAAGATATAGCCCATTTTATGAAAAGTCTATAGCCCTAAAAATAAAGTTAAGTTAGATATAAAATTTACAGATGTATGAATCAGGGTTGTATAAAATGGAAAAGGATCAATTTACTCCACTAGATAGGAACATTAATTGTTCTGCTAACATCTAAACTAATTGTTATGTTCAAATTTACCCATATAGATCTTTTTTGTTGATCCATGCTAACACTTAATAATATATATATATATTGTTCTTAAGTTCAACTTTTATTGTATGGTATAGAACATCACAATTTATGTAGAAAATATATTATGATATTTTTCTCATTTTATATACCGTATACATCTATAAAAATCAAACCGACTGATACATGATTATAAATAAACTATGAAGAAAAATAATATATTTTTTCTAATATAAGTTTTGATATTCACTATCATTCTACAAATTTCAGCTTCAAACTCGACTTGAACATGGACAAACAGGAAAAAAATCCAAACCCTAATATTAATGGGTAGGTTGGACCAACTGAAAAAATCATGAATGGGGCAATGAATTGAACAGACATCCTAATATTAATGGGTAGGTTGGACCAACTAAGAAACTCTAATTAATTTGGAGTTCTTTTTTCCTTTAAAATTGAAGTAATTACCACAATGTTGAGTCACACAATCAAAGCTAGCTAGTACAGCTACAACAGTTGATAAGATTGCAAAGTGCAAACCAGAGCTACAGTTATAATAATCAATGAGATGTTGACGGTAGTTTATTTATTATATGGTCCTCGATGTGTCCACCTCCAGGAAGACTGGGTACTGTGCAAAGTCATCTGCAAGAAGAAATCAGGAGGTGACAACTTCAAGGCCACCGGTGGTCATGGCACTACGACGGCCTCACCACCACCACCACCACTGCCAACTCTCATGGGCATCACACTAGCGCAGGTCCAGGCTGCCATGGCAATGCCAAGGTCCAGCGCTGGTTTGCACTCTCATGGGCAACAAGCAATCAGGCTGACACTGCAAAATAGTGCCAGCAACAACAACATTGTTGTTGATGGTGCTCAACCATGTTACCTTCCTGTGGTCACAGACAATGCCAAGGGCCAGCCTGCTGATGAAATGGGAAGCTACACTGATCCTATAAACTGTGACAAGGATGTACTCTCGGTATTGTTGAGAGATCTGGGAGGTGAGGAGGTGCCAAGCCTGCCACCTGAAATGGCTGCATCTGTGAGCTCGACCTGGATGATGAATGACTTCTAGAGGGAAAATTTCTGAGATGTCAAAAGCTGCTATATTGGTATATTGGCACTTTGCTGGACCATCGTACATAACATATATGTTAGACATAATCCTGTTTTGAATAAACATCGTGGGTGTATTAATTGTACTGTGCGTATACTGCATATAGGAGCTTTGAAGTTATGTTGTACCGTCCCAAGTACATATTAGTAAGACCAGGAACTGTGCCTACAGTGAAGAGGCATGAAAGGTGTTAAAGCAAAGGGCATATTAAGTTTGTAATCAAGAGGGACAAAATACTGAAACAAAGACACAAGTTGCGTAGTCAATCGTGCCAGTAGCTGTGTGTTCTTCTCGATGTGTATTACTTCTCTTCTAAAGCTACTGGTTATGTTTTGTTCCACCCTCAGTGTAACGTGAATATATTTGTTGATCAAGCAGCATATGTTTTTTTTTCATCGAGGTGAAAGAAAAAAATAATTAGGAGCAATAATATCTAAAATGTATAAAGTGAATATAGTTTATAGTTCGATGAGCCTATTTTTCACAACGAGTTGTTGTCGATGTTAGGGGATTGGAGTTTGATCCTGCACAACAATTTGTGAATCATTCCTTTTTTATACCACTCGCTTGTGCACCTCTCTCTAATTAGCCCTTGTGTGAAGATGCTGTGATTGTGACAAAAAGAAAGATTTAATTAATTAAGAGCAATCTTGAATTGATACTAGCTAGTACATTTAGGAGGCAACTGCTATAGAAGATTGATCGAAAGCAAAATAGATCAGCGATGATTGACATGGCTGCACTCCTGTATGCATCGAAAGATCCTCTTCCTGGATTAAATGCAGGACGTACTACTAACTGGATAAAGCAAACAGTAGCCTACATTACTCTACATCAGGGCCAGAGCACCTAACCACTCAGAGCCCAGAGGCGTTGTCATAACTTGCTACAGGGTGTGATATATATGCTGCATCACAACACTGTCCTGGGTGCAGCTCAGCTCAGTTACTGTGTACCAACAAGGAACTTTCGAGGGAGGGCCCTCCCTGGCACGTAAGAGTATGTATGTGCATTTGCAATGGCCGGTTAATATAATCAACCCACTATATATAGCAAAGATGTCGACTTTGGTACCTGATGGGATCACTGCCGGAAGCTATTTGCCAACAACTCTCCCTGTTCAGATGTCCTGCTATATGCAGTGAGGCAATCAAATAGTCGCAGTACAGTACAGCTGACCAATAAACCTCACGTACAATAGCATATGTCGGACATGATGATGGGCACCAAGGGTACGTAGCGTACGTACAGCTAAGTGTGTGGGTGGTGTGGCTTAACTATCTGAACAGTAGATCGAATTTATTAATACTTGTTTTTGCGTGTAGAACCTCATACTCGTACACTGCATTTTAAATAGCTCAACTACTCGGTAGAACTGATATATGATCGAAAAGTTCCTGACCAATCGCAGTTATGCATCTGTACACTCTTGTCTCTTGTAGTACATCTCTGGCTAAACTATATACTTGCTCAAACCAAATTTTGCAATGCTGAGCATCTCTAAGAGATTCCAAAAAAATATTATCTAAATTTCCTGGTTTAGCTGCTCTCTAAAATATACATGACAAAAAAACATTAGAGGTCTTCACCAGACTGGTAAAACTAAGACTTTCCATATTCAATTGTGCCACGTCGTCAATTATTTCCGGATCGGCAATGTGTATGTGCGGTGGGCTCCATCTTCCGCTCACCGGAAAATGTAGACACATGCGCAGGAAAGAAACACCGAGCGCGCCTACTGGCCGGATGGTGAGCGATGTACGTTGTCCAAGAACAGAGAGCAGAGACGGAGTCATTTTGGATAGTCAGCAATAAATAAATGTAGCTTTAGAAAGTCATTTGGCTAATCTCTTAGAGATGCTCCTATTTGGATCCAATGACTAAATTTTAGTTAGCTAAGTTTAGCTGCTAGGAATCCAAACGGCGTATCTAAAAGACCAGCTAAAGTTTTAGAAGTAAATTCAGCTAATTCAACCTAAGGGGTGTTTTGATGCAGGGGACTATAAAGTTTAGTAGGTGTCACATTGGATATTACATGGGGTGTCGCATGGGTTGTTCGAATATTAAAAAGTTATAGATTTAGTCAGTTTTTGGTGAATTAATTATATTAATTAAGTATAATTAATCCGTCAATAGAAAATGTTTATTGTTTCACCACATTGTCAAATCATGGATTAACTAGACTTAAAAATCCATCTCCCAAAACAGCTGCAATATGTGTAATTAGTTATTCTTTTTACTCTATATTTAATACTTCGTACATGTGTACCAAAATCCAATATGATAGGTGCTAATCATTAGCAGGGAAACCAAACACCTCCTAAACACAGCTGAAGTTTAGCTAAGTATATTAGCTAGCTAGAGGATCCAAACATTCCAAATTAAGTTTAACTAGGAGAAATTTAACCAGCTAAACTTTAAATTTGAAATTTTTGCTAGGTAAATTTTTGGTATGGTGGATCCAAATGGAACCATAGGCAATCGACATGGACACCAACAGAAGTGAGCGCCCAAGGCCAAGAGCATGGATATGACACCACAAAATCTTTATATGTATGTGATGGTCTCTGCCTGAATGTTGGTTTACAAAAACATTTTGTGACTTTCTAGCACAGTGCTAGGTGCAGTAGCCTAGCTTAGTTAGGCTCTACATTTGGCTCTGGCTTTTCTATACAAAAAAAAGACTCCTTAGAGCCCCTTGTGTAGAATCATTTAGAATTTAGAATTTTGTCACTAAAAATAAATGATATTCTATACAAATATGGAACACCAACCTTCTAGCACAGAAGCTAATCATGTTGTATGATACTCCCTCTGTCCCAAAATAAATAGATTCCTAGAGTTGTCTCAAGTCAAATTTTTTTAAACTTTGACCGAATTTATAAAGAAAAATATATAAAAAAAACTTTATGGTATCAAATTTGTCATTAGATTTACCATAGAATATATTTTTGTAAGGTGTTCATTTTATTTCGTAGATATTGTAAATTATAGAAAGTTAGTGAAACTTTAAAAGGTTTAATTGGCACGGATTTTAGAAATTGATTTATTTGGAGACAAAGAGAGTAATTGTCAAATTCAAGAGAACCGCTGAGAAAGGAAAGGAGATGAGGATACATGTATTTGTTAGGATTAATTAGGAATAATTAATTAGATGATCAAATGGATGACAGTTAGGATTAGGCTTAGGCCCTTCCGGGGATAGACGTAGGACACAAGCCACCGATTGGCTTGCACCCTTTCGGCGCTAGTGGCCTTGTATATATTGTTAACTTCTGTACATCGTCATTATCGGTTAATCATTCAGTCATTGCAATCATCGACAAAACACATTGTCTCATTACAGTATTCTCATGGACCGTAGGAAGACATGATTACGAGAACACGCTGAGAGGCTGTGGGTGGAGAGTTTAAACGCAAAGTACATATGGAGCTACAACACGAGGTGGAACTTCTCTAAGGGTCGCATGAAGCCCCGGTGTAGCAGGCAAGCCACAGGCTCGTGGACGGTGCACCTTGAGGGATAACTCAGTTGTTAGGGAACGATGCTTTCGAATGGTTTAATCAATCATACAAGGCTAAATTATATAGGTTTTGATAAGGTTGGATGAATCTAGGGCGAAAATTTAACATTGTCGGATATAAATATCATGGTATCTAAGGACAAAGGGTAACTATGCATCGCCATTAACCCAACCGAGGGTTAAGGGTGACGAAGAGGTACTATCTGACCATTCAAGGGAAGTCCACCTATTGTGATATTTCACTCCCGTCTGCCCGAAGGGAGAGGACCCCACGAGAGCCAACCCCGGGGCCTATCTTCCGAGGTGGGCCTCATGTCGCTCGAGCCTATGGAGATGATTTCCGTCTCACCCGTCGGTATCATGCAAACACACCCTCGATTGACAACGGTTTTTTATATCCGGTTTTTAGAGTTTTTTTTAATCCGGTTAACAAAGGAGATATATTTATATCCCGTTTTTGAGATTTTTAGTGGAATCCGTTTTGTTAGATATATCCTGTTGAACACACGACACCGAGGTTGGATATGCTCCATGTCCGCAGGCCCATGAGCAGGCCAGTGGTCTGGAAGCTAAATGCTTTGCTCTATCATTTGCCCATCTCAATTCACAAGCTACAAACAAAGGCAAAATACTCAATGCAAACTACATCTTCAATGCAATCCATGAAAACCCCATTAAAACCATAAGCAGGAGTTTCAAAAATGTGAAACTATGCGCATCAATAGTGCTTCTATAGATATGCATTGTTACAAAATTTGAGATTCAAACTTGATTTATAAAAAATTCATTTGAAAATAGCAAATGCATATGCACTAGAGGACACATATGCAAATGAAATTTGTTTTCATATGAACTTTTATAAAATGAATTTGAATCTCACACACACACCAAAAAAAAAAAAAAACAAATCTGATTTTTTTTTAACAAAACCCTTGATCCAAAATTATAAGTCATCTAACTTTTTTTTTTTAGAGCAAAAGTATCTCTTGTTTGAGAAAATTTATATAGTAAAATAATAACATTTATGATACCAAATAAGTGTCATTAGATTCCTCATTAATTATATTTGTATAATATACCTATTTGATGGCATGAATCATCGTAATTTTCTCATATACCTTGATTCTCCAAGAAAGTTAGAATGACGTATAATTTGGAATGAAGGGACTACCAGTCTAACAAATAACCTCACATCGGGTTTGTTAATTCGAGAGAACAATAATGAAATTAATATGTTTTATGTTGTTATTTTTACTATAAGATACTCCTTTGGAAATAAAATGCTAAGATGTCCTCTAGTTGAGATGGCAAAGATGGCAAAAGAGCGTACCATATAACCTCACACGTTGTTGCAGGTTGCGAAGAATTTGAAATAAAATTTAAGTCGGGATAATGTAGATAACTTGCATTAAGATGTTGGAAGTTAGTAGGATGACATGGCTATTGGTGGAAGATGATGTGGATAGTTAGTTAGTGGGAGTTGGTGTGGATACCTTGCATATTGAGATGGACTTCTAATAAGGATTAACTTTCTAAGAGATATTGATAGCCAAGCTGCCAAAGGAACAAACAACAGCATTCTCTTCACATTAGGTTGGGATCACATGGCAGACAGCACGTTTATCCAATCCGGCACAAATACTCGTGTGTTATGCTTCCTGAACTTCTGCATCTTGCCTTCAATTGCATTCGATGGTATATATGTGGCATCAAGCCCGGCGCCAAACGCCACTTGTCAGGTGTGGTGTTTGGTCAGAATAACTACTTCCCTCATCGGAACGTGGGTGTTCATTCTAGGAATCCCAATCTGAACCCTGTTTGTCCAGTGCTTTGTTCAGTTGCCGTAGCCTAATGACTTCTGCTGATTTCACAGAGCTCAACGGGTGCTATCACTCTGTCAGGTACTACTGCCTCTTGCTACCATCTGGTAACTCCAGCACTCCACTGCATTGTTTCAGTGTGTGGGTTTTCTATTTCCTTCTGCATGGAGACCCCAAACTCACCAATCTTTCGGGTGCTAGATTCAGTCATCCAATGAGTTCAGAAATATCTCTGTGTGCTTCTTTGTCAAACTCGTTGTACTTTGTTTCCACACTTCCCTTGAATTCACTCTGACTATATGTGATCTTGGCGATAGCCAAAAGAGAAGCTGGTGGGCAAATACAACATATAAAAAGTCACATGGAAGTTTAAAAACCATAATAATTTGTCAAGCATGATCAATCAAACATGTTTACAAGCTTACTCACAGTTTCAGGTTTTAAGCTCTATCATGGATGACACACCTCTGCTAGTTGGCAGTGATTTTTGGTCTTATATATGGGATCAACTGTTTTTACTTCCAAGAAAGCTTACTTATGTCTGATTGGCTTCAGGGAAGTTCATAGAGCAACTGTGGAATTCTAGCTGCCAACCCAAAAGGAAATTCTTCTTTTGGCTCTCTCTGAAAGATAGACTCAGCACTCGTGGCCTCTTAAACAGAAGAAACATGGAACTGGACAGCTATGATTGTGCTCTTTGCCATCTTAGCATTGAAGAAAGTCTGATGCACCTTTTCTTCCACTGTCCCTTTGCAGTATGTTGTTGGAATTCGTTGGGTTTAGTGGACCTTATTCAAGATGATCTTCTAAATACTTTAACAGCTTTCAAATTTCAACTTCATATGCCTTTGTTCATGGAATTATTATTTGTATGTACTAGGCTATCTGGACAGCTCGGAATGGCAATATTTTCAGGGGTTTGCAACATTCCCTACCAAACTGCAAGTTCATCTTCAAGAAAGAATTAGCTCTAGTTATTCTCAGAGCTAAAAGCAAATATCAACCAGGTTTAGATCAATGGCTAGAAGGCTTTGTGTAGTCTTTTTTATTTTCTTTCATACTTTCTTTGTGTCATGAGGTTTGCTCCTGGACTGTATTTTCATGTTTTCAAGTTTTAATAAAGTGCAGCAGGGGAGTTCCCCTCTGTTTCCATCAAAAAAAAAAAAAAAAAATCAGACATGTCATTAAGATGACTCCACATTGTTCATTTGATAGGTTTTGTATCTATGATCCCTGAATGGGATTGTCGATCAACAATTATTTTATGCATATATGGCCATACAAATGATACAATATTATACATAATTCCGAGTAAAGTCGTAAATATAGTGAGCTCGCAGGTATGTCACATTATATTGGTCACATTTCACAGCTAAACGACACATAAAACTGACTGGAGGGACTACTAATTGCTAACCAAAACAAATGGCATTACTAAAGCAACAGATTTTTTCAAATTACATAAATTAGTAAGTGATACAGTTATTGTGCCCATGAACTAGAACGTATCACCATGGGTGAACTAACTCTGCATCACAGCTTTACCTTGCACAGCATACACTACTTCACCATTCAGTGAGCACGCCTTCCATGGAGCTTGTCAACAATTTCATCTATAGAAGGTCTCTTCTTCTGATCGATATCCACACATGTGAGTGCAGTTTGAATGCATGTTTTTTACTTGCTGGAGGCTGTCTGCATCTAGTGATGAGTACCTGGATGCTACGTACTCATCTGTCCATGTTTGACGAACCTACAGGATTTAAATTATGAGCCCAAGTGATATTTATACAAATAAAATTAAAATAGGCATCTAAAAATATATTTCGCTCTTCAAATGCACTAGTAATATATATGTGGCCTTGCCTGATCTACAAAGTCCCTTGCAGACATGTCTTTGTCATGCGCCAGAGTTCTTCTGTCCAGTTGTGATTTCCATGATTAGTATGCCTAAGCTGTATATGTCAGACCGGGTTGAGATTTCTCCTCTGTACAGATATTCTGGAGCCATATACCCTCTGGAAAGCATGAACATCAATGTCGTTACAAAAGATCATGGGAGACACAAACGTAAAACAATAACGAAACAAAACAATGGTATGAAAAGAACTGCACTGGACTTACTTTGCTCCCACAACATTTATTGTGTTTATTCGGGTTTGTTCTTCACCAAACAGTCTTGACAGACCAAAATCTGCAATTTTTGGCACCATGTTATTATCCAACAATATGTTGGCAGGCTGAAGGTCCAGATGAACAATAGGCCTATCCGTCCCCTTATGCAGGAAGTATAAACCCTGGCAGATGCCCTTAATTATTTTGAAGCATGTGGCCCAAGGAGGCCTAGAAGATAAATCTGAAGAATAAGAACATGGGTCATATAACATCAAGAAGAGCACATTTTCTTTCTTATAGTAATGACAGAAGAGGTTTGCTGGACAGTGCATCCTCATACCAAAAATCCACTTGTCGAGGTTTCCGTTGGGGGGCGTATTCATAGCAGAGCATGCTCTCAACCACATCCACAAGAATGTATCTTCCATTGTGCTCTATCACCTTCTTCTGCGATTCATGGCAGTAGCCATGCAACTTCACTATATTCTCATGCTGGACGGCCATAAGGTTACCAACCTCATTCTTAAACTGTTTTTCAGTTGCCACTGGGGAATTCTCTGAGAGCTTCTTCACAGCAATTGGTTGCCCATCTTGCAGAGAACCCTGTGAGTTTGGGACTTCTCAGATACAGTAATTGTCGTGCTTTTATCGAACTTTACTTTTTTTTTTTTAAAAAAAAAAAAAAAAAAAAAAGAAAAGGGACGGCGTTTGAGCTTAACCATACCTTGTAAACAGTTCCAAATGCACCTTGACCGATTTTTCGCTCATCAGAGAACCCATCAGTAATTTCTCTCAGAAACTGCACCGGTAGTTGCTTCGGTAAAGTAATCAGAAGAAGACTAGGCTTCCCACCTCCGCTGGCGTCAGTGGCCATTTCTGACGAATCAAGTAACCTGTACACGAGAGCTCTTCAATAATTCTTTCAATGAGGAGGTTGCTCAAAAACTTAATTGCAATACAAGGCAGGATTTGCACGAACTTAAACTTCTGAAATCAGACGAAAATAAGCAGCTTGTTAGAAGCACTGACCTGGAGAACACTCGAGGAATCCAAGCTCGAGAGAGAGACTGAAGAAGTGAGGAACCACAGGAGCAGAGAATCTGGTATTGCTGGCGGGATGCGGGATGGATCTTGAGCTGCAGGGCTTGAAGATTATATATAAGCCAACCCGATGGGAATCAATCATATATGGGATCTGGATCGAGACGAGGAACCTGAGCTGATGACCTGACTCTACACGAATACGCGGAATGGAAAGATGAGTGCTTTCAGCAAGGTGTTGCTACGAAGCTCCAAGCAGAGGGGATTCAGATCAGAAATCTTCAGGGAGATGTCCGAGCTGAACACGGGCGACGCGAGCAAAGTCGGTCAACGGCCGCGTTGTGTTGTGCTCTTGCTGTCACTATCAGCGTGTCTGCACCGTGTTCAGAAAAGGGGCCTCGGCTTTGGAGTATTGTATTGGTTTTTTTTCCCGGTAACTACAATACAGGGTAATTTGTGCCTTCTCGTACAAATCTTGTCGTGGACACGTGTACATGTGGCTTACAATAAATCGCGCATTTTTTTTGACAAAAACATAATTTATATATTAAGAAGTCATATTACAAAACGAACCTTCAAAGAAGGTCGTATTACAAGAAGGTCCATGGACTGAGAAAGCAAATCAAGATCCACCTAGAAACTACTGGGAGAAGAGCACGTCGGTGAGCTGGGATGTCGCCGATGGCGAGAACAGCATGGTGGAGGGACCGTGCGATGCAACGGTTGTAGCGGGGGTGACCGAGATGGTGAGGAAGCTCACGCCTGGTGACCGACGGATTTGGGGGCTTTTTGATTGAATGGGTTAGTTCATAACTCAATATGGTTTAGAAGTAGAGATCTTGAGTTTGAATCCTAACTATCCAATTATAGCAGACTTTGCCCAATAGGGATAATCATTATTCCTCTCAAATTTTTTTAGATAATGGATAGTATTTTATACTCCGGCTTCATCTACCAAATGTAGAATCATGCCAATTAGTACAAAGAAAAATAAAGGAAAAAAAAAAACTCTACTAGCTCTAGATGTCATTTGTAGCATTCTCGGCTTGCTAAAAGACGCCAAATGAACAAAGAACAACATTAAGAAACTAGAGGGACACACAACCATTGTCCCATCAGAATCCATGTCGTTATGCCAATAACCAGCAAGGAAGATCTCCACCAGATCCGGAACAAAGCTTGAGTGGTGCACTACCATCATGTGCAAATACAAACCTCGATCGGCGGCGCTAGGCGACCACCGCATGATGAGGCCACCTGCACCTCTACAACGGCGCCCCCCAGCCCCTAGGCGGCGGGGGGGATGGATCCATTATGCGAAGCCTAGATACGACCATCGACGGAATCAACGCCGAACGATCGGCGCCTATGCCGTCACCTATGCCTCGAAGCTTCAGCGCGCTCCGGCCTCACACTGTCAGTGGCTGAGTCTCCTCCACCCGCACCTCCACCTCCTCCGAGCGTACCGATCCAATCCAAGAGTTCTAGATTTGACCGCCGGAGGGCTAGATCTGTCATCCCCGCTGCACAACCGTCATGGCCACCACGGCGCGGCGCGGACGCCGTCCTCCTCCACTGCAATCCCACGTCCGACCACCTCCTCTGCCGCCGTAGCACGAGATGAAGAGAAGAGTAAGGCCGACATAGTGCCCTGGATAGGCAGTTGTCGCTGCCCCGCGGCTTTGGACACGAGGTAGTATCATGAGTTCAGGTTTCGATCTAGGGCACCAGATATCACTTCCACGCTGAGTGCCCCTAAGGAGATCAATCTCTACCAAGGGAAACATTCTTGTTTAGGCGGCCCTCCTTGTCATTGTAACATGGGTTAGTGGCAAAGGATCACCTACATGAAGAACTGAAAATGGCGACCAGAGGGGGTTGAATAGGAGCATCACAATTTTCTTATCAAGAATGATGTAGAGGCCCATTTATTTCCCGATACCACACATGAACCACTAAAACACAACTAACCAAGAACATGTAGTCACAATGGAGCTGCAAAAGCAAAAGGAGTTCAAAACAAGCAAACTTGAAACCAACGGCAAAAATCAGCATGAGCCAATTTCCAATCAGTTGTCAGCTAGTTTTACATAACCCAACTCAGAGAAGGAGAAGAAAAAAAGTAAAAAACCTGATTAAATGACATCCAAAATCATGAAATTTTATGGAGAAGTTTATAACACTAGAGAAATTTTCTCCAAAGATCAGCTCAGTCGGAGTAAGTTGGAAAAAAAATAGTCTAGGCAAGTTTGTGAAACTGGCCTCAGTTGGTTTCTGCTGTGTTCAATAGAATCCCATCCAATAAATATTGAAAAAATTCAAACAAGCCAAGAAATCTAGTATGTCGCCGTCATCACCATGGGCGGCTGCTATGGGAGTCCAGTGAGGATTGGGGAAGAGGAGAAGAAAAGGTAGGGGAGGAAGCTGCGACAATCAGACTGTTGGGGCACCACCGCAAAACCGCCACAACCGCTTGCTGGGAAAAACAATGTCGGTGGTCAAAGGCACAGCTTGGACAGAGGTTCTTGGCGGTGGCGGCTAGTCACCCCCCTCCCCCACCCTAGTCGCCTTAGGAGACAACGCAGGGTAATTTTTTCCACCTATTCTATTCCTCCTATGGTCGGGGCTAGTGCAATTGGTTGTTTGGAGTTGGCATGTATAGAACACCATTGGACCCCATCTTTTCTTTTAAATATGATTCTAGCACCAAAACGAGACCATCCAGCATGACCGCGTCACCCGTTTTTCCCTTGCGTCAGTGTCAACCCTAGTACTTTTACAAAAAGTCCTTGAACTTTAGCAAAACCAACCAGCAGTCCAACCTCTACAAAAGAATTCCTCAAACTTTATCAAAATCAATTGGCAATCGAGGCCATTTTATGTGTCGTCGTACCATCCGTTTCTAATCCTTAGTGGGCCGAATTCGGCCTGACGCTGATTTTTTTTACTAATAAATCTTTTCCTTTCAAAAATAAATTTGTTCCCGGTGCTCGCACCTTTTTCCCGGGATTTTTCCAAGGATTTACCGGCGTTATGCATTAAGTGGTAGCGGCGTTCCGTCGGCGATGAGGCGCCTATGGTGACTTCGAGAATCTTCAGATCTGCCGTGCCCAGTCTCCTTCGGAGGTGCTCATAGGGGTAGGGTTTGCGTCGCGTGTGTTCATAGGGGTGAGTGTGCGTGCGTGTTGAGAGTGTCTACGTTGTCTTGTGTAATTCTCAAAAAAAAAAAAAAAAATTGTTGAAACTCTGAAATTGCGTAGTAAATCACAAAAAAATTATAAATAGAAATCCAATTTGTTTAAGAATCCTCTTAAACAGATCTAAGCATTGGAACAAAAATAGAACATGTTTTAGTAGAAAGATTTTACTACACATTTCCGCCTATGTTTTTATGGGTAGATATGAAAATCATAAAATAGAAAATCCAGTTGTTCATAACTCATCATGATTCGAGGTTGAATTCTCCTCATTTCACAAGTACAATAAGCTTCGGGCTACTTATACTCCTCCCTCTTTAATAAATATACTTTTACCCCTTCTTTCTCCATTAAAAAAAGCGTTAGTTTCATTTCGATGACAAAAGCAAAATATTACTTAAATAGTACCTTCAAAATAATGAAGTGTCCACAACAGGCCTGCTAAAAATTAACAAAACTATTATCATCACAAATAGACCCTATTGTAAACAGCTTGTTAGAAGGCTATAAACAAATGAATCTTATGTAAACTGAAACTAACATGAGCACTCACTTAGGAATTGTTGAATTTCATGCTTCGAGTTAAGATATGTCTCATTTGCAAATAAAATAAGTTTTAGTCTAACTTTGCTTTCCCACTGTAACAAATACTTACAACCATTCTTTAGCCACAACAAACATAGCAAAAAAAAAAAAAAAAAGATAATACATATATCTCAAAGCTAAATAAAATATTTAAATAATAAAAAAAATACAATTCAACCCTCAAAACATATATAACAAAAAACATAAATTCGTGGTTCAAATATACAACCATCGGTATATGATAATTTTTCAATTAACACAAAAAAATACCACTAATGTATTGCATAAAAGAACAATTTAGTTACCATTATACGTACTCAAGTCATGTACCTAAATCTTGCCACGAGCATAAGTCAAAATTCATGTAATCTACAACTCCTAGAATTTGCCAACCAAAACAAAAAAATGGTGACAGGAGAGAGTACAATTTGCCAACCAAAACAAAAAATGACATTACTCAAGCAACAAATTCCTCATAAGTACATCAATGAAAGTGTTACAGTGGTTGTGTCCATGATAGCATCTAGAGCATATCACCATGGGTGAACTAGCTCTGCACACCACAGTTCTCCCTTGCACAGCATGCATTAGTTTAGAATTCAGTGAGCACTATTGAGCTCGTCAACAATTTCGACTATAGTAGGTCTCTTCTTCTGATCGATATCCACACATTTTAGCCCTGTTTCAATGCCTGTTTTTACTTGCTGGAGGCTATCTGCATCTAGGTATATGTACTTGTATGCTATGTCCTCATCTGTCCATGCTTGACGAACCTAAAGGATTAAAATTGTGAGGATCAGCGATAGTACACAAACTAAATTAAAATAAGCATAAAGATATATATATTTAAGTCCTCAAAAGGACTTGTAATAAATGTAGCCTTGCCTGATCTATGAAGCTCCATGCAGACAAGTCTTTGTCATCAGAAGAGTTCTTCTGTCCAGTTGTGATCTCAATGATTAGTACACCTAAGCTGTATATGTCAGACCGGGTTGAGATTTCTCCTTTGTAAAGATATTCTGGAGCCATATACCCTCTGGACAGTATGAACATCAATGTTTTTACAAAGATCATGGGAGACACAAATGCAATTTAATTCGCAATATGAAAACAAAACAATGGCATGCCGGGAATGTTACTGGACTTACTTTGTTCCCACAACATTTGTTGTGTTTATTTGGGTTTGTTCTTCATCAATGATTCTTGAGAGGCAAAAATCCGCAATCTTTGGCACCATTTTATCATCCAATAATATGTTGGCAGGATGAAGGTTCAGATGAACAATAGGCCTATCGCTACCCTTATGTAGGTATAGTAAACCCTGGCAGATGCCCTTAATTATCTTGAAGCATGTCGCCCAATTAGGCCTAGAAGATTCACCTGAAGCATGAAAGCATGGGTTTATGTAATATCCAAAATAATGCATTTCTTCATAACTGATGACAGAACAATTGTGTTGAATGCTCCATTTCCCATACCAAAAATCCATTTGTTGAGGTTTCCGTTGGGGGGCGTATTCGTAGCAGAGCATGCGCTCAACCACATCCACAATAATGTATCTTCCATTGTGCTGTGTCACAATCTTCTGCGTTTCATAGCAGTAGCCATATAACCTTACTATATTCTCATGCTGAATGACCCCAAGATTCCCAACTTCATTCCGAAACTGTTTGTCAGTTGTCACTGGGGAATTATCTGAGAGCTTCTTCACAGCAATGGCTTGCCCATCTTGCAGGAACCCCTATCAATTTGACCTCTTTGATACTGCAATCACCGTGCTTTTATTGAACTTTATTTTTAAAAAGACGGGGGCGGGGGACGGGAGCATTTGAGCGTAACCATACCTTGTAAACAGTTCCAAATGCGCCTTCACCCAGCTTTCGCTCAGCAGAAAAGCCATCGGTAATTTCTTTCAGAAACTCCAGTGTTAGATCCTCCCGTAAAATACTAGGCTTACAATCTTCGTCGATGGCCATTATTTCTGACGATTCAAGTATTTGTACCTGTACTACTTGTACCTATAAACGAGAGCACTTCAGGAAATGTTACAACTTGTACAAAATGAGGAAGTTATTCATCAAATAATTGAAATGCAACAATGCAAGACAGAATTTGCATGAACTTGAAAGTTCTGAAATCAATCCAACATTACATAAGCAGCTAGTTAGAACTTAGAAGCACTGACCTGGAGAACACTTGAGCGGATCCAAGCTGGAGAGAGCCTGAAATGAAGCCACAGGAGTTGAGGATATGATACTGCTTGTGGGACGTGGGATGAAGCTTGAGCTGCTGGGTTTAGCTGCTGGGTTTTGAAGGTTATATACTCAACCGGATTCGATCTGGATCGACAACGAAAGGAGGAAAATGAGTTGATTTGACTCTAGATGAAGACTAGGAATAGAAAGGTGGGTGCTTTTTCAGCGCAGGTGAGCATGGTGTTGCTACGAAGCTGTCACTGTAGGAATTTTCAGGACGGCCAAACTCAGTCAACTTGGCGCGTTGTGTGGTGTTCAAGGGAGAGAGCTTTATTTCACTTGAATATTGTATCATCCTTTTCGGTAACTGCAGTACAGGGAAATTAGTGCCTTTTTTTTTTCATTTTCTGTACTGAGGTGGACTCATTATTACATAGTATTGTTTCGGTTAACAGTGATGTGCACTGGCATGTCGCATTTCTTCTCATTGCTCAACCTTCCCATCCAAATTTGCCTCTGATATGATCAATGCTACACTAGAGAATTTATACACAACCATAACTAGTAATGGTAACATCACAGAGCAGAAATAATGTTTGCATGCTGTCCTGCAGAAATAACATCTCCATGGCTCAGATATCTCCAAAGAGATGAATCACCTGAAGTTTGGACCATGTTGTTTGAATTTACCCTGCTCACCCTACTATTTTCCCTTTTGAAATTTTGATTTCAAGTGTATTCCATGGATTTACATCAGAATCATTTCTACAGTTGTATTGTACTATAGTATGCATGTAATAGGATCCCTGCCAGCCCATCAAAAACTGTAGGAACCCAGATCAATATGAAGGAAAGCAGAAATACTACTAATACGATACATATATATCATAGTGAAAACCAGTCAAAACAAATGTACACACAAATAACCAGAAGAGGACATGGATTCCATAGCAAGATACGCACGCCACGAAACTACAATACAGGAGAGCAATAGAAAAGTACAACAGCAATTCACAGGTCCAACCTTCTCTATACATATAAACACATTTGCACACCATCAGTATTTTTTCGAAGAAATCCAAACTGGGGCTATGCAGTAGGAATAAACAAACTACACACAAGAAAACTAGACTGATCAGTACGTGGCCAAGGAAGCTTGAAGGTTTCACAGTTTAGTATTGGCACGATGGTTTCATAATCGATCTTTCTAATCGGTTAGACTGGATCGAACAGCAGTGAAGAAATAAGAGGAAGCCAACAGCACCAGTCACTAATTCTTGATAACGTTATGACAGGAAACTGACATTCTAGAGCTCCCCAGTGGATAAAAGTACTTATTCCATCTTCAAAACAGGTTTCTTTTGATGCCTGCCAAGTTGTTCCTCCACGTCTTTTTTGAGTTTGTCATCATGGGAGCCCTTAATCTGGACTTCCTTGAGTTCAGATTCAGACAGTTTATCTAGCCCAGAGAACTTAATTACCAACCCTGAACCACTACAGCAGGAAACTTTCAACAGCTCAAGATTGTGCAGTGCTTGTGATCCAAAAGTCACATCTAAGCTGGAGCTGCAAGAAATCTCGAGTACCTTCACTGTTTCATAGCAGCGCAATTGCTGTCCATGCAACATGACACAAAAATCGAGCTTACCATCAGGAAGCTGCTTGGCAATGAGACGTAGAATAGATACTTTAAGATCCCTGAGTCCACTAATAGTATCTTTGGTTAATATAGTCATCTCCAAAACTAACTTCCTGAGATTGTCAAGCTGATTGATCCACTCTGGAAACTTGTCTGCAAGACCATACAATTTAAAGCTTTGTAGGTTCTTGGGGGGAAGGTAGCCATCTGGGGTGACATATAAGCAATCCTGATTGTCCATCTTGAGCCTAACTGATAAGGATTCCAAATGCGCATGACTTGAGATGGCCAAACAGAAATCTTTGCTGTTGTTCCTACTGATTCCAGACACTCCAAGCTTGCGCAATTGGGTGAGCTTCCTGACCTCTTTCAAGATGGTCCTCCCCCGAGCAGAATCAACATTAACAACACCGATGGTGTGCAATGAAGTCATATTGTCTATCCCAGTAGGCACCTCAACACCCTCTAGCTGTCGATGTCTGCGGAACAAAGATGATGTCCATGATACCGTGGTATGTGGGGTTGATTGTTTCTCGGTAGATTTGGGTGCACCAGCAGTATCAGGTATTGGTTGCTCGTCAGTTGGTTTGGTGGTACTAGCACGAAGGTATTGCAGTTTCTTTAGCTTGGTGATGGTTGTTGGCATGGTTGCTATGGATGTATGTCTGACATCCAGAGTCTCAAGCTGCCTCAAACAACCCAATGAATTTGGCAGCTTAGATATCTCAGTGCATCCTCTCAGGGAAAGATACTTGAGGCGGCAAAGCAGCTTCATCATTTGTTTGAGGTCTTCATCTTTTAAACCAGATGTATCCTCAAGATCCAGAACCCGAAGTAACCTCATCCTATCAGAGATAAAGAATGACCTCCATTCTCCAAACACTGTCAAAGATCGTAGCCGTGAGAAGTCAATGCTCTCAAACACAATTCTGTCTCTGTCCCAGCTTTTCAGTATGACGAGGTGACGCCCCGTGCGCTGAGAGGTTAGGGTGCAACTGCCTCCCAGTTCAAATACAAGGTTTTCTTCCATTTGACGTGAGATGATATACTCTCGGACAAAACTGTTGACTTGGCACAAAGTCATTCTTCTGCCACCGAATGTGGTGGTGACTGAATATGTTTTCTGCATTATTATGCTCAGATCGAGAAGCCTGCAGAAAAAGTGCTCGCCTCTCTCCTCCGCAGAAATTTTGTCTGTGTCCCTGGCATAGCCCTCTGCAATCCAACGTCTAACCAATCGCCTTCTCCGGATGCTGTGATCTCGAGGAAAAATTGACAGATAGAAGATACATGGCTTGAGAAAATCCGGGCAAGTTCGAAAGTAGGAGTGCAGCCAACCAAAGAGTGGCTGCAGGCAAGCAAACTCTGGGCTGCTCTCCAGCTCTTGCATAAATTTGAGATTCAAAGAACTTGCACTATCCATCCATGTGACGGATTTAGGTGCCAAAAAGATAGCTACGGCAACTATCACTTTGGGAAGACCGCCGCACTTCAAAATAAGTTCTTGTAGCTCTTCATCTATGGAGTCCTTTATAGGAGATGATGGTTTCTGCCGTTGTACCTAAAGTTGAAGGATAAGTGCTTTCAGCATGGTAAGCAAAATGCATTTTCATTCACAATATGTATGCACATTATGAACATACGCTTCATAGTCAACTTGATATATGCATTAAAATATCACAGAATAATGGAAATATATACAATACTGAAATTGTTCAGCCATAATTGTCTTAACTACAAATGCAATATGAAGTGAAAGGAAAAGGCAGAAACACATTACTATTTACTACAATTAGTGTCTTGCTTAAACAAAAACTAAATCTCTTTCTATCGTGTCTGGTAAAAGTACAAGACAAAGGAAGAATTTTCCATAAAAATATATTATTTTGGTTCCTATTAAAACACCATCAGGCCCTAAACATTTTTATGTTCTATGTAAATGTCATTTTCGATTAATTCCATGTATGCATATTTGTCCTGATAAAAAAATATAAGACAAATTAATCATATGGCAATTATAGCACCAACAAACATGGGAATCCAGTATTCTAAAACTAATATTAACATCTATAAATGCAATTTTGGCCAAAATTTAATATTGTCAGCTCTGACCATGCAGAATCTGCTATGCAACTTAGTTATAAATTTGAAATTTTCAGGGAAAATTGGAGAAATGGTGAGAGCCTGCCGATTGATGAAAGTTATTACCATTCTCATTCCTTTCTTCCCTCTTTAAAGATAAACATTCCCTCTAGTTTTGAAGTTTTTAGTCTCAGCCACTCTTCCTGTACAACTACAAGTTGTGGGTTGCATGCAAAATATGCCCCATGGCTATTTATTAGTGTAGGAGGAATAGAATTAGGTTGAATTAGATTGTTTGCATTGAGCCTCTCAGGCGGTATGGTTTACATGATTCGGGGGATCAAGCCGGTACATGGGATCATAAGCCTAACAAACTCTATCCTAGTCATGATATAATCTAACAATTAGCATTTGTTTTCAAGGGAGAGACAACAGCTTCAGGTTGTTCTAATCAAATGAACGAATGGGCAAAGAAGGTGAGAAGGGACTTTTGCATCAGAATTGAAGTTTGCAAAAACATATGTACGCAGAAAATTATGTTGAAATTATGTAGAGCAGATTCTTATTTCTGAATGAACCAACCTGCTTTTTGAAGAGCTCGAGGGCTGCTTTGTCTTCTAGACCTTTGACATTAAATATGACCCCTTCATTGTCTGCACAATGTGTGGCGATGCTTGCTTCAGTTGTAATGACAATGATAATACTTCTAGAAGGTCTAGACACCAAGGCAGCTTGTATTAAGTCCCATTCTTCCATGGACTACAGATCATCAATAACAACAAGGCACCGGTAATCCTCAATAATCTTATGACACTCTTGAGTAGGGTCTCTGAATTCCCTGGCTTGAACAGATTCTGAATAAAAATCCAAAAGCAAACTCCGGGAGAAGTCCCTTAAATTGAATGGGTGGGTTACATCGACCCAACCATACTTCTCAAATAATTGGTCATTTCGATGAATTTTGTCAAAGTACATGTTCCTAACGAGGGCTGATTTCCCAACACCAGCTATCCCCAGACAGATAGAACTTGAAAACCATTGACATATGCCTTAGCAATATAGTTACCAAGTTGGTTCATTTCAGCCTTGCGTTCAACAAGTTCAAAATTCGTCACCCAATCTGAGGCAGCCTTCTGTTTAGATGTTGGAATTCTATGGCAGGACAGAAAACCAGTACCGTGGGTTGCTTCATCCTGCACTGATATTTCATTGCTGTTGTCTACCACTCTATCAGATTCCATGCTTTTATCACCATCACCTTGCAAACCCTGAAACGGAAGATTGGTACAGAACCATATAAAGGAATCAAATACCGAAGGTGATTTGCAAAGAGTGGAATAGGAAAGGAGCAGCAACAATGTTTCTGTGCGGAAGTCCTACATATTAAAAGCATGGAATGGAATTGGTGTCCAAAAGACTACAGTATGTACAGGTTCTGAAGTTCTTTTTTTTCCAAAAGATTACAGTATGTAGTCAAGATGAGATGCTTCTCTGGTGTCCGCTCTACAATACTATTTTGCTTGCAAGAAATGGAATTGGTGAGCAGCAAATGAATACTCCCTCTGACCTAAAAAGAATGCAATTCTCACTTTTTTAGAAGTCAAAAAGTTTAAGTTTGACAAAACCTTTTAAAAATACTACTACCTCCATTTCAAATTATAAGACTTTCTAGCTTTTCTAGATACATTTCATTTACTTTGTATCTAGACATAGTGTATAACTAGATGCATAGTAAAGGAAATGTATCTAAAAAAGTCAGAAAGTCTTATAATTTGGAATGGAGGGAATAATATTTATGATACCGAATAGTTACCATTGGAATAATCATGTAATATATTTCATAGTACACCTATCTGGAGAACCTATCTGGAGACATAATTGATACAGTATTTTCTATAACTTAGTCATTTTTAAAAAAATTACTTAGTTCAGATCTAGAATTGCACTCATTTCAGGATGGAGGGAGTAGTTATAGAAACAGCATAAACAATACTAATGGTTACTTTTGCCATTTTCATCCCTTCCAACAGAAATTTAGTCTAACCTTGAACACTAACATTGTTCTAGTTAAATGATGTTAAAGGTTACCTCCTCGAGGAAGACGATACAGAGTGCTCTGCTGAGTACTGCTTCACCTCCGATACTTGGTATGAATGCCCAATGCACAAGCTTGCAATTTCACACTGCTGCGTGGATACAATGACCCAACTGCCATTCTTCCTGTCCGGCAGGTAAGTCCTGATGGTGTCCCAATCTCCAATTGTGGACATATTTTCCAGGACGACTAGGTATCTGTTCTCATTTACTTTGTCCATAAATGCCTCAATGAGTCCACCTTCCATTGTCGCCATTACCTCAATCCTCTTCAGTTCATCCACATTAATAACATCTCCTTTTTGCAGGCAACTGTTTGTGTAGAACTGAGCCACCATGCTCTTGAAAGGAACTCGTGGGGATTGAAAGGTTGTGTAAGCTTCACCCAACCACGACATTGAAATTTTTCGACAGAGTTCTGTGGTCCCGGTAGGCCTTTCGATGATGGATGCTGTACCAAGTTCACTGCTTGTTCCCCACACTGAGATTACCCCAAGGGCACCTTGTTCCTTTGTGAGTAGCTGGGTGAGGTCTCCTAAACCTTGCTGTTTTTGCGGTGTCCCTCGCCTCAACCAGCATGTCAAGTGCCATTGTGCCGAAGCGGTGTGTTGGGTGCCGTCTGTTGCTGCATGATGGGCTTGGATCCGAGTCGCCGATGAGGCTGTAGCGTGAGTTCCTTCGGCTCACGTCCTCAACCCTAATCTTGAGCTGCTCTATCTCGGTGACCACCTCGTCTAAGGGCAATGCTGATGCTGCCAAGCAAGGTGGCAGCATGCGGCGCTGTTAGAGATTGGATTTCCTCAATTAGGGCTAACCCTAGAAGGGTAGTCATATAGTTGCATACATGGGCCTCATGGGCCTAATACTCATACTCCAACACCCCCCCTAGATGCCTGAACTACCGTCGCAGCGGAGTTTGCGAGGACACCGAAAAGAAGTACAACACAGAGCCCCCCACGCACGCAACTAGCCACGGGTGATGTTGAGGCTGGAGCGAAACCGGTGAAGGTCGAGGATGGGAGACCCTTGGTGAAGATGTCGTGACCGGGAGGTGGTCGGGACATGCGGGACCCGAACCGCCGATGGCGACCCGATCACGGACAAAGTGTAGATCGATCTCCACATGCTTGGTCCTCTCGGTGCTGCACGGGGTTGGTGGAGAGGTAGACGGCGGCGACGTTGTCGCGATGAGACCAGCGTGGTCCCGGAGAGAGGGCTGTGGAGCTCAGCGAGGCTGCCGGAAAGCCGAGGAAGCCTCGGCCACGCCGTTAGCAACAGCGCGGTACTCCGCCTCGAGATCGGAGGAGGCGACCGGGCGACGCTTGGCGACCAGACACCAAGTTGCCGCCAAGGAAGACGGGCGTAGCCGAGGTGGAGCGCCGAGTGTCGGGACACCCGGCCCGGTCGGCGTCGGTGTACACCACCGGCTCAGCGGAGGGAGACCGGTGAAGCGGCAACCCGTAGTCAACGGTGCGCGGAGGTAGCGAGGAGGCGCTTTGAGAGCGATCGTGGGGCTCTCAAGGATCATGCATGTAGAGGCAAATCTGGCCGCACGGGCGTAGGTGATGTCCGGCCGGTGAAGGTGAGGTAATCTGAAGTGCACCGAACTCCCCGGTACTCGGTGGGTGCGCCCGCCACGGACTGCCCTCGGCCTCGGCGACGGCTTGCCCGTGTGTATCAACCGAGTGGAGCAAGGCTTGCGACCCGTCATCCGTGCTCGCCGAGGATATCAAGAGTGTACCGCCGGTGGTGAAGAAGAAGTCCAGTGGGGACGAGGCTCAACAAAGACCCCGAGAAAATGGTGGAGCATGCCCGCATCCTTCAAAGGAAACTCCTGGCGAAGAGCGGCGATGATGCGGTGTAGTAGTGAAGGACCGGAGGCCGTGAGGACAATGTCATCAACATAGAGCAACAAGTACGCGATCTCGGCTCCATGGTGGTAGATAAACAAGGACGATCCGACTTGGCCTCCACAAAGCCCGTGACACCAAGAAGGCCGCAATACGAGAGTGCCACGCCCGAGGGGCCTGCTTGAGGCCGTAAAGAGACTTGTTGAGCCCGGCGGACCATGTCGGGACGAGAAGAGTCGACAAACTCCGCCGGACCGCTGATGACCTGCCTCGTTAAGGCTCCCATGCAGAAGGCATTCTTGACATCCGGTGATGGACCGGCCGGGAGCGAGCAAGAGCTAGTGAGAGCACCGTGCGGACGGGTGGCCGGCCACCACCGGGCTGAAGGTCTCATCATAGTCAACTCCCCGGGCGCCGAGTAAACCCGCGAAGAACCCGGCCGAGCCTTGTACCGCTCCAGGTACCATCGGCCCGCCGCTTGTGTGTCCGTGATCCACTTGCCGGTGACGGCGTTGGGCCGGGCGGGCGGGCACCGGATCCCAAGTCTGGTTGGCGAGGAGAGCCGCGTACTCCTCTTCCATTGCACGGCGCCAGTGAGGGTCGGACAGGGCCGCGCGAACGGAAGAGGGTACCGGGGAGACCTGCGAGTCGCCGGGCACCGCCGCAAGAGCCCGGGACCGCAGAGTACCCGCCGCGTGCCGCGTCACCATCGGGTGAACATGACGCGGGTCGCGGTGAAGCAACGGAGGGTGGTACACCGGCGAGACAGCACGTGTAGTCGTGGGGCGGCGGTGGAGTAGGTGTGGCCGGTGGTGAGGAGGCCACCGGTGGTGTCGGTGTCGTCGGTGAAGAAGACACCACCGGTGGTGACCGTGGAGCCGCAGACGAAGGAGAGGCCACCCCCGGTGGGGCAGGTGGCGGGACCGCTGGAACCCGGCGCTGGTAGGTGCGCAGCCGGCTCTCAGTGAATCGCCCGGGGCAACGTGGCACCGGGCGCCGCCGTCCCGGAGGGCGCGCACACCGGTGTCCCTTGGCCCGCTGGGGGGGGCCGGCTGGAGGGCGAGACCACCGGACCAGCACACAAGGTGCGGAGTCGGGGGGCGGCACCGGGGCGGCGGGGCGGGACACGGTGAAGTAGGACCTCGGGAAACCGATAAAGAAGGTGGCTGGGCCACCGGGTCGCCAGGACACATCTCAAAGAGGTCGAGGTCGAGAGAGGAAGCCGGGTGGTGGTGGTGGTGGTGGAGAAGGGGAAGACCGACTCATCAAACACCACATGGCGAGAGATGAGGGACCCGACGAGAGGTGAGGTCATAGCACCGGTAACCCTTGTGGTCCGGAGAGTACCCGAGGAAGACACACGTGGTCGAGCCGGGGAGCCAGCTTGTGGGGGAGCAAAGCAAGCAGCGGTGTTGGGGTAGCACGCACACCCAAAAACACGGAGGTGCTCGTAGCGAGGAGGGGTGCCAAAAAGGGCATGGTGCGGCGTGGGAGTCCGGGCGGCGGTGGAAGGAAGGCGGTTGAGAAGGTAGGTGGTGGTGTGAAGACTCGCCCGGCCAACGAGCGTGAAGGGACGCCGGAGAAGAAGGGTGCGCAGGACGCCGCTCGTGGTGCGGATCATGCGCCCGCCTTTGCCGCTCGGGAGGAAGTATACGGACAAGACATGCGGAGCTGCACCCCGTGCTCAAGGAAGAAGGCACGAGAGGGGCTGTTATCGAACTCACGGCCATTGTCACACCGACGGCCTTGATGGTGCAAAAATTAACCGAGTCAACACCCAAGCAAAAAAAAAGTGGTGAAGAGAGGGAAAAGCCTCCGACTTGGCACGCAAAGGGAAAGTCCACGAATAATGCGAAAAATCATCAACCACCACCAAATAGTATTTATAGCCGAGTTACTAATGACGGGAGATGTCCGTGAGGTCACAATGTATAAGGTCAAAAACATGAGCCGCATGTGAAGAGGAAGAAGAAAAAAAGGAAGACGAACATGGCGGCCCGGTTGGCACGCGATGACACAAATGCTCATCGTGAGCTCGAGTACATCGAATGTCCGAGCTACGGCTAAGCCAGCATCAAGGCGCCACGCCCAGGATGGCCGAGACGGCGGTGCCAAGTAGTAGACGAGGTAGTGGCGGCAAAAAGCGGTGACAAAAAAAGCGGGCGACGAAGAGGAAGAAGACGCCGAAACCGAAGAGTGTAAAGGGGCCCCGTCTTCACACACCGAGCGAGGACGCCGGAAGCCAAATCCTTCACAAGAAGACCGAGGAGTCAAACTCAACAGAACAAGAATTGTCACCGTAAAACGACGAATAGAAAGGAGGTTATGAACCATGGAAGGAGCAACAAGAACATCGGGAAGATTTAAAAGACCCGTGAGCCCCGGCGGCACCCACGGAAGTGACAGAAGACACGACCCATTTGCAACCATGATGGACGAAGGAAGGGAGGAAGAAGGAGGGCGAACCGACGAGTATACCGTGGTCGGGAGTGGTGTGGTACGTGGCTCTCGAGTCGGCGACCCACTCGCCCAGGGAGGGGTCGGGACGCCGTCTTTGTGGTAGGCGCCCAAGGCCGCCAGTCCCGGCCGACCGCCCGGCAAGGCACCGGGAGGAGGCAGTGGACGCCGAGTAGGCGCCGGACGGGTCCGCCCACGGAGTCGTGAGTACCCCGAGTAGCACCGGCCAACATGGCCGCCGGCGACGAGGCGCGCCCACGGGGAGCGAGTGCCCTGGAAGGGCCACATCGAGATGCGCCCGACCACGGTGTCGGAGAGTGGGCCGGTACACCCCGAGAAGGCGTCGTGCGCCGAGGGTGGCCACCGCCACCGCCTCGCCACCACGACCACCGCCTTTGCCGCCACGGGCGACGGCGACCACCACCACCACCACGGCCACCCCCACCACCGCTCGGCCGGAGGGGGGTGCAAGGAGAGACGGCGGCGGACGTGGACGGACGTAGGGTGGAGTCGCGGCGAAAGTGCGTCGTAGAGGGCGAGGAGGCCGGGCGAGAGACCGCCACAAAGCCGAACTCCCCGCTGGAGCTCCTCCATGACAAGGTCGCCACGGACTGGAGGAAGGTGGGGAAGGGGGCGACTCCGGAGTGAGGATGCTCCCGAGGTGAGCGTAGTGGCGGCCGAGGCCGCGGAGGACGTTGAGCACCGAGATACGATCCTCCACGGGCCAGCCAAGGTCGCCGAGGGAGTCCGCCATGGCCTTCATCTTGCGGCGAACTCGGCCGACAGAGGGTCGCCCGACAGGTCCGGAAGGTCGCCTCGGCCGCATCGCACGGGTCTCGGCGTTGCCGGAACCGGCCCTCGGCGCGAGCCCGGCCGCGCGTGCGGAGTGTTGCGGAGGAGGCCGTGAAGGTCGGCGGAGATCGTCCCACGATCCGGGAGGGGCGATGCGGTCCGGTAGCGGCCACGCGGCGGTAGGTGCCACGCCGACGGTCGCCGCAGGGCGTGGTCGTCGGGCGTAGCGGCGTAGTGTGGAGCGGGACCGGTCGCGCCGGCCGCGTCACGACGGCGACTCCGGCTCGAGGGCGGCCGGGACGGAGTCGGATGTTCAACACCGCCGGCCCGTAGTGGAGCGGGTCACCGGTCGGTCGGGCCGGGTCGTGCGGGGACCACGGTGGCGGCCGACGTCGGTGGCCCGCCCGACCATCGTCCAGTGCGGCGACTTAACGTAGCCCGCCGTCGGGAGCGGCGGGGGGTGGCGGGAGGTGCTTCGACGCCGGCAACCCAGGCGACCGGCGTCACCGCCGCGCTCGCGCTCGAAGCGGCAATGGCCTCCTGTAGACAGCTTTGCCCGCCCAGCGTACTCCGCCGAACGGCGGCGAGGGGCGTTGGTGAGCGGACACCGGGCGACACGGCCGGACAACGGAGGAGGCGGTCGAGGGAAGGGGTGGTGCGGTCCGCGGCGCCCCCTTGTGGCCATCAAGGTGGGAGTCCATGCGGGCATGCCATAGGGCGAAGTGCATTGAGGCCACCCGAGTGTCGGCATCGGGGAACACACCACGGACCCCCACCGCGTCAACTTGAGAAACAGAGGGCGGGAGCCCCACCGCCGGCCTCTGGGCGCCGCGCCCGGCGGTGCTCCAGCGGGAGGATGGCCGGCCCCCGCGGTTCTTTGGGAGGGGAAGGCCCGCGGGCGCCCCGCCCCACGAGACCCGCATCCGCGGCCCCCTGAGGTCCGTGTCCAGCGCTCCCGCTCGGTCTCCGGAAACCGTAGGGCGGTCGGTGATCGCCGCTGGCCGCCCGGGCCAGAGGAGGCGGGCGCCGCCCGGGGCGGATGGGGGGCGGCGACGCTGGCCGGCAGCCGCCGCACACGGGAGGGCACCGCCAAGAGCCACCCATGCCCGCGAGGGGGAGCTGCCAGACGATGTAGGGCAGGCGGGCAGCTTGAGCCCACGCCGGTCGGGAGGTAAGGGGAGGAAACTCAAAGAAGTATTGGGGAGGAGGGGAGAAGGTGGCTCGCCGGCCATGGTGGCGCCGGGCGGCGGCAGGAGCTCGCCGGCCAAGCCCCGGCGGCCGCTACGGGAGAGGGAGAGGGAAGGGTGGGGAAAGAACCAAATTGATACCATGTTAGAGATTGGATTTCCTCAATTAGGGCTAACCCTAAAAGGGTAGTCATATAGTTGCATACATGGGCCTCATGGGCCTAATACTCATACTCAAACAGCGCCACCGCCTTGACTTGTTGTCCGGTGGTTGACAAACTCTATGCAGTCCTCCACATCATATGCTAGATCACGAACCTGCCTCACCCGTGTCCTCACAACGTTGTTCTTGACACGCCCTCATTGGCAACATTGAGGAAGGAGTGCATCATTTCAAACTCACCAACAATGAACACAAGGTTGTGCTGCACACTTTGCTGCAGTTTTGTCTCCTCCTCAATCGCCGACCGAGCCTTGGTCGTGGCCCCCTCAACACCGTCTTGGCCAAGCCAACCACAAGGTCTGCCATTGCTTTTACAGTCTCGATTCTCTTGTTAGTGGTAATAGCTACCTAGGAATTGTTTGAGCACCTAAAGATGGAGATGTTAGTCATCTAAAATGCTGTTAATTGACTTTGTTTAACAAGACTGGTCAGATACACAAGAGTCCTATTCGCAACGAAAGATGAGCTTACCTGCTCATGTCAAGGATGTCCTTCATAGATAAATGGATCTGTACTGATGCTCATAACTTTACCATCTACACCTGCTTCAAAATGGAAAATTTACATTAATAGAATCAAGACAGATCAATTGATACCTTCAAAAAAAAGATAGATCAATTGGCATATTTGGTAATGTGCGGCAAAACGTATGCATGAGGAGGAAAGTTCAAAACAAACTTTGTAGAAGGGCAACTTGGTGGTAGATGTTCCCATAGCACTTAACAAAGTGAAAAATGTGTTACTGATTAAGATCTACTTATGAACCCTTGGACAACTACTGAAGAAAGCAGAAGATGGATGAAGAGCAGGAGAACATGGATCAGGAGTCAAGCCCAACGTGTCCATGGAGGCCAATCTGACCTACCAATCTCAATGCCAAATATTATGGCCCACAATGGGCAGCGGAAAGATTCCCCTCTGCCAGCTGTGGGAGTGTGTACAAAGGAGAGAGGAGAGGCGTCGAGAGGGTGCAAGGAAGAAGGAAGTAGGAAGCTAGAACTTGGCCAACTGTGTCCGGATGGCTATGGCGAAGATGAACTCGCCTGTGCCCAAATCTTTGTCTTACATACTGAACTATCCACAAATCGAGTAGAATTAGAGTCGTGACAATGAGGTGTCTCTGGTTTTAAAAAACTGAACCTGATCGACCTTTGGCAGTCTTCCCGATACATGTCCATTCTTTGGTAAGGGATTTCTTCTCAGTGGTCATCATCTCAGAATTTTGGGAATGGAAAGAACACCCTTATTTGGACCAATAATTGGTTGCACATTCAGTGTGTATCATCTCTTGTCCCTCACTTGTTTGGACTGTTTTTTAAAAAGCAAGGAAAGCAAAGAACAGTTTGCAGTGCAATGGCAGAAATTAGTTGTATTTCAGATCCAAAGTGCAGTTACTGTTACTTGCTGGATTTCTTGATTTATGGGACCTTATCTCGAAGGGGGAGCTGCACCCTGACGTTGAAGACGCCTACTTATAACATTTTTAAAAAAGGAAAGTACTCAACAAAATCAGAATATGAGGGATGGTTTGTTGGGCTGTCCACTTTAGACCTCGGGAGAGAATTTGGAAAAGTTGGGCGCCCGGCAAATGCAAATTTTTCATTTTTTCCACAACGGCAACCCGAATTTCATTACTGTAAAGCAACGAAATGCAAATTCTTCATGTGGTTGGTTGCCCATAATAGGTGCTGGACAAAAGGAGTTACCGTATTAAGAATGTTACCTGTTATGTGATCAGAAGAAACAATTGACCACTTGCTTGTTTCATTATCCCCTCCAAAGCAAGCAAGTGGGCAGGGGGCGGAGCCGGATGAGCTCTCGGGGGGGGTCTAATTAATAGAGAGTTAACAAAAATCAGATGATTTAATAGTAATTTAAAGAGTAAGCTACAATGATTAACAAGTAAATCAACCTCACTAGGGGGGGCTGCAGCCCGGGCAGCCCCACCCATGCATCCGCCACTGCAAGTGGGTCTCCCAGTGCAATGATATTTCCTTTAACGATTGGTGGGCAACAACAAATGATAGAGTGAGTGGACTGGTTTAAGAAGGGCCAAATTCGATCATCATTTTAGGAGCATGGGGTTTTGTGAAGCTTGAATGAGGTGAGTTCTTGTGTACTAGATGGCAAATGCCCAACGGGGTCTAGTTGACTACCTGCCCAACGAAAACTACATGGGCAGTGCTGGGTTTTGGTTCAGTATGATTGGTAATTTCAAAGGAAGTAAAACAAATTCAAATGCAGGGGTGCAGACAGAGTGCAGGGAAGGAGCAGCAACCCAGCAGTAGCAGGGCTTAGTGATGCTAGCGAGGTGAAAATGCTGCAGTTGTGCTGGGGACCAGAGAGAGGGATGGCAGGCACAAGCAAGCCGGCAAAAAAGTGCCAAGCCAACCAAACAGAGCACAGGCTTCCACTAGGTAATTCGGTCGAGCACACACCGTGTATCTAGTATTGGCTGCGGACCACAGAAGAGAATGAAGAAGAGGGCCTGCTAGGGTCCTCCAGGAGTCATTGTGGTGAGATAAGAGATCCACACACCGATGCTGGGCGGCGACATGTGTGGCTGCCGACAGTGTTGGTTGGTCCGTGCCACAATCTGCAAACATAGCAATGGTTTGTGGCCGAGTTCTGGGGTGATTTGGCGCATGCCAAGGCGTAAGCATATAAGCATCACAAGAAGGGGAATCAGACTATTTTACAGTATGCTCGTCGACAGGCGCTACTCTGGATCTCCTAGAAAACTAGAAAGTGGTGGAACAACTGGATGCACTCGGAAGAAGACCATCCGCAAGTGACCAAGTACACAGCAGCATAGTAGGTAACAAACTAGTCAAAAGCTGCGCGAGCTTGACAAGTAGCCTCAATCTGAATAAAGAGACTCAACTAGTAGTCCTTAACGAAACTTGAATAGGAGATAGATCAAACAGCAGAATCAAATGCATCTACAGTTCCACCACCAAAGAGATTTCCAGATTGCAATCTGCACATGCTCGTTAGCCATGTTATTCAGTTTGTCCCGTATTGACTAATTTGTCCCCCCACAGATTGATAGGAGGGAGGGAAATCAAAGAGAACAAGCATCCTTTTGTTCAGCGCAAGAGGAGACATGTATAATCCAGATCCGTCCACTCCTTGAGCATCCAATCCAAAACTATACAGGAAAAAAAAAACTTTGGATGCTAACAGCAGCGATGTACCTTGAGATCGCATCAGACACGGCATGCGAGACGACGTTGACGGCGTCGGCCGCACCGGCTGGAACGCGAGGGGGCCGCGCCGGGAATGCGAACGCGGCAGGTGGACGCCGACGCGCGGTGATTGGGAGGTGAGGTGCTCTGCGCAGGAAGGATGCCGCGCAGTGGAGGCAGTGGGGAGGCGGACGACTTGACTCACCAGTCAACGGCATATACTCCACTCCACAGCGATAGAGGTGGTCAGAATCAGAGCATCGTTTCTCTGCTCTCTAAAAAAATTAGTACGTTCAGTACAATTTCAGATTCTTATAAGTAGAATCCAAATTCAAAAAAAAAATTGTTATAGAATCATCGCAAGGGCACGTTTTTGGGGACGATATTTACGGTAAGCACCGCCTCCCCGTTGCTTTACACATGGCGATTACTCGCATACTAAATCCCCTGATAGCGCGCCACCGCCTCAATCTAAAGGTCGGCGATCTGCTTGATCTTGCCGAGAAGTTACGCACTAGTGGCCGCTTCATTCCGGAAGAATCATGTGTTTTTTCTCTTTCCAAAGCTCTCATGCCACCAAGAAGAGGTGTCCGCGCCCTTCCACTTCTCTCTCGTGCCATCTCCGTCTCTAATGCTCCCACCAGTCAAGAATCAAGAATGGAGCCCCCATCGACTTGTGAGTCGTCAACCCCAAGCATCGCCGGGATGGTCTCGATGGTCTCCGGGTCTTGGTCGCACAAGTAGCACTCCTCACGCGCATCAAGGCCGTGGCGATGCCTCCCCGTCCGCGGTCCAAGGCCTTCTCCGGATTGACGGCCATAGGAAAAGCCTAACGTGTAACGACGCCCAGATCCTAATGCACCCGGGGATTGGGTGCGAAGGCAGGTGTAGCACCCTATAAGGTGAGTTGGAAGAGTATGTCCCCTGTTGGATCCGCCTCCATACCAAGCGCAGCGCGACTAAGTCCCAGAGACGCCGGTACTCTTGTGTTGCGGGGACAGAGAGGCCTCCCGTGATTTGGCGGCCGGTACTCTTGTGTTGCGGGGCCAGAGATGTCTCCTGTGATTTGGGGCTTCTACTAACGTTTATGAAGAGTTTATTGCCCTCCAATCCTCTATCAACAATCTAATCACGCCACGCACTCAACCACCACGATGATTTACAACCTCAGTAAGTATAAAATGTTTTGACAGGCGTGTTATCGTTAAGCTGCTTCACAGCGATGCCCGGCCCCATCCTGTAGAAGCCCCTGTTTTAGTCTCCAAGGATCACTAGTAGAATGATTTTGTGTTGCAGAATTTCATGTTTTAATTTTGGGGTTCAAATCCAACCTTATAAACTGTTCCAAAAAGTAGAGCAACCAACTTCTTGTTCAGGAGAGAAATCACCTGTGATTTCCTTCATAAACGTTGCCGACAGGATTGTTGGTAGTGTACTCGCAGGACTCAGCTTGTTCTGTTGGTTTTCCATTTCTGAACTGGCAGTATGTATAGGACCTGATACAAATCAAGTCTTCTAAAACACCCAAAGTAGCAAGAAATTTGCTCAACTGCACATACCTATAACAAGATCGAATCAAACTGACTGTACATATACAGCATAATCACAGGCGCAACGCTGAATAATTCCCACTAGCATGATTGTAGTAAGCAAAACTGTTTTGCAAATAACCTGATTCTTAGGATCACTAACCTGGAGAAGCACACTCAAAGGATACTAGCTGCAGGGAACGGAACAGTCCATTATTGCTGCAAAGAATATGAAGAAGCAACCACGTAAACAAAGACAAGCTACACTGACTTCACCCAAGCCTAAGATGCCCAATGACAACCTGAGAGTTTATTGCCACACGCTTTGGTGATGCATGACCATGAACCCATTGCTATGTACAAGTAAAAACAATGACGTGTACAGGCTCAGACATTTCCACTTGCTATGTAGTACAAACTAAGAGGACTTTTAAGTGGTATGGCATACATTGACCCCCTTAACCAACTGACCTCAGCTGTCTCACTTGCTATGTTAGACAGAACATTCCTTCTATACATCCTAATTGCCAGAAAACTTAGTTTCAGTAGATGGACATTTGGAATAGACGTTTCTTTTTACAAGTTTTACATAGGTTGCCAACACATCCAGATCATTTGTTCTATTACAAACAGCAAGCATAGAAACGCAAGCAGCATTTGTAGTACTCCAATAATACATGACAGGAAAAGGAGGTAGATCTTTCTGTATTCATGGGCATGATGGTTATTCTGCCGGACGGGAAGGAGATGCAGGGGTGAAGGGAAATGAACATGTCTTGTTATTTCCTGCAGTTGATGCCTGGTCTGATGGATTGACTTCCGTCGTTGTGAAATCAGGTTTGCTTGGATGCCCTTCAAAGTGGTTCTTCAAATCCCTCTTCTGTTCATGATTAAGGGAGCCAATAACCTGAACTTCCTTCAGTTTCTTAAGATGGTTTAGCGATCCAGTACTACAGCAGCCAGCCTTCAGTACCTCGAGATTTTCCATTGCTTCTTTTCCAATACTTAAATGAAACAGGGATCTGCTAGCAATCTCCAGGACCTGTATCTTTGTATAACAGCGGTCCTCCACCCCATTGGTCATGACAGAGAAGTTGAGCGTACCTTGAGGAACTGCTTCCTCTTGAGGGAGCGAGTCTCCTCTGTAGTTTGTTCCCTGCAGTTGGGTCACTGCCCTCTCGGCTTGAGGCTCACTACTGGCTGGTGACTCAACTGCAGGTGCATCTTGAAAGGTGTTCACACAAAGGCGTAGAATACATAGTTCCTGTAGATTCCCAAGGACTTTAATGTCACCTTTAGATAATGCGTCCACCTCTAAATTTAACTTTCTGAGATTACAAAGTTGTTTGATCCACATAGGCAATTTTTGTAAAGGTCCATACAGCTTAAGGCTCTGAAGTATCTTTGGTGGCCTAAAAGTTTCTCCAGTCATTTCAGTGTGCATCAAATCCAAACAATCTTGATTACCCTTGTCAAGCCACACAGACAAGGATTGTAAATGAGAGTGATTTAAGACGATAGAACATAACTCCTTACTGTTATTCTTGGTCACTCCAGCCACTCCAAGCTTGCGTAATTGAGTAAGATTCTTGAGCTCTTCTAGGATGACTTTCCCTTTGGAAGCATTGATATTGACAACTCCAAGTGTGTGCAACAGAGTCAGTTTTCCCACCCCTGATGCCATATGAACACCAAACAGTTGAAGACATTTGCGATTCTCTAGTGGGGTGGTAGTGCCTGCACGGATATATTGAAGCTTCTTGAGCTTGGTGATGGACGCTGGCAACGCGACTATGGAGGTGTATCTGACATCAAGAATTTGGAGCTGCCTTAGCTTACTCACTGAACCTGGCAGATTTCTGATCATACTGCATCCTCTTAGTGAAAGGAACTTGAGGCGACGCAGAACCTTAAGCATCTTACGGAGGTCTTTATCCGTGACACCTGATGCATTCTCCAGATCAAGCACCCGAAGCACTTTCATACTTTCAGAAATGAAGAATGGTGACCAATCACCAAACACTGTGAGGGAACGTAGCCGAGACAAGTCCATGCTCTCAAACACAATCCTGTCTCTCTCCCAGCTTTTCTCTATGACAAGGTGCCGTCCTGTACGCCCAGTGGTCTGGCGGCAACATCCCTTCAGTGCAAAGACCTCAAGTGCAAAGGTAACATTCTCTTCTTTTGGTCTTGAGATGATATACTCATGGAAAAAAGCACTGACTTGGCACGAAACTAGTTTCATGTTTGTGACAATTGCCCGTTCTGTTGGTTGGATCATGCTCAGCTCAGTGATCTTTGCGAAGAGCTCTTCTCCATTCTCATCTGCGCTATCATTGTCCTTGTCCTTCGAGTAACCCTCTGCAACCCACCTCATCACCAAACGTCGCCGCCGAATGATCTCTGACTTGGGGAAGATTGACAGATAAAAGATACAAGGCTTCAAGAAATCTGGGCAAGAACGAAAGTATGAATGTGTCCAGCGAAACATATCCTGTAAACAAGCAAACTCATGCCTTGTCTCCATGTTATTTATAAATTGGCCATTCAAAATTTTGGCTCTTTCTATCCAGTCGAATATATGGACCAAATAGTCAGCAATAGAAACTATTATTTTTGGAAGTCCACCACACTTTGAAATAAGTTCCTTGAGCACCGAGTCATTTTCAATACCATCTGAAAGCGAATCTGAACTCCCTGCTACCTACGGGTCAAAAAATAGCAATAACATTAGAGTCAGACGTTACTTCAAATTGAAAAATATGAAATATTCAACATGGAATACTAGTATTACATGAATAAAAGGGGACATGATACACTTCAACATAATATTGGCAAATTACATATACCCTTTTTCTGTGGATGTACCAGTGCTAGCAAGACATTAATAGGAGTTAAGCTGCCATGGGGGCCAGCCCTAGAGGAAGGGATTATGTAATAACCTGGCCCATTAGTGTTTCACTTTCTGCCAATGTGGCATATGTCCTGTGTATTGGGTGATGCACCGTCACCATTGCCGGCATCCTAGGTTGTGGAGCACCACAGAGTGTGCTCACCCTCCCCGCCCCGGCACAAATCATGGCAGCGCCCGAGGCGCCCGCACGGCTACTGTCACCACACATCCGTCAGGTGGTTCAGGAAGAGCCCAAGCTACGCACCGCTGCCACCGCCATCATAGGTAGAACAACTATACCGGCAGGTCCCTTGATCATAGGATTCTCTTCTTCAACGGTGCTTCTACCCTCACCGAAATACCCAAGGTTAGTAGTATACATGCTGCCGCCCCTCTCCTGCCTCTCTCATGCACGCAGCCGCCTAACCCAGGCGGTCGTCGATGGTCGCAATCAGACCCCCCCCATGGCACCACCACAAAAGGTAAAACGCCGCAGCAGCAGCAGCCCAAAAGCTGGAGGAGACCAAGAATGCCATGGCATCAACAGGCCGTGTCCTCAACTCAAAGATGATGGATCCCCAATCATCAAGTATTCCAGAATCGTACAGGAAGTCACCAACAACCTATTCACAAGCACAACACTCCGGACAGCAGCAACGTCCTCTTCACAACCAGATTAACCGGCACAACCAACAGCGACAACACCTACAACACCTCAACAAAGTTTTTTAATCGTTTTTGGCAAGCATATTGGTGGTGACATGATCACATTTGCGGCATGCAGATATAGGTTTCAGCCCAATTACAACTTCAACGATTGTTGAGATGAATATGTGGTTAAATTCCTGGTCAAGAATGCCTGTTGAAGAGTTGCTACAGTTGCTTCTTTATGCAATGTTTTTGGTTTCATCCAGTCCATGTGGACTTGTAACAGAATAATGTAATGAACAATATCCTAGATGTACTCCAGATATTAGGGACAAAAGGCAGAGCCAGTGCTGGAGGCTCTCACATGAGTGGGGTCTGGGGAAGGGAAAAACCAAGGCAAGCCTCCCTCCCTGCAAAATCTACGGAAGGGCTGCTTCGCATCCACGACCTGGTGACTCAGTGAGAAAGCTCTCACCACTGCACCAGGCCTGACCTTTATCCCTAATTTGTAATTTAACAATTTGTATGGATGTTATTTGCTTGGAACACTGTATGCATTGCGCAGGATAGCCAATGTGTCTTGGGAATATCACAGAGGTATAAAGGATCAGGACTTCCACTTGGAAAATACGCTTTGTTTCACTTTTTATTTGTGGAATAACAAAAGACAACTGAAACATGGGTCAACCTAAAGCAGTGGCATCATGGTGGCAGTGCTAAACTTCAGGACACAACATGGAAGCCAAAGGCAGAGGTTCTGGATAGAGGGACAATGGAGGGAAATGCGTAGCTCTTTCAAAGGAAATCCATGTGAGTCAAACTTAATAGAGTAATAATTAAACAAGGGTGCACTCATGGGATTTCTTAATCTAATGCTGTAAAGAGCAAACTTGCGATGATGCACCTATGGTGACATCAAGTTTGTATGATGCAGTACAGTAACTATAGTAGTCAACATTGTCTTTGTGTAAACGCACCTCCTTTTTGAAGAGATCAACAGCTGCCCCAGTTTCTAGAGCTTTGATATTAAACACAAGATCTTTTCTGTCTGCACAGTGTAACGCAATTCTTTCTTCGTTTGTAATAACAATAATGGCACTTCCAGAAGTTCTAAATGCCAAAGCATCTTGTATCAAGTCCCATTCTTTTGTGGACTGTAGATTATCAATAACGAGAAGGCACCAGCTATCTTTTAGAAGGCCGTGACACTCTCTGACAGGGTCTTCATTTGGTTCAGGAGAACGTGAATTGAATTGCGTAAGTAAGCTCTTACAAAAAAGTCCGTTAAACTGAATGGATGATGTATATCTACCCAGATACACTTTTTATATGCATTATTAGAGACCTCTTCTTTATGATTCTGCTTGTTGTAGTACAAATTTCTCACAAGAGCAGATTTCCCAACACCAGCTATCCCCCAAACCGATATCACTTGCAAAGCATTCACACGTGCTTCAGCTAGATACTCAAGAAGTTGTTTGATTTCTGACATACGTCCAATAGGAGTATCCTGTAAGCAAGAAAGAGTTACAGGGTGTTGGTGTTGGCAAATAAAAATTTAAGAATCAGACAATTGCAGACTTGGGAAAATATTTGGTATGGGTCCTATTTTTCCTAACCTGTATTTTACCCAAAAAAACATTTGAAACAGAACATGAATCATACATTTGATATTGCAGGTAAAAATTTAGCTGGAGTCATAGGCCAAACGAATTTATTATTTTAATGAATTTACACTAGTTATTTACAAATTTAGTTTTGCAATTAAAATGATCAGTAGATATATAAAATAACATTAGCCAAATTTTCGTCTGTAGTTTCTCAACAAATTTGCTGACATATGATTAAAAAGTAACTGCATAATGGCCTGCTGACATAAAATCGAAAAAAAAGGGAAGCTTTTGCATATGTGGCTGGTGATAGTGTCCCCTCATACCTCCTGGAAAAAAACCCAAAATGACTGATCGGCTGAGAACCACTGGAAGCATGGAATTCCTGTACAGATGCGGGCGACCGCAAAATACTGTGTTGACACAATAATGCGACTCCCCATGTTACTGTCTGGAAGGTACTTTTTGATGGTGTCCCACTCTTCCTTGGTGGGCATGTCTTCCAAGACAATGAGATATTTTTGTTTTTTTTCACTTGCTCCATGAAGTGCTGAACAAGATGGTCATCGAGCGCTTGTGCTAGCACAACATTACTAAGGATTGCTCCTTGCTGTTCATGGAACTTTGTGTTGAATTGATCCAGTAAGCTCCTGATGAACTGACTTGGTTGGAAAGGATGCAACAACTTTACCCAAGCACGGCATTTGAAATTTCTGCGGATTTCTGGGTGCTCATAGGCCTTCCTGATGATGGATGCATTCCCAAGATCACCTGCTGGCACGCATACAGAGATCACCTGAAGCTTGCTATCCTCCTTGGTGATCAGCTTGATGAATGTTTCAAATTCTTGTTGCCTCCAGGCAGTGGACCTTGCTGTGCCGAGCACGTCAGATATACCATCAATGGCCAACTGTCTTGTCTCCATGACAGGCTTGGCACTAGGGTCACTATTAAGTTTGTAGCGCTCATTTCTCTGGCTCACATCATGGACTCTTGCCTTCAACTGCTGTATGATACTGACGGCCACATCGAGGGGCAGTGGCCGCCGCATGAATGGCGGGATCATGCGGTGCCACCAGTCTGACTTTGTGTCCATGTGAATGAGAAACTCGATGCAGTCTTCTACATCATAGGCAAGGTCACGGACCTGGGTCACCCATGTGCTCACAACAATGTTCCTGACTTGCTCTTCGGTGGTGATCCTGAGAAAGGACTGCATCATCTGGAACTCTCCAGCAATAAATACCAGGTCACGCTGTGTGCTCTGCCGCAGCTTAGACTCCTCATCAATGGCCGACTGGGCCTTGGTCAGGGTCCCCTCCACCAGTGACTTGGCTACCCCAAGCACTAGGTCTGCCATCGCTCTCGTCCCTGTGTCACTTTGTATGTTTGTTGTGTAGTAGCAGCTACCAATTGGTGATGATAATGTCGGACTTGTGCATCATTTGGGTAACTAGAAATGGCACAATTAAAGGCATGGTCAGCTATGGACATAGTTAAACAAGATTACCAATGCTTGTGAAATGAGTTAGTAAAACAAATTGAACTAGCTATACCTCACAAGATCTAAATCACCAATTGAATCAACTCAAACAAGAGTGAATGCTGGTACCCCTTGATCAATGGATCTTCACCAACCACTATACCTTAATCAAGTAGACCTGCTTCAAAAGGAAAATTAAGTTAATCAAGTTGTCACAAACTGATTGACATGTTGTTATATGGGACAAAACTGTTCTTTAGACCAACACAGTTAGTACAACCCAGGAAGCTTCAGTATTATGACAGTATGTTTCTAAAATCAAAACATGACCTGCAGTAGTTCATTGCATACCACAGTGCTTACTGCATAATAAACAAAATAAAACACATATTGTGCTAATTTACAAGTTACACAATACAACTTATGTTGGCAAGCTAGGAATGAGATGGCCAAGATCAGATCTAGGATTTTTTTTAATGTGTTGACTTGCAGTTAGCACCCTAAGTTAAACAAGATTACCATTGTTTGTGAAATGAGTTGGGTCAAACAAATTGAATTAGATGTACCAGACAAGTTCTAAATCACCAATTGAACCATCAACTCAACCAAGAGTGAATGCTGGTACCCCCTTGGTCAATGGATCTTCACCAACCCCTATACCTTAATCAAGTAGACCTGCTGTATTTTTCGCTGAAAAAAAAAAGTAGACCTACTTCAAAAGGAAAATTAAGTTAATCAAGTTGTCACAAACTGATCGACATGTTGTCATATGAAAGCAAAACTGTTGCTTTAGAACAACACAGTTAGTACAACCAAGGAAGCTTCAGTATGACAGTATGTTTCTAAAATCAAAACATGACCTGCAGTAGTTCATTGCATACCACAGTGCTTACAGCATGATAAACAAAATAAAAACACATATTGTGCTAATTATAAGTTATATGATGCACCTGATGTTGGCCAGCTATGAATGAGATGGCCAAGACCTGGCCAAGACTAGATCTAGGATTACTGAATGTGTTGACTTTCAAATAGCACCCTATGTTCAACAGAAGTTTTCTTTTAATTAAATGGTACTCAATTAACTAATAAAAAGGTGAATTAATGTGTGGTTGATAGATGATTAGGCATAGGGAAGGATCCCTGTTGATTGGTCCTGATCCTATAAAAACAAAACCCTAGTCTTGCCTATATATGACCCTGCACCTCTCTAATCAATCAATTATTTCCATGTGCAAATCCTGCTTACACTGGGGTATTAAAAGTTCAAAACAGAGTCTCTAAATTTCTCACACACAGATGCACTTTTCCCATGTATAATTTCCATAAATGACTCTGGAGGCACGAGTTCATTTATTTACACCTGCCATGTTCACTGCCTCACCCCAGAACACCACAGGCATTTTCTTCGCCATGGGTCCACCACTTTGTTCTGCTGCAGGGAACACGGAGCCAAGAAGGTGAACAAGTATGTCTACGGATTGTCCAGGCACACTGACATGGACTCGAATTGGTGGGTTCAGAGAAATTAAAGACCATTATACCCGGAATGTACCAGGAATATACACCAAAGATCATGAGATTTATGTATTCCAGTGTTGTCTGTTCGTGTTCCCCATAAGTCTGTACTTTGTAATGGCTAATGACATAGAGCGATACAGTAATTTGTTCCCATCTTTGGGCATGTTTGGGACCGCTTAAATTCAGATCTGCAATCACCCCACTGCAAGAATCGAGAAAATGCCGCCAAACACCGCACCAGTACTATCAATCAGTCTCTGCACCGCAAGAGACACAGCTACCATGAGATTGAACTAGACCTTGCACTTTCTGTACTGGAGGTGGAGGCCGCGGTACTGATACCACTCCACCCCGCGGTCCCAATTCCCAAAACACGCTCCATCTCATTTCGTTTTGATTCATACCTTCATCACTGTCTCAGGGTCAAGAACCCCGAGTTCATCCGAAGGTCTCTTGGTATCTCAACACTTACTATGAAAAATGACACACTAAGCACGATATTTTGGTTGGATTTAATTCTTAACTAAGGAGGAAGCAGTTATTCCATACACATGGTGACAAGGGTGCAGAGAGCGCAGTGAAGGAGCAGCAGTGACAAGGTATCCTAGCAGTCAGCATGGGTCAACGACCCAAGGAGAGGGAGGTGCTAATGCTTCTGCTCCTACAGCAGCACCCTAGCAAAGTGCTGTGCTGGAGCACCACAGACCGGCCGGGACGTACGGCAGGGAGAAATCAAAACAAAACGAAGCACTGGGGAATTACGTCGAGCAGTTAACGTGCATCTACTGCTTACCTGATGGCACTCGACCGGCCACTGCCAGAATTGGCTAGATTGGCTTAGACGCTTAGTAACATATGGATTAGTTTGTTTCGCAAGAACTGGGACGAACATCGAAGAAGACGAAATCAGAAAACACAAAGGTTAGAACATCCGAGGAGATATATGAATCACAATCCAGATCGGTGAGAATCTCAATCAGAAATCAGTTGTAAAGGGTTCGCAAAAAGAAATCAGTTGTGTAAAGAAAGCAGGACGCCGGAAACAGCGACGAACCTTGAGCTCGGACTTGGCGTGGGGAGACGATGTCATCGTCGCTGGCAACAGTCCAGTCTCCACCGAATGCTAGGCACCGGGATGAAGGAGTGAGCGCGTTAAGTGGGCGGAGGGGAAGACTTGACTTGACTCACCAAGTCAATACTCTTTTTTTTTTGATCGGAATACTCAGTTGTGTATGAACGGGTTGACTTGACTTAGGATGCAAATACGCGTAATGGAGAAACAGAGGTGAAAGTTCGTGACGGTTGCTGTTACGTTGCTATACGTGAGCGGTCTCATACGCCGCCTCATGCGACGCCACATAGGATTTTTTGATGATATGAAGGAAAGAGAGAGAGGTGAAAGAGAATAAGGTATTTCTTGTAAAACAACCTGCCTCATGAGCTAAAATTTAGGACTATGAAACAACTATTTTACCATTGTATGAGTTGTTGTCGCCCAATGCACCTCACAATCCTATTTTTTTTTCTCTCCATAAATTAAGGAAATGCGAGTTGTTACAAGACAACTTAGAAAAACAACCATTGTACGTGTAGTCTATTAAGTCGTATTATATTACGTGACATTATATGAGACCAGGTTATAAGACAACACCAATATACTTGCCCTAATATTAACCATAAATAATTAAGAATTAAATTTGTTTTTAGTGATAATAAAGTTTATAAAATAAATATAGGTAAGTGCATTGCTACATATTATTGGTCTCATAATCTCTCATGCGATTAATCACGTAGAAGTTTTGTTGACATGGAGAAAAGAAAGGAAAGAGAACAACCACCTGGTGAGTTATAATTTAGGAAAATGAAATGAAAACTTACACACCACTGTATTTGAGTTTGTGTGGGCCACAATGATCCCTGCTTTTGTACGGAAGAACAACTATTTCATGGAGCAATTCTCAAAAAAAAAAAAAAAAAAACTATTTCATGGAGCACCATCTTATTTACAAGCTATCTTTAGGGACCTACCGGACCAGGATATGGCCTCTATTTCAGAAGGAGGATACCCAAATAATGAAGATGAGATGTAACAATATTCAGACAATTGCAATGGAGGTTTTTGCACTATACGACTGAAGATTTAGTAATAGAATTGCTCTTTAGATGCCGAGACTAAAAGTTCTCTATTGTTTTTTTATTTTATCAAAACATTGTATCTCGAGTTTGTGTGGGCCACAATGATCCCGTTTGTATGCGGAAGAACAACTATTTCATGGAGCACCATCTTATTTACAAGCTATCTTTAGGGACCTACCGGACGAGGATATGGCCTCTATTTCGGAAGGAGGATACCCAAATAATGAAGATGAGATGTAACAATATTCGGACAATTGCAATAGAGGTTTTTGCACTATACGACTGAAGATTTAGTAATAGAATTGCTCTTTAGATGCCGAGACTAAAAGTTCTCTATTGTTTTTATTTTATCAAAACATTGTATCCGAGTTTGCGTGGACCACAATGATCTTGTTTGTAATAAAAGGAACAGTTATATGCATTGCTAAATGCGGGCCGACATGTTAATATATTCTCTTTTCTAAAAAAATGCCAGACTTTCCATTATTGCATCCACAAATTGAGGACCCCCGAATTACTACGAGACAACTTAGAAGATAATTAATTGTATTTGTTACCTCTTAAGTTGTCCCATAATTATGTGGCACTATATGAGACTATTCTATAAGACAATACGGATGTATTTGCCTTAAGAGAGGTTAGAAAGGTATTGGGCGGTACTAAGGGCGTGTTTGGCAAAGCTCCAAATTCCCAGTAGCTCCACCGCGATCCGAGATCCGGAAAAGCATTTGGTATAGCTCCAGAATTCTGACCATCCCTATGACATGTAGGGCCTGCATGTCGGAGAATAGAAAAGAAAAAACTCTCTGGTCATCTTTCATCAGGAACCTCGAGAGTAAAATTAAATTGTACTTCTATCCTTCTCTTCTTCCCTCTTCATGTCGGAGCACGGTGTGAACTCCATCGACAGCTCACGCCGGCGGCCTCGGCGTCCATGCTGGATGCGAGCACAGGTTGGCGGGGTGGCGACGTAGGTGGGTGGGATGGGGCTCGGGGCGGCACGGGGGCAGCGCTCGGGGCGGTTCAAGGCAGCAACGTAGGTGGTTGGGCGGGCGGGACGAGGCGGCACCGGGAGGGACCTGCGGGCGAGCACCGAGGCCGCCTCGCACCGGTCTTTTTCCCCAGTGGCGCTCGCTCGAACTTGTGCCGCGCGCTGGCCTAGGCACAAATTGTGAGCGGAGGCGACGGGGGATGGGCGGCGATGGGAGTTGGCAGCTGCTCGTCGGCTAGACTCATGCGACTTCACGCCGTGACTCTGCCCATACACCACGCGGCTAGCTTGCACACCCGCGCCGGCGGCCAGGCACTTCGGTAGCTGTAGTATGTTCCCCTTCGGCTGAAATCACCGTGGGAACAAGAGCGGCGGAAAAAGAAAAAGAACGAACCAGTCATTTTCCACTTACTAGTGGCGGTGGTGGGTAATTTACCCCAACTCTAGAAAACATAGATTTGGTGGAGCACTTTTGGCGTACTCCACAAAATCCATGGGTTTGATTGAGGTCTGCTCCACCATTTTTTCTAGAGCAGGTCCTCGGTGAAGTTGCTGCATATTGTAAAAACACTTGCAACATACATATGAAACCTCTAAAAGACTTGCAACATATGTTTGAAACAACATAAAATTTTCTATTTGGCCTTGGAAAAATGTTCGTTTCTTATTTGACACCCAAACTTAAAATCTTTCTAATATGTCCACAACTCGAGTTTTTGTTTCCTGTTTGACATTTCGTTCGGTTTTGTGAGCTACCACTATCAGTTGTCCAGCTGAGGCATTGGGAAAAGACTGTAATGCCCATTCGGTGAACCAAATCAATTGAGTCGTGTCTGGTTGTCACTTTCTCGACTTTGTAGTCATAGTCGTACAGGGGCAGTGCGCTCCTACCCCCTCCCTAGATTGAGGGCAGGACGACCATGGAGGCTGAGGGTGGCGTGGCTTCAAGCGACGTCGGCGTGGCTTCGGAGGCAGCGCGCATGGCCAAGTCAGAGGGTGGCGCGTTGTCGCAAGAGGGCAGCATAGGAGGTCAGTGCGGCATCAGGGCTGACGCATGTGGCCACAACACAGGGCGACACGGCCACGATAGGGGCCCACGCAGCCAAGTAGTCGGCCATTGCGGGGGCGACCATGGTTGAGGCTAGTGTGGCCTAGGTTGAGGCCAACGCAAGCATAGCCCGTGCATCTAGGAACACAGAATGTGCTAGTAGTCATGCACTAATCACAAGAAGCAAAAGAAGGATGAGAAAATCGCCTAAATATGTATTTGTTAGAGATTATTGTGTCATGTAATGGATGCAAACCTATAAAAATGTTTCGGTGCTTGTAAACTTGGGAACTTGGGTGTTAAATATTCCATAAACTCTTATTGTAGAGATGTCCTTATTGTGATCATGAATGCTAAATATCCCATTAACCTAGAACTTGTGTGTTTTCTAATATATATGTGTTGTTGTCATGTTGCATGACATCTTTTGAATTTGGCACAAGCAAAAAGTGAAAACATTGAAATTTGAGATTTTATCAACATCAACAATTGAATGGCAGGACTGTTATAAATCCTCTAGAGGTAAACAAAATTTAATATTAGACTTAACACTGTTAGTACCCAAACAGAAGAAAGTGTCAAATAGGATATAAAAACCCAAGATGAGGACATATAGGAAAGTTTGAGTTTGGGTTAAGAAACGAGCTTTTTTTCCATGGCCAAATAGAAATTTTTCTCTTGAAACAATTGCCAAAATGTTAAAAAAAAAAAAAATTGATCCCGAGAGGTACAAGCCAGACCCGACGCTTCCTCCAACTCTTCCATTTACCCACACTTTAAATCTCTAAACAAAAACTAGTTCTAATCTATCTTGGAGACTACAAAATTAACCTCTCAACTTGTTGCTTGGCTCATCAACTCTCTTAGGGCTTCTAGTTTCTAGAGAAGGCTTAGGGTTTCTGCCCTTGGAGAATGAATTGAATGAATAATGAGACTTAGGGTTTTACGCCCTTGGAGAATGAATTGAATGAATATCAGGCTTAGGGTTTTTGCCCTTGGAGAATTAAATGAATTAATAGCCTAGGGGTTAGGGGTCGTGATTATATAGGGACCTTCGATGCACCATAGCGCCCAGATCAAACTGACCTTGATCAATGGTGTAGATTCAATCTAAAAGCCTGTGGGTAACCAACCTAGAAAGAGGTGAGGATGACATGTGGGTCTAGGGGCTCCATCGTGCTCCAACTTTGGGCTTTTGGCCCAATATTCGTTGTGTCGTCTTCTTGAGCCTTCTAGAGTCTTCTTTCGTAGATGCCAAGTTGGAATATGCTTTGAGTATTCATTGATCCTTTCCTGTTTAATTCCTAAAAATACACAGATTCACCAAAACTTATGGAACGGTTAGTTTAACCCCTAAGTCTATGTTTGATATTCAGTGTATGCCCTGCTCTCATTTTAGTTGACGGTTTAATATTGTTGTTAATTACCGTCAACAATTTGCTTGAGAGAGAGAGAGAGAGAGAGAGCATCTAGTGGCACTAGAGGCAAGTTAGCAAGCTTGGTGGCTTTGACTCTAGGAGGTTGCCACCTTCTTGATGGTTTGGAGACTTCACATATCCTTCATAGCATGCTGGGAGGTTGTGTGGTGTCCAGAAGCAACCGCATTGTAATGAGTGTTGTGCTAAGTGTGAAGAGCATGAAGTGTGGTCCGACAGCACTTGTGTGAGCACTCCTCGAGGCAAGAGTGTGAGCTTGTGGACCACCACTAGCAAGAGAATCACGTCAACCTTGGGCTTGGCTCAACGGCTTGCGGGGCCACCACTAACAAGAGAATCACATCAACCTTAGGCTTGCCTCAACGGGGATTAATTAATTAGGAATCCATCGAAGATAGAAGTCGTGTCAACTTGTCTTCCCGCTGGTTGCATGTATTTACTTGTTCATACTTGCGCTGTGTTGTTGCTCATGTAACCAGTTTGCTTGTGTTAACTAGTTGGTCTCTTAGATTGTATAATTAAGTGGCCTTTCTTAATTTGTGTAGCTAAGTAGTGGTTGCTCACTAGTTTAGCTTGTGTACCTTTGCTAGTTGATTAGTGTTAATGTACTGGTAGTTGTGCTTTCTTTTGTGCTTGTGCTCACTAGTACGTGTCGGAGCTTCCTGTGTGCTTAGGTGACTAATTTCATATGTTTGTGCGACCTTACTAACTAGAATTGTTTAGGTGAACTCCCACTAGCTCATCACCCTTGACTAGGATCTTTTGTAAGATGCTTGTGTGGTAGATAGATGGATGTAGTCTTGGCTAAACCAATTAATTTCATTCTGCATTTTGTTTAGTTAACCGACACAATTAAGTGTTATAAAGGACTATTCACCGTGCTCTAGTTCGACATCTTACCTTTATCTAAAAAAATCCACATCGAATGTTTTTGCGAGTCCACCACAGTACCAGATGAAATATGAGTCATTGTTTTCATGTAGCATAGCAACACAGGTTTATTTTAAGATGACATCAACAAATAAGACAACAGTGCTTCAACATTGTCACATCTCTAATAGAAATAAATATAACACCACAATACTAGATGAAAGGTTATGATATGTTGTCTAGTCATTGTTTTCATGTAGCATGTCAACACAAATTTATATTAAGATGACATCAACAAATAAGACAACAGTACTTCAACATTGTCACATCTCGAATAGAAATAAATATAACTAGAGAACTAGTTACTTAGTCGCCAGAATGATAGATTCGGAAAGGTCGGAGAAGGTTTTACTTCTTCTTGGACACCGATTTATCCTTGGAAAGACCATGTTTCAAGCCTGAAATTTTGTATAGGAAGTTAGCACCCATAAAGATAGCATAAACTACTTGGTTCTACCGATGTCAGGCCATTTGAGTTGAAGCACAACTTCTAAATAAAAAAAAGATAGTTCAGTTTGAACCATAAAGAAGGAATGTCATTTCACTTGACAAAAAGAGATGAAAACATTTATACACTGAGTTTAACAAGTGTCTTCGCTTCTTTTACAAAGCCTCAGGGCAACCAACATTGATTATCTGGTTTGTTTTAGTTGGCAATTGCAAAAATGAAATACAAAGCGTCAGTGCAACCAACGTTGATTATTGGGTTTGTTTAAGTTGGCAACCTTTGCAAAAATAAATAAAAAAACTTTCTTGAATATCTGACAGAACATAAATGAAATTAGATGATCTGAACAGAGATCATCCATGTGACGATGTCTTAAGCGTTCATACCTGATTAAAAATTGGTACACGTTTCCCATTGAGTCTATCAACAATGTCCACTATAGGGGCCTCTTTTTTTTCCTATCAGCCTCCACACACTTTAGCCCAATTGCAATGCATGCTTTTACTTGCTGAAGGCCATTTGGATCAAGTGATGGGTACTTGCGTATTATCTGCTCATCTGTCTGCCAGTTCTGGTGCACCTACAAAATTGGATGATTTAATTCTTAGTAGATAGTTTATTAATTGAATGTATAGAAAGATTCAAAACCAGATGTTTGAACCAATGAACGCTGGCTTACATTGCTGACAAAATTCCTTGCCGATCTGTCTTGAGAGTCAGAGACTGCAAAGTTCTTCTCTTTGGTTGTGATCTCGATAATAATCATGCCTAAACTATATATGTCTGACATGGTGGAGATTTCACCTCTGTATAGATACTCTGGAGCCATGTATCCACTGCAATAGTTAAACAAATTAAGAACCAAACTTCCTTTACTTGATAATAATAATTTCAAGGAGAAATATATTCCACAGTTCCTTTTGACTTACTTATGCCCCTTAACATTGACTGTGTACATCCGGGTCTGCTCTTGTCCAAAGATCCTCGAGAGACCGAAATCCACAATCTTCGGCACGTATTTATCATCCAACCATATAGAGTTGGGCACAAGATTCATGTGAATAAGGGGGCCGTCCAACTCCTTATGAAGGAAATGTAGACCTTGGCAGATCCCCTTAATTATTCTGAATCTTGTGTCCCAGTCAATTGAGCTATTGTCTAATGAAGAAGTACAAAGTAAAGAAAGTACTAATCAATTGTATGTATTCTCACTTCTCAGATAGGATTATCTAAAAGTGTGTATTTGCTTACAGAGGTAGCAATGAATGAATATTGAAAATAATATTAGTGGTTCTTCTAAGACTAGTAGGAATTGTACAGAAAGAAAGGCAAGCATGTTGGGTAATTCATATTACATACCATAGATGTGCTTGTCGAGGCTTCGATTAGCTAGATATTCATAGCATAGACAGCTTTCGATCACGTCCACAATTACATATCTTTCCTTTTGCTGAATCACTTTCTTCTGCGGGTCATGGCAGAATCCAACAAGCTGCACTATATTGTCGTGCTTAAGTGCCATGAGATTCGCAACCTCGTTATCAAATGTAGTGCCAGGTGCCACTGGCGCGTTTTCAGCAAGCCTCTTCACAGCAATCACTCTGCCATCCGGTAGAACCCCCTGTTCAATCACCAACAACGCACCATGGAATTACTAGTTCAACGATTTTGTGCTGCAGAATGTCATGTTTTAGCTACTTCTAGGGTCCAATCGTTTACCTTATAAACTGTTCCAAAAACAGAGTGGCCAAGTTGTTGGTCAGCAGAGAAATCTCGGGTAATTTCTTTCATGAAGTTTGCCGGCAGGTTCGTTGTTGGCAATGGTAATGTATTGATAGGACTCTGTTGGCCCGCCATTTCTGATAATCCAAGTAGCTATACTGTTAGGACCTGCTACAAATCAAGGCTTCTAAAACACACCTAAAGATGCCAAAAAAGATTTGCTCATCAACTGCAGACACATACAACTGGAACAGGATTTATTCTTCTAAAACCATTATAAAGCAACCAAAGCTTCTTTTCTTTTAGATTCAGATCAGAAGCTGAAATGGGTACTGAACTGAATGTACATAAACATCATAAATCACAGGCGCAACACCGACACTAGCTTGATTGTAGTAACCAAAACTGTTTTGCAAATAACCTGATTCTTAGAAGCACTAACCTGAAGAAGAACACTTGAAGGATGCTAGCTGCAGGGAACAACAGTCCAAGGAGCACTAACCGAAGGAGGCTCTCAGATGGATGACTCCATTATTGCTGCAATGTAGGAGTATAAAGAAAGCAGAGAGAAGCAGGTACCAACCCTGTACAAAGACAAGTTGACTTGACCCAAGCCTTGAGATGCCCGAGTCAGTCAATGGCAATATTAAAGAATAAGTATATTGTCACGCGCTTTTGTCCTTCCACTGCTATGTGCACATATCTGAAATTCCCCGTGAAGATATCCATAAACTGACCTGTGAGTGTGAGACTATGTCCAACACCAACAGATAGAACGCAAGCCGGATACCATTTGAGCATTTGGGTCACACAAACACAAAAGAGTGAGAGGGCGTTTAGTTGGTGAAATATTTTGGGTTGGGCTATCTTTGTAACACTTTTCGTTTGTTTTTGTTAATTATTGTCCAATCATAGACTAACTAGGCTTAAAAAGATTCGCCTCGTACTTTTCGGTCAAACCGTGCAATTAGTTATTTTATTTACCTGCGTTTAGTACTCCATATATGCGTTAAGAGATTTGATGTGATTTAAAAACTGTAGCAATTTTTTAGGTTTGCATGGGAACTAAACACTGCCTGAGGTCCAGTGAGTTCTCCAACAACCACAACGCAAAAGAGGGGCCCCGCATCGACGCCGTGGGCAGCGGGCGGAGCGGCGCTGGTTGAGGTCAAAGAAGCTGCCCAGCCGATAGTAGTACTCCCTCCGTTTATATAAAATACATGCAACATTTATATATTCAAATAAATTTATTAAAAAAACTAGACTTCAAGATCTTTCCAATGATACCAATTATTTATTATAAATATTATAAATATTTATATATTTTAATATATAATTACCGTCGGTTTGATAAATGAGCAAGAAAAGAAAAAGGATAATTAAATTCATGAGGGTATTTTAGACTTTTTTCAACCGCCGTTTGACACCGAGGCAAAAAAATGGTTTAGATAGATGACACCTGGTGCGCCTAAACTTTGTAGTGGTACATAGGTAACGACCAACTTTTTTATATAGTACACAGACAAAATTAAACTCTCATTAACTTTTAATGCTAGGAGGATTCTCCGTGCGTTACCATAGGTAAAATATTAACTACTCCCTCCATTTCAAATTGTGTTTAAAAGATACAATGATGCCGCACGAATGATGCACTAGGAGGAACAGAGTTATAATCGCTTCTACCCTCTCTAGCGTAAGGAGATCACCCGGTCGACACTTTTTCACGCAACGTCCAAAGCGTCGTGCGGGACACAACATTCCATTGGCCGAGCAGGGATGCCGCTCACCAGCTGGGGATGCATCCGGTTGTGTTTCCTTCGTCTTGTAGCGCGAGGCTCACGCGATTGTCTAGCAGCCGCCCGCCACGGCCAAAGCTCCGAGGGGCGGGGCTCGAAGGGCATGACTTAGTTGCACCCACCGGAGAAGAGACGCCACGTCCCACCTGCGTCATGGACAGGGCGGAGGCTTGCGCCGGGGAGGCACGCGAGGAAGGAGGGGAAGGGGAAGGCGGGCAAGGGAAAGGGCGGGCGCTGCATGGGGAGGCCACCAAACAGGGGAGGGGGAGGCAAGGGAAGGAAGGGCGGGCGCCGGCAAGACGGAGGTGGCTGGGCCATGGGCGATGATGACTTAGTTTGGGAGCCCGCCCCAACCCACCCACTCACACACACTTTAGCAACGGTTCCCAACATTCTAATTCAAATTACAACAAAGCCGCAAATTAAACGGACCCTAGGGCTCTCGGAAAAGAAAAGAAGCCCGAAGCGGCGACGCGCCGCCACCGCCAATGCCCCCGCCTCCTCCTCCTCGGCCCGGTGGTGATGAGGAGTGGGGGTTCGCCTTTCAACAGATCTCATGTCTTCGTAGGGTCTTGGTCGAGTCCACCTAGGTCTAGGGTTTGCTTGTCGCCGATGTTCGGGCGATGGAGTTAGGTCGTCTTGGGAGGAGCGCGGCTCCTCTCGCGGGTTTGCCTTTTCCCGGCGGCGCCGGCGATCGGAAGCGATGGCGACGCTTGCGGAATAAATTCTCCCAACTTCTTCCATTCTCCGATGGCGATCTTCTCCGACGTCAACGGAGAGGCTGGGGAGACCTGTCCCAGAGTCGAGGGCGGTAAGATCGTCATTTTCTTCGGTGATGATGTTGTTGACCCTGTTAATCTCAAGGAAGATGTTCTTTGGTGAAAATCTGAGCTTTGCTTTCGGGTTGCGGGCGGTGGAATCGAAGGATGCGTCATGGGTACGGGGAGTTGGCCGATGCGCCGTGAGGCGCTTTATTCGGCCGAGTCGCCTAGAAGTAAGTCCTCCTCTTACGGCCTCCACCTTGTGGAGTTTGGCTCTAGTGCCCCACGACGATTGGGAACCTGTTTTCGACGGCGGTGACGAACGGATTTCCGAAGGCTTCGAGGAAGATGAATAGGAGTTTTGTACTTCTTTGTAATTTTCTTTTTCTTGGGATTTTTGTTTGTAAAAGGGTCGGTGTAATGCACCAAGATTAATACATTTTCCTTCTCAAAACAAAAATTCTAATTCAAATTATATGACCAATATCATATAACATAGTTGTCAGAAAGCGGACATTCCACTATTAGAAGTTGAAACTATTCATATTTATGTCTATGCTATTAGCTTAAAGTAATCTCTATGAACAATGGAATTGTTTGCAACTATTTAATTTTTTTGGATATAATTAATACGAATTTAATGATGTATAGCCCTGTTGTATATTTTAATGACCAGTGATGTACTCATAATGTATAACTTAATTATTTAACGATAGTAAAAAAATGTACTCTATTATTGTTCACATGAATGGAGTATAGTATACTCATGTTTTCATCTCTGCTATATTAATTTTACCTAATACTACTGAAGAATGGATGAGGTCCTGGAACTACTGAACAGTGTCCAGACAGTGCATGAGGTCCTGGATGCTTTTCATTTTATTCTCGGTTGAGGGATTATATTTTTTTTCGACGGGCGGCGTTGCCCGTATTTTATTAAGAGAAGAGGGATAAGTTTTTTACACGACCTAGATTGTAGCCCAGGCGAGTTGCCTAGGCATGCACTGGGTTAGCACACAAAACAAAAATCACCGGCTTAAACGGTGCTGCGGTACACTTTGTACTAACTAACACACGGTTTTGCGACGGGGAGAAGGTGGCTCTACTGAAGCACGTGCAGCACCGGTCGGATGCCCCGGAAGCCAGCCGCGACCCACTCCTCAGCCTCGGCGAGCAGGATGGCTAGGAGGTCGTGCGCTGTGTGGGCTTGGGCATTAGGTTCGAAGGTGCGTCTGTTCCTCTCCTTCCACATCGTCCACGAAGTGAGCAGCACCATGGAGTCGAAAGCACGTCGGTAGTCACGCGGAGCACCCTCACGCGCAAGCAGCCACCAGTCCACCAGCGTGGAGCCTGCATTGCGAAGCCTAAAGACCCGCTAACATGATGCCACGACGATGGCTTAAGATTGTCACCATCGACTTATTCTAGCGTTGTTTTCTAGCAACTGTTGTTGCCACGTTTTTGCCGGTCCTCCCAAGAACATATTCCAAATGTTTTGGATATTCATAATCACTATCAAGCCTTATTTCCAACAAGAGGAAAGACAACTTATTTTGCAGGTTCCTATGAGCCGTTATGTCCAAATCCTTGAGCACTGTTCGTTGATGAAACATGTTCTTGACATTAAGCAGCGCAAGGGTAAAACGCCAAATGGGGAAAACTCCCTCATCCGGTATCCAATTTGGGTGAATAACCCAACTCGCTGGAAAGGTAATTTAATAATATCTTCATCAGAGCTATGATTTTGCATATGTTCTGCTCTTGACACAGGGGGAATTCACAAGGAAGGCTTGGGCAACGCTTCAGCAAGATTACATTATTAAATGCAGATGTTTAACACAACAAAATCTCTAGAACATTAGCACAAGAAAAACACAAAGTGGAGCAAAGGCCGGACTGTGTTTTCCTTTATCTAAAAAGCTATCTGAATTTTGGAGCATTAGCACAAGTAATACAAAATTTTATTTTAAGATGGGATCTACAAAGACAACAGTACTTCAACATTGTCACAACTCGAATAGAAAGGAAGACAACTGGACAGGCAGTTACTTTATTCCCAAGAAGATAGGTTCCGAAAAGGATCTTAGTTTCAAGGAAAATTGTTGTCATATATAGATGCCGGAGCAGGTTTGACTTCTTCTTGGGCACCTATTTCTCCATGGAAACATCATGTTTCACGCACGCTGGAAAGGGGAATCCTGAAAGGTCATATAGGATGTTAGCACCCAGAAAGACAGCGTAAACTGTATAGTTCTACTAATATTAGGCGCTATTGTAGTAAAACCGTCCTTAATTGATGGCAGCAAGTTACAAAATGAATTCTGATAGTTCAGTTGCGATGGGAGCCTCATTTTTTTTTTTGTGTTTGAGGAATCAATGAAACCTTCAGTTTTGAAAAATATAGTTTGGACTGCAAAGAAGGAAAGCCATTGCGCTTGAAAAAAAAAGAGTTGAAAGCATCTAGGCATTGAACTTAAGGTGCGTCTCCGCTTCTTTACAAATGCTCCGTGCGACCAAAGAAAATCAGTTTGTTTTGGTTGACAAGCTTTGCTACATTAAAACAAAGAAAGTCTTCTTGAATATCGAAAATGGAACATAATGAAATTAGATGATCTGAACAGAGATCATCGGTGCGACGATGCCTAAGTGTTCATACCTTGTCAAAAATTGGTACACGTTTCCCATTGAGCTTATCAACAATATCCACTATGGAAGGCCTCTTTCTCCGATCAGCCTCCACACACTTTAGCCCAATTTCAATGCATGCTTTCACTTGCTGGAGGCCATTTGAATCTAGTTGTGGGTATTTGTATATTATTTTCTCATCTGTCTTCCAATTTTGATGTACCTACATAATTGGATTTAATCCTTAGTTATATTATATATTAATTGAATGAATGGAAAGATCCTAAACAAGATGTTTCAACCAAGTAAAGATGTGTTACAATGTCGACAAATTTCCTTGCAGCTTTGTCTTGAGCGTCAGAGACTGCACAGTTCTTCTCTCGAATCGTGATCTCAATAATAATCATGCCCAAACTATATATGTCTGACATAGTGGAGATTTCGCCTCTATATAGATATTCCGGAGCCATGTACCCACTGCAAGAGTTTATCAAAGAATCAAATATTCAAATGTCAATTACTTTATTTAATTTGAAGGAAAATCATATACCACAGTTTGTTTTGACTTACTTTTGTCCCTTAACATTGACTGTATACATCCGGGTCTGCTCTTTGCCAAAGAGTCTCGAGAGTCCAAAATCAGCAATCTTTGGCACCCAATTGTCATCCAACCATATAGAATTAGGCACAAGATTCATGTGAACTAGGGAGCCATCCAATTCCTTAATACTATGAAGGAATTGTAGACCCTGGCAGATCCCCTTAATTATTTTGAACCGTGTGTCCCAGTTAATTGAACTAATCTCACCTGAAAAAGTACAAAGTAAAGAAAATACAATGAATTGTAAGTACCTAAGATATATAGTATTCTGAAAAGTGTGTATATATTTCTTACAGTTGCAGCAATAAATGAATATTGAAAATAATAGCTCTTTTGACCATAGTATATATCTCTCAAGAAGAAAATGTTGGATAGTTACATACCATAAATGTGACTGTCGAGACTTCCCTTACGTAGATATTCGTAGCATAGACAGCTTTCGGTTATTTCTACAATTACATATCTTCCATTATGCTGAATCACTTTCTTCTGCGATTCGTGGCAGTAGTGAACCAGCTCTACTATATTTTCATGCTTAATCGCCATAAGATTCGTAACCTCAGTATCAAATGCTTTGCCAGGTGCCGCTAGCGTGTTCTCAACGAGCCTTTTCACAGCAAGCATGCGCCCATCCGCCAGAGGTCCCTGTTTAGTCACCGTGAATCACTAGTACAAGGATTTTGTGTTGCAGAAATTTGATGTGTTTTAATTCTAGGGTCCAATAGTATACCTTATAAACTTTTCCAAAAACCGATTCACCAACTTCTTGCTCAGCAGAGAAATCATTGGTAATTTCCTTCATAAAGGTCGCCGGTAGGTTTGTTGGTAATGTACTAGCAAGACTCGGCTGGCTCGCCATTTCTGATAATTGAGGTAGGACCTGCTACTAATCAAGTCTTATAAATAAAACACCCAAAGAAGAAAGAAAATCTCCTCAACCACACCTATGTATGCATGTATTCTTCTGAAACTATTTGAATGCAACCATGCTTCGTTTCTTTTAGACTCACAAGGTGAAAAGAGGGATTGAACTGGATGTACATAAACAGCTTAAATCACAGGCGCAACACCGATTCAAACAAGAATGATTGTAGTAAGCAAAATTTGTTTTACAAACAACCAGATTCTTAGGAGCACTAACCTGGAAAAAACACTTGAAGATACTTGCTTGCTGCAGGGAACCACACTTGAAGGACGGAGCACTAACTGAAGGTCGTTGAAGTTCTGAGATGGATGCCTCGATTATTGCTGCAACTTATAGGAGTATATATAAATATAAATATAAAGAAAGCAGAGAAAAGCTTGGGACCGACCGTGACAAAGACAAGTTGACTTGACCAAATCCTAAGATGCCCAACGAGTCAGTCAATGACAATATGACAGTATAATCGTCACGCGCTTTTGTGAGGCAGGGTTAGCAGCACAGCACCTACCATGAACCTTCCATTTTGACCATTACTATGTACACATACTGAACGCCCCAGTGAAGATATCCATAAACTGTTGTCACACAACCTTCCTCTCGTAATCGAAACAAATACTGACATCACTTTTTTATCAGGCCAGTTTCAGCTTGTACAACCTATAGTTTCCTGACAACTTTTTTTTCTTTTGAACATTCAACTTTGTTTCAGTGGACGTCCATTTGGGAAAGGAGGTTTACAGGAGGGTGCCAAACGTTGTGGGGACGCAGAACGTCGTGATAGTGCTAGAGGAAAAAAAAATCTTGAACTCTCTATTTACAAAACACCTTTTCAATTATTATTAATAATGAATTCATTAGGCTAAAGCACAGTTGAAGGACCGGAAATGTCGACTAGAGATAGGATGAATGGGGGCCAATAAAATATCTTCTCAAAGAAAGAACTCAACTTATGTCCCAAATGAACACACCCACTACTTTCTCTAGCTTTCACTAAGGTCTAGAGTAGAAATAGTACACTCCTAGCAATCCCTAGGGATGGAGCTAAAAAGATGTAGAAGCAAAATGAGCAAGAACGAGAGAAAAGCTCAAGAACACAGTGCAAACGGAGTAGTCTGATATGTAGATCGGACCTGTTTGGTTTGTCAATATATAACATGCGTAACTTTTGGAGTATAAGGGAAAACACAATTATGACATTTAAACCACAAGTTCACACCATCATAAGGAAGAGCTTCCTAGAAATTCTCCTAAAAAGACAAGTTGAAAATACTAGACCACCAAACCCTTCGTGATATGCAAAAATGATTTAGTTTTTGGCAAAAACTTGTTTACCATCTCTTGCAGGTAGTTTTTCGGTAATCCAATGGCTACGCACATGGGTAAGGGTTATCTTCCAAAATCCCATCGCGTAAGCTTTGGTGTCGAAGTCATCACAACGATTGATGCAAGTGGCTACGGTGTTTTTCTCCCAGACACATGAGTGGCTAATGGCTACCTAGTCTTAGAATTGATGGCATGGGGAATCAGGCTTTCTTCGTTTTGGCTTAGTGAATTCACTCTTATTGTATCTCTCGATGTAATGACAATGAATTAATAAGATCTTTCCTTTATATAAAAAAACCGGACCAGCTCGATATCTGACACACTACAATGAACTTTCTCCCAAAAATCGAAATTGATTCAAATCAACTCCAAAAATTGTGAAACTTAGTGTAGAGATTGTCTAATACATGGAGAAGGTAATACCAAAAGATCTCTATAGAAAAAAAAATTAAGATTGAACAAGAAAATCGAAGATTTCGCTCTCAAATTGGGTTTTTTTTTCACGTTTGATTCAAAATTTATTTCTGAGTGCTTATGGCAAAATTGTTCAAACAAGTGGGCACCAGAAGATCAACCAAGAATAGTCCCCAAAACCTCAGAATGAGGAACTCCAAGAATTCTTGCAAAACCAACCAAAAAAAGGAAAAGAGGAGAGGACAAATTGATTGATTGATTGATTGATCACAAGAACATATTAACAAGGTCAGGTCTAGCCTCCACCCTGCATACTCCATCTAGAAAGTGGAAAACCAGAGCAAGATTGGTCACCCTCTTTAGTACTAATCTTCACTATGCAAGATCTAATTTCCTAGCCTAAGAGAATAAAATTGGATGGGCTATTACAAAATGTTCCACAATTGATTCCATGCATCGAATGACCATGAGCCCTTCACAAACTCACTTCACCTCGACACAAACTCTGCGATCACGCCACGTGCCGCCCCTAAGATCCTTCCCTGGGTTTTGAGGCCCAAACCCGACAAAGTTTCCACCCGTGGTTTTAAGTCTCAAACCGCCAAATCCACAAGGAGTCTCATAGCCACTAGACCTTCTACATGATGTCGACATGTGTCCCACTCATCCTCGATAGTCTGATCACCAAGTGCTCGCCCTCCTACCTTGACTTGGTCTGATCACCATCTTGACATTGGTGAACACTATCTTCATCACCATCCTCACATGTACACTTGCTTATCGATGTGTCCAAGTGCTAGCCGTCCACGGTCCATCCTTTGGTTGTTTGTACCTCGGTCGAAGCCTCCACATTTGTCCTTCACCACTCCTAGTCCACAAAGACACATACTCCTTGCTTGACTTTTCTCCATTGTTTCCAATTGTCTCATGCTCAACACCTTGTTGGCATTGCTTAATGTTGGCACTAAGTACGGGATTGAATCCATCATTAGCAATCTGCGCCAAAAATATTTGTTGGCATTACTTAGTAACATCACTATTAGTTAGTAATGCTACTAGGAAATGTCCTTGATAGTTCCTTAACCATATTAAATATTTATCCGCAACCAAGCTATCATTGTAGCATTTGATTAGGAGTTTAGTTTGAGTATGATGTTGGATAATAATGCTTGCAAGTACACCAATGTCTATAGCGGGGGGAGAATAGTGATATTGTAACACCCTAAATTTTGCATCCTTTTTGAAATAGTTAAATTTGATTTACTTATGCATTTATGTTTTTTTTGAACTGGAACCGTGGGGCAAAGCCCCCTAGCAACTTTAATTAAATGAAGTAAAGGACAAGAGTATAGAGTTTAAGGGAACTTACAAGGCCTAACAAGAAGTTAGGCAATAGAAACTAAAACCAAACAAGAGACTGTGGGTGAAAGGGGGGGAAGGGAAATGCAAACGCAAACGAAGATTACAAGGCATTCAGCCAACTAGTAATGGAAAAGTGCAAAGATGGCTTGATTTTGATCAGGTGAGCTATGACTTCTTTCTTGAAAGCATCTTTCCAAGCCCCAAAGCTAGGAGGCCGCCATTAAATATAAGATTATTTCACTGGTTTCAAATGCACCAAGCAGACACCATAAAGATTTCCATGAAAAAGGCTGGCCGAATTGCTACTTTGCATAATACAGCTTCTGAAGAATGTTGGCATTGTGATTCCAGGTGATGATCAGAGAGAACCATCTATAGACAGAGGAGAAGCGGTAGAAGAAGAGATGCTCAAGAGTCTCTTCAACAAAGATCCCGGCAAAGCACATAGTTATAACCTTCTCGCAAGAATTTATTTCTCGTTCCGAGCATATTCTTGGCGATAAGATAATCATTAAGGAGCAACCAAGAGAAAAACTTTATTTTTTGGGGCACATTTAGACTTCCATATCTAGATGACAGAAGGATGAGGTTTGAATGGATCTAAAGTGGTGCTGATAGAACTTGCTTGAAGTGTAGGTCTGCCTCCAGAAATAGTGCCACACATCTTTTGCTCCATGATCAATAGGAGGAAGCTGAGAGATGATGTTCTCAGAACTCGAGGAACTCATTATAAGCTGCTCTTTGTCATAGGAATTCTAAAACAGTCCAGAAGTTGTGGAGTCCTCCTCAACTCCCACAAAGAAATGTCTGGGTTGATGGCAAAATGGTAGAGGTTGGAGAATTCCTAGGAATAGATTTTACCTCCCAACAGGTCATGCCAGAAACCAATAGTGTCCCCTTTATTAGGAATGCAAAAAGCAACAGCTCTCATCTTGGTGTTTAGTCTCAAAATGTCCTTCCACCAGAAGGATCCTTTTTCCCTAGCCATATGGGAGACATCATCAGAGTAGTACCTATGCTAGATAAGCTTGATCCATTGGATGTTTTTTTCCTGTAGAACTTGTCAAGCTGCTTGATCAGGAGAGCTTCATTCTGTAGGGTGAGGTTGATCACACTAAGTCCACCTTTATTCTTTGGGGTCATAGAAAGGTCCTAGGCATCCAAGTTATATACCCTTTCTTTCTATATTCACTGCCTCTCCAAAGGCAGTTCTTCCTGTGCTTGTCAATGATATCAATGACACCAACTGGCAACTTGAGAGAGCACATGTAATATGTAGGCAAGGAGGAAATCACATAGTTAACAAGCTGTAACCTACCAGCATAAGACAGGAATTGTGAACAGGCAGACATTCTCCTTTCAATTTTGCAGATCAAGGGAGCATAGTCCTTAACTTGGGGCTTGGTCAGACCTAGAGGCAGCCCCCAAATATGTGAAAGGAAAAGAGCCCACATTGCAACCAAAAGATGAAGCTATAGAAGAAATTCTACCACTGTCCACATTAATAGGCAGCATGCAAGATTTGTGAAAATTCACCTTAAGCCCACTAGTCTGCTCAATGCTTTGTAATAACCTTTGAGGTGAAGCAACTATGTCTCATCAGCTTGCATGATGAGAATGGTATCATCAGCATATTGGATAATTGAGAAAGGAGCAGCCATGCTCGGGGGAAGGGAGGAAGCAATTGACCCATTTGATATTCATGGTTGATGACACCTTGAAGAAGATCGGCAGCCTAAAGCAAACAACAAAGGAGAGAGAGGGTCACCCCGCTTGACACCTTTTTACACTTGAATTCTTTCCTAGCAAAGTGCCATTAAGGAGAAATGTAAGAGGTGTCCGATGAGAGAATGTCATTTGTCCAATCAATCCACTTTTGAGGAAATCCCTTGGCTTTTAACATTTCAAGAATGAAAGCATATTCCACAAGATCAAAAGCCTTTTTCAAAATCTAATTTAACAATGATAAACTCTATTCGAATAATGGCGCCGATGTAGAAATTCAAAGACCCAACCTAGACAATCCTAAATAGTTTTCCCTTTAATAAACCCATCTTGTTTTCATGAACAACTTGCAAAGCATATTTCTGAAGCCTGTTAGCCAAAATCTTGGAGATCACTTTCAAAGAGGAATTGAGAAGGGAGATCGGCCTAAAATCACCAATCTTCTCAGGATTATCTCTTTTTTTTGGGGACAAGGGTGATGCAAGAGGAGTTGATGCTCTTGGTGTCAGCTTGATGGAGGTAGAAGTCATTACAAAGCTTGTAAATGTGTGATCTGATGGTGTGCCAGGCTCTCTTGAAGAAAAAGGAATTGAAACCGTCAGGGGCCGGGGCTTTATCATTGGACAAATCTAAAATGATAGAATTGATTTCATCCGCAGTAAAAAAGACATAGGTTTTCTAGATCAGCACAGGGTTCAAAGTGGAGCTGTAGATCAAACTACATGACCACATCCACTGAAGTGCCTAATCTTCTTTTAAATTCTTGATAAAACATAGCAGCTTTCAAATTACAGGAAATAATAATTGTGATTAAAATCAAATTTAAGGATATATATGCATGATGATGCACCCATGCTGCTGCATATTATTTATTGTGATGTGTAGTTTTGACCCAAATATCAAAATGATTCAAAACCTTTGTGGAAATGGATTGGAAAATCTATTTAAAGAGAAGGGTTTTTCTTCTTCCTTCTCCCTCCCATTCATTGCTTTCGGCCTTCTGGCCGCCTCCCCTTCTCCCTCTTTTAGCTGACCGCCCGGGCCCGCTTGTCAGCCCGGAGCCGCCCCCAACCTCCCGTCCGCTCGCTCTGCTCTCGCGCACACCTCCGCCGCAACCGCTGCTTCCCGCACCCACGTCCCCGCGCTCCTCCCGAGGTAATCAGGAGCCGCACCCATCTCTGCCTTTCCCGCACCAGTTCCACTCCCCGCTCTCGCAGCAACCGCAACCGCGGTGCAGTCCGCCGCCGGAGCCGCCGCGTCGGACGTCGTCGTCCGCCGCACCTCCATCCAATTGGGTGAGTCTCCGTGCATCTCCTCGCGACGGTGAACGTCCCGCCCGTTTCCCCTCCTTTCTCCTTGCTTGCAATCTCTCAATCGCCCCGTCGTCCTTGTTCGCAGGTTGCCGCCAACCGCTGCCGCGCGTGTTCCATCGTCTCCGTCCCGCCCCCGTGCAAATTGAAGGCTTGGTAAGCTCCGCCTTGACCCTCTCTTTGCTTCCCATGCCCTCAATTCTTCTATTTGTGGCCGCTAGGGCCGTATCCCCATGCGCCGGCGACCTCCCCGCCGCCGGCCATGGTTGCCACCCCGCCGACCGCGTTCCCCTGTCGCGTTGTGGTCCTAGGCGAGTTAGCCTTCGTCTCCGCTCTCTCCCGATGCCCTTGGTTCGCCAAACCATGGCCCGTAGGCCTTAAATTCCGCCCCACGGCGACGACAGCGCCGCCGCGGACGTCCTGTTCCCGGCCGGCTATTCCCTCCCCTCTCTCTTGATTTGGACCTCAGTAAAATGGATATTGCGGTACCTCAGTTACCTCAGTTATACCTTATAATCAAGTGTTGTGGGTCAACTCTTGTTAGTGCTTACCCAGATGCAGACAATAGAAAGTCTATTGGTGGTTTTGTCATATTTATGGGATTAAATCTTATTTCCTGAACTGCGTGAAATCAACCCATCATATCGCAGTCAAGTACGAGTACCAAAGCCAGGTATACAAGGCTATGGCTAATGCTACAACTGAAGTTATGTGGGTCTAAAAGCTGTGCACCTATGGTGTGATAATATTGGTTGCCACTTATCTACCAGTCTTTCAAGCTAGAACAAAGTATATGAAATTGATTATCACTTTGTCCAAGAAAGAGTAGCAAGCAAATTACTGGAGATCAAACTTATATCCTCTGCTGATCAGGTTGCTAATGGTTTTACTTAACCTTTGTTGATTCAATTGTTAGAACAAACTAGAAGCAATCTTGATTTAGGAAAGTTACGATTTTGGGGCATGTAAACAGAAATTCCTTAACACAATCCGTAGTTGATTGATATGGTGCCTAGTCACATAAAGTAAATATTCAGTATTGTATCAATCTTCTATTTGTATATATATAGGATAGACAGATCAATCAATCTCCGATTATGTTCCTCGCCAAAAAAAAAAAAAAACTCCGATTATGTGTTGCCATGTAATTCCACCAAGGGCTTTTCTTGACTATAAATAACTCACGCAGCCTCCCAAAGGGAGGTGAGAACACTTCTACACTTATTATGCATATTTGCATCAGAGTAAACAAACTCGAGTTTATTTAATCATATATGTTAACTCCTTATTTTTGTCCACCTATGCATAGTTTGACAATGAAGAAGCCACAGTTATCTTTACATTATCATAAACACAGATGTTTCAGCACCAGTCATTCAGTGGTCCTGCAGGCTGCAGAATCCGAATAGCAGGCTGATCGTCGGCTTGTCATGACCTCAGTGTCCATCAGGAATATGGTTCAGCGCAGGTCTCTTAGGATGGTTGTTGAGTTGAGTCTCCATGTTCTCCTTATGTGTGTCGTCAAGGGAGCCCAAATACCTCACCTCCTTGAGTTTTCTTACAGAGAGATTATTTAGCCCAGTGAACTTCAACGCCGAACCAATACAGCATCTAGCTGACAGAAGCTCAAGATTTTCCATTGAATGTGATCCAAAGGTGACAGTTAAATTGGATCTGCAAGAAATCTCGAGGACCTTGACCTTAAGATAACAGCGATCCTGCACACCAGCCACCGAGACATTAAAATTAAGAGTACAGTCACCATCTTGAAGCGGTTTGGCACAGAGACGCAGAATACGCAGTTCTTTAATTTCCCCCAGGACTCTGAGGACATTATTTCCTTCAGCTTGTACAGACATGGTTACCTCCAGTTCCAATTCCAACTTTGTGAGTTTGGGAAGATCTTTGATCCATGCCGGCACAGATCTTAGAGGACCATAGAGCTTAAGGGTCTGAAGATTTTCCGGAGGCTTCTTCTGAGGCGAGAACATGTCATTCAAACTAGGTTTTTTATTGCCCATGCTGAGCCACACTGACAAGGATTCCAAATGAACATGGTCTGAGATGGCAGTACAGAATTCATTGCTGTTTTCCTTGTTGACGCCAGTCACTTCGAGCTTGTGCAATTGGGTGAGCTTCTTGATCTCTTTCAGGATGGCCCTGCCCCCTGAAAAACCAACGTTGACAGCACCAAGAGTGTGCAAGGCTGTAAGTTTCTCAATCCCTGCAGGCACCTCCACACCACCTACAGGACAACCTTTGCAGCATCTAGGCATCCAAGACAAATGAGCACATGGTACTGATGGCTCGGCTGTGCCAGCACGGATGTATTGCAGCTTGGTAAGCTTGGTGATGGATGCTGGCAAAGTGGCTATGGAGGTGTCCCTGACATCCAGAGTTTCAAGCTGCCTCAGAGCAGCAAATGAACTTGGCAGATGACAGATCTCTCTTATTCCTCTTAGAGAGAGGAACTTGAGACGAGGAAGCAGCTTCAGCATCTGCTCCAGGTATTTATATGTCACACCTTTTGCATTCTCAAGATCAAGCACCCGGAGCACCCACATAGTTTCAGTGATGAAGAAGGGCTTCCACTCTCCAAACACAGTGAGGGAGCGTAGCCTTGAGAAGTCAATACTATTGAACACAATCTTGTCTCTGTCCCAGCTTTCTTTTATGACAAGGTGCCGTCCTGTGCGATGACTGGTCAATGTGCACCTGCCCTCCAGTTCGAAGACAAGGTCCTCATCCTTTCGCCTTGATACGATGTACTCATGGAAGAAGCCGTTGACCTTGCACCAGACCATTCTTGTATCTGCAGTGATCACTGAATGTGGTGCCTGCTGGATGATACTCAGATCAAGCAGCATCGAGAACAATTTCTCCCCATTCTCTTCAGCTGACTGGCTGGACGTGCCCCTTGAGTAACCCTCTGCGATCCACCGCCTCACTAGACGCCTCCGGCGAACGCTTTGGCCTTGAGGAAAAATGGACAGGTAGAGGATACATGGCTTGAGGTAATATGGGCAAGTACGGAAGTAGGAATGCATCCAACCAAATAGTCCACGCAAGCTATCAAATTCTGGTTTAGTCTCCATATCATGAATAAATCTGTCACTCAGATTGACTGCGCTGTTCATCCAGTTGACTGACATGGGTGCCAAAAAGTCGGCTACAGCAACTACTAGTTTGGGAAGGCCCCCACACTTTGAAATAAGTTTTTGCAGCTCCAGATCTTTAGAGTCCCTTAAGACAGCCGAATCTGGAAATATGTGTACCTATATTTTTGAAAAGGAGTTACATTAGTAGTATTAATTGTTCTTTCAATCACCTTAGATTTAGTTTTAACTTGTGCAGTAGCTAGAAAATATATAAATAATCCATGCATTTAAAAACGGAAACAATTACATGTACATGAGGATATATTTGTTTTAACTTAAAATCTGTGGATTTCAGCTTCTTCTTATTAGTTATAATCTGTTGAAATTTCTTATTTAAAAAAATGAAATATCATGACAAATCTATATAAACTGTATGATTGATAATACTGTATTGTATGTTTATAAAATCAATACTACTACAGATATAGCTTTCTGACAGAATAAAAATTCTATATAAGTGGTCCTGGAATTTCTGAGATTTTCATGATACCATTTGGATAATGAGTTTTGTTAAGTATTCTAAAGTACATTTTGTGAAGACCCATAAGATGATTTTTTGTCTTCCAGAAGTTGGAATTGAGCATATATAGAAAAATTAAGAATTTGGATAAAACTACTATGATCCAAATTGTTCACCCCCCAACCCCCCCCCCCCCCCCCCCCCCTTTTTTCTCATACAGTTCAGGGAGCTGGGGAGGGGGAATACCAGGAGAAATCACACAACATTTTTTTTTTCATGCTTTGCTATAGCTTTTGCACATCAAGACGTAAGTATCTGTTAAAATTAGATTTAACGAGACAGAGAATAGGCAAGTATCTTGTGAGGGAGAAAGCACACCTCCTTTTGAAGAGATCACGTGCTTCATCGTCTTCTAGACTTTTGACATTGTACATGGCCTCTTCTGGATTTGCACAACAATGTGTGGCTATGCTGGCTTCTGTTGTAATCACAACAATAATGCTTCTAGGATGATTAGATACCAAGGAGTGTCGTATTAGGTCCCATTCTTCTGTGGATTGCAAACAATCTATGACGACAAGGCAGCGATGATTCTTCAGAAGCTCACGACACTCTTGAATGGGATTGCTGATTCCATTTTGCTGAGAAGAATCTGACTTAAGTTCTGAAAGTAAGCTCCAAGAGAAGTTTGCTAAATTGAATGGATGAGATAAATCCACCCAACCGTACATGGTAAACATTCCGTTCTCTCTGTTGTCACACATTATGCGGTAGTATAAGTTCCTGACAAGAGCTGATTTCCCAACACCAGCTATCCCCCACACGGATACCACTGCAAAACCCTTGAGGCGCGCTGTGGCTATGTAGCCACGAAGATCATCCATCTGTGACTTGCGTATACCAACTAGGGGGAATCGATCCATCCACATTTCAGCATTGTTTTTTGAGGTGGGAATGCTGGTATACAAGGTGTAGTCACCCTTATATCTGACTTCATTCGTTGATGATGATGCCTCATTGTGGTTGGCGATCACCATAGTGGTTTGCTTATTTTTATCTTGGTTGTTGCCTTCTGAACCCTGTAAATACACAGAAATTAAGAAAAATGTGTCATTACTGGTGGTTCAGATTGCTATTTTTAACTCATATTTTTGTAACAATGTCATGCGTGATAATTTTCTAATGCTGTTGTGGAGAGTCCTGCAACCAAATGAAACATAAAGGTAAACAAATGCCTATTGAGGGTATGTTCATTTTTCCTGATGAGTAAGGCCTAACTGCTACAAATCCAACAATAGCAACACAACTTGTGGATTACAATGGATTACAATGGCAAACAAATAATGGGTACACAGAAAATATAAAAGAGAGGTTGCACCAAAAAAGGTTGTCTATAATTGGAAACCTCTCCTCATCCTAGTAGGGTTGAAGTCAATGTTGATGCATCTTTTTACAAGGAAACTAACATGCAGAGCCAGCACTCTAAGGCTGAACTTGGTTAGATCTCCTAAGCCACCTTGCAACTTGGTTTTCTTGCTTTTAATTATATCGATCATCCCTTTGAGGACCTTGACAGATAGAAAATTTGTAAGGTGATGGCTGATAAAGAGAGATGCAGAGCCAGCGCTGTAAGGCTTTCACTGATGAGCTTAATTTGTTACTTGAGAACTGTTAGTAGAACATTTTTAATCAAAGTACTTCCTATGGATTGGATAGTATTTTAGTTCTTTTTGGAACTTGAAAGCAAAATATTGGAATATATAGTCAAGGAAAAGGAAATCACAGATGTCAAAAACAACAAGAGAACAGGGATACTAAAGCCCCCTTTTTTTTTGCTGAAAATTACTCTGTATATTGTGATTCAGCAGGTATTACCTCCCGGAAGAAGACACATACGGAGTGTTCAGCAGAGTTTTGTTGAAGCTCGAACATTTGCCATGGATCTCCCACACATAGCCTCGCCACTTCAGATTGCTGCGTAGAAATGATGATCCAACTGCTATTTTTCCTGTCAGGCAGGTAAGCTCTGACGGTGTCCCAATCTACCATGCTGGAGATGTTTTCCAGGACAACCAGGTACCTCTCCTGCTTCATTTTTTTCATGAAGTCATGCACAAGTTCCCCTTCACTGGCTGCTTCCAGTCTCTGGAGGATATTAACATATTCGTCGGTCTCATTTTGTTGGCAAGAATTTGCATGAAACTGAATCAGCAAACTCCGCTGGAACTCATAGGGACTGAAAGGATCGTCAGCTTTGCCCAGCCACGGCATCCGAAGCTTCCACATATTTCTGGTTCCCCATAGGCCTCCCTGATGATGGGTGTGGTATCAGCAGCATTTTCACTGGCTGCCCACACTGAGATCACTCCAAGATCTCCACCAGGTTTCTTGGTGATCAGTAGCTTGGTCAGATCTCCCAATCCCCGCTGCATCTTTGTGGTGTTTCTTGCTTTGTTGAGCATGGCAGACGGTGTGGCACCGACAGAAGCACCACCAGGCACCAATTGTTGCTGTGTTACAGGCTTGGAACCTGAATCACTGATGAGGTTGTATCGCATGTTCCGAAGGCTCACCTCCTCAACCCTGACCTTGAGCAGCTTTATCTCGGCGACCGCCGTGTCCAGCGGCAGCTTGGGCCTAATGAAGCCTGGGAGGCAGCGGCAACACCAGTCTGACCCCTTGTCCAGGTGGATCACATACTCGATGCAGTCCTCCACATTGTAGGCGAGGTCACGGACCTGTCTCACCCAGGTCCTCACCACGCTGTTGTTGGCGCGTTCCTCATCTGCGACATTGAGGAATGATTGCATCATCTGGAACTCACAGGTGATGAATGCCAGGTCGTTTTGTGTGCTCAGCCGCAGCGCTGCCTCCTCCTCAATCGCCGCCAGGGCCTTGGTCACAGCCACCTCCACCACCGACTTGGCCAAGCTCACTGCAAGATCCGACATTGCTTCTCCCCTGCCTGTCTCTCCTCCTAGATACTCCAGCTTGTTTGTCTGTGGCTACAGCTAGTGATGGGTGATGCTAATGCTCGGAGGAGTTGTGCAACCTCCGCACACCTAGAGATGGGAACAGATTGGGGGATATCAGCTAGGCACGAACAGAATCAACTGGAAGATTAGGACATTGTAAAGGAAGTCTTGCTGACCAGATCCGTGAGCTGAGTTGGTTCTCTGATGTGTTCTTAGCCGTTGACTAGTAAAACACAGTCGCCTCCCTTGAGCCCTTCATAGTTCATACTCTAGCATAGTATGTGCAGTGGTGTTTCTGCAACTATGCCATACCTGAATGATGTAGATCTGTAACTTGTCTGCAAAAGAACATTTTTCAAAATTAAAAGAACTCCAATTGTCACTCTACTGGTTCTAAAGATTTATGTTATTTAAGTTTTGTCTTAAATAAACCAAAGGCTATGAATAAATAGTTTTGCTAAATGCACCGTTACATGTATATATGGTATGAACAGTCTTATTGCTACTCTTAATGCACCGTTACATTCATGATGATTTTTGCATGCAGACTGCACTCTTATTGCTACTATGGTATTGAAGTAGCTAGGACCTGCTACAGATCGAGGCTTCTAAAATACACCCAAAGATGTAAGAAAAAAATTTGCTCATCAACCGCAGGTATATACATACAGCTGGAACACGATTTATTCTTCTAGAACCGTTCTAATTCTAAAGCAAACAAAGCTTCTTTTGTTTCAGATTCAGATCACAAGCTGAAAACGGGGACTGAACTCTTATGAGGAGCTCTAACCTGGAGAAGAATGCTTGAAGGATACTAGCAGCAGGGAACAACACTTGAAGGATTTGTGCAACCTCCGCACACCTAGAGATGGGATTATGGGAACAGATGGGGGATATCAGCTAGGCACGAACAGAATCAACTGGAAGATTAGGACATTGCAACGGAAGTCTTGTCTGACCAGATCCGTGAGCTGAGTTGGTTCTCTGATATGTGTACTACTACTTAGCCGTTGACTAGCAAAATACAGTCGCCCCCCTTGAGCCCTTCAACTTTCAGCTTCATACTCTAGCATAGTATGTGCAGTGGTGTTTCTGCAACTATGCCATACCTTAATGATGTAGATCTGTAAAAAATAGTGTTGGTAAATGCACCGTTACATGTATATATGGTATACACAGTCTATGTTATTAAAAATGATGATTTTTGTATGCAGACTGCACTCTATTGCTACTATGGTATTGAAGCAGCTATACGGTCAGGACCTGCTACAGATCAGGGCTTCTAAAACACATTCAAAGATGTAAGAAAAAGATTTGCTCATCAACCGCAGTCCATACAGCTGGAACACGATTTATTCTTCTAAAACCATTCTAAAGCAAGCAAGCTTCTCTTCTTTCAGATTCAGATCACAAGCTGAAAACGGGGACTGAACTGAATGTACATAAACAGCCAATCACTGGCGCAAGCAACACTGAATTCAAATAACCGAAAACTTAAGAGCTCTAACCTGGAGAAGAACAGTTGAAAGATACTAGCTGCAGGGAACGGCACTTGAAGGAGCACTAACCGAAGGAGGCTGAGGTTCTGAGATGGATCTTGGATGCATCCATTATTGCTGCAATGTAGTAGGAGCATAAAGAAAGCAGTGAGCTGCAGGTAGCAACAAGACAAGTTGACTTGACCCAAGCCTCAGAGTCAGTCAATGAGAAGTGTATATCATCACGCGCTTTTGTGATGCAGGGGTTGGTAGCACGCAATGAACCTTCCCACTGCTAATGCAGGGTTTGAAGATATTTTCTTTTTTCTTTTCTTACGTTAATTAATTAATTTAAAAATCTAAAAATTATTGGTTACTTAAGATTTATTTGAGATATTACCTCTTATAGTTAAAAGGTGTACCTTAGCATTGCCCTGTTCTAATTCAAATTATATGGCCAATATTACATAGCATAGTTGTCAGAGAGCGGACATTCCAAATTCAGAAGTTGGAACTATTAAAATTTGTGTCTATGGTTAATTAATAATTTTTTTCAAGTATTTAAAGTTATATCTATGGATAACAATTGAATGGTTTGTGACTATTTAATTTTAGATATAAATAATGTGATTTATTGATGTATATCCCTATTGTATATCTAATGATTAGTGATGTACTCATAATCAATATGACTATTGATAAATAATTTATAACTTACATAATTAACAAGAGTAATGATGTACTTTATTATATGAATGGAGTATAGTATACTCATATTTCGATCTCTCGCTATATATTTTTTTCCCTAAAATCACTAAGGATGGATACTTATAGGTAACACGATTGGACATATATCTATATAGGAATTTGAATCCAAACTTGTCGATTCATTTCTAGGGATATTGTTGGATCCTCATTTGATAAGGATACTAGAAATATCATCTATATCCAATTCCATGTGAAATCTATTCATTTCCCCTAAAATCCCATGAGCTCTTTACCAAGCTTCTCTAAGGCCATATGGATATTTTCATTTGTCTTATGTTGTAAGGGCATATGCAATTATTTTATGCCTAGAACATTTTTTTTGTGCAAATTTTATCCATTTTCACCCAAATTTATAGCTTCTAGGGCTAGTCTAGCTTACATATTTGTATCCTAATGGACATATGTAATGATTTTAGAAGAGAAATATCATTACTACTCCCTCAATCCCAAATTAAATGTCGTTTTGGGTGTTCGTATCATAGTTTAACTTCGGTTTGTAGAAAATACACATAAGATTTGTATCTCCCACTAAATTTGTTAAAAAACAAGATTAAAAAATCTTTCTCGATGATATTAATTGTGCAACGTAAGTATTAATAAATTTTAATATATATTTAGTTAAAGTTATTTCTTGGAAAGCTAGAATGATAGTTATTTTGGAACGGAGGGAGTAGGTAACTTCGAAACACGGGCCGTAAGGAAGGTAGCAAATTTTTTTTCTTAGTATTTAAATTTTAAAATTTAAGAATTAAATTTTCTTTGTTGATATTTTGGCACAACACAAGTCCAGCCCAGCCCAGCCCAGGGAGGGCATGCGCGTGCCCAACCGGCCGGGGCAGGCCCAAGAGAGGGGCGCACGCCTGCGCCGTAGGGTGTGTGTGGGTGGGTGGGTGGGTGGGGGGGGCACCCTGCTGCCTATGTCATCCATGTCGTCTTCGTATTGGATTAGGACTAGGGTTTTGGTGTGAAGGAGGTATTCCAATTTATAAGGAAACCCCATATTAGGAAAGAACAAGAGTTTGCTTGTAAAATGTATTCCAAAAAATATAAGGAAACTTTTAGAGATTGCTTGAGATACAAGTCTTATAGGAGAGCTATATAAACAAGGAGTATGTAATCTTTTAGGGGCAAGTAAATAAAAAAATTATTCCCCGCTCCTGCGCCCTGCCCCTAGCGCCGCCCCCCCCCCCCCACGTGCGCACCCGCGCCCCTGCCCTAGGGCAGCGCCGCTGCCCGGTGCGCTGCTGGCACCATCATTGTCGCCCCTCCCCAAAGCGTCTGTGACATATTTTTAACAAATTTGATGATAAAATTTCAAATCTAGCAAAATTTATTCAGGATTTTGGAGCAATATTTATTTTTCTATGAATTTTGCAAGATGGTGAACTAAAGTGTGCCCATTGTGCCCTGACAAATTCCATCTTTGTCACTATCCCACAATTATTTATGTGCACTTTAACATTGTACTTAAAAGCTTTATGGGTTATGAGGTGGATTATTTTTGAAGTGGTTTACACATCAATAACAAAAAAAAATTCAAAAACAGAGGGGAAATGGTCAGTACTGAAGGTAGGAGGTTGGGAACTATTAATTTAAAACACTGGATAAGGCTTTGCTAATGATGTACTTTTATTTTTTTTTAGTAGCAAATAAAATGTGCCATGGGTTTATCTTAGTTCTTCACCGAAAAACAAAGAAATCTTCACCGAAGACTTTGTGTTTATCTTAGCCAACATGAACACAAAGTTTCCCTTCTTGCTGAAGTTAAGACGTAGAACAAGAGAATTTATGAGAAGAAAAAAAATATGTGCCCTCATCATTTATTTTTGTATTAAGTGGACAGAACCGCGGAGAAACTCTGCCCCATTTTTGTGCACATGATGATTTGTCACAGGGATTCTAGCACTTTTGAATATTATTATTTGAGTAACATTTTGGCACTTTTTTGTATTAAGCACAACACCGACGGCTAGTTTTGGTGTCTGAGGCTATGAATACTCCCTTGTGCGGCATTTGATTAGTGTTGGACTCAAGGAAGTGTATAGTGTGAGTTGAGGCTCATCTCTATTGCTCTAGCCACCAAAGTTCTTAATAAATGCTTAGGTGATTGATGTAAGTGCTTTGTGAAGTGCTTAGCCTAGTTATTAGGCCATCGCTGGAGTGCTTGCACTAGGCTTAGGTCTAGTGTTTAGACGTTTAGTGAGGTTTGCATACCTCCAAGCTATCAATGCTTGTGCACACACACCAAGAGTTGTTCGCTAGGGGATTTGTAATCGTGCAACACCCTCAGGTGTGTCTTGTGGCTGCCTAGCTTGTACTAAGAGAGTGTGACCCGGCCACAACGTTTTGGCCAAAAAGAACAATAGTGAAGATAGCGGAGAGTGGTCGAGGAGAAGGCTATCATAGAGGCTCACTGCTTGTGGGAAGGACATTGGGCTATCCATAGAGTTACCTAATCGTGAGATTTTGACCATTGTACAAGGACATCCTTGCAAGGGTCTCTAACGAGGACTAGTGGGAAGCATGAGCTTCTCGATACCTTGGGAAAAAAGACAACAATCAATGGGTGTTTGCATTCTTTATCTGTTAAACTTCTACATTTATATTGCTTTTCTTGGTTGTGTGCTTTACATTTTACATTCTTAGACTAACTTGCTAGGGTAGTGAGAGTTGGAAATGACCCTAGCATATCCCATGTTGTGGCCTAACATTTTACATAGCCCTTCTTAGAGAGTTGGAAATGACCCTAACATTCTCAGAAGGGGCATTAGTATTCTGTGGTTACAATCTTACAGATAAATATATCCAAACCCTCTGAACCGACGGACGTGCATATATATATTCATGCCACATCTCATCCCTCTACTACTATTGTGCCGACATGCATACGAGCGTGCTCGGCCGGTGCCTTGACCCATCATAGCCCAAGTTTGCATTTTGGCTCTTATGTCGCATCCACACACTGCGAAGTGAGCAGGCCACCGCGCGTGCAGTGTGCTGTCCAATGCAGAAGCCCACTACCTATCCGGTTATTTGCAACTAATCAAGTGATGACCACTCACTAACCAAAGTGGAGACAACACTACCACTACTCGAGTGCCGTGGCACGATGCAGGCAATCAGTGAGTGCCAGGTGGTCACTCCCTCACTGTCACCAGCACTATATAAGCACCACCACCCTGGCCTTGTAGGAGACGGGAAACACAGTGTATAATAAGCAACAGATTTTACACTAGTTGATTAGAGCTTATAATCATCAATGAAGAGGCAGCTCGTTGTGCTCGCTGTGATTTTTGTGATCGCCGGCGTGGCGCATGGCGCCGGGGAGTGCGGGAGAGCCTCCGCGGACAGGGTGGCGCGCTGAGGCTGGCGCCATGCGTCTCCGCCGCCGACGACCCGCAGTCGACGCCAACCAGCAGCTGCTGCTCGGCCGTGCACGCCATCGGGCAGAGCCCCAGCTGTCTCTGCGCCGTCATGCTGTCCGGCACCGCCAGGGCTGCCGGGATCAAGCCGGAGGTCGCCATCACCATCCCCAAACGCTGCAACATGGCCGATCGCCCGGTCGGCTACAAGTGCGGAGGTACAACACGTGTGCATATATGCATATTTTTCTCACCTACAAAACTGTGAACTCTATACTGTTAGGATATTAGGCAATTTCCAGATTAATTCCAAAATATAAATCATGACTAATAGACCTACTAGATAAAGCATGTCAAGCATACTAGCATGACAGATCGATATCGCATATACTAGCGGGGACGATCATCATGATATCACGTAACATGATCATAGCAACAGGTGTAAACCCAACTAGCACACTAGATAGATTGGATCTCGAGAATACCTGGCTGACGTTGAGTACAACGTAATGAAGAGGTTCCCAAAAGCGACGCCGAGGTCCTCCGTGGTCGGCTCTTTGCTTATTTGCTTTAAAAGCGACGCCGAGGTCCTCCAGTCGTTGTCGCCGCCGTCGATCGGCGGCTGCCGCTGATGTAGTCGAAGAAGTCGCCGATGAAGACGGTCTTTGGGATGGTCCTCCGCGTGTCCTTCCCGGAAGACGAGCCGTGATAAAGATCGGGAGCGGTCGCGCAAGAGCGCTTCCCAAAACCTTATTCGCCTTCTCCCGCTGCAGGATCGCAAAGACGAGGGTTTCGGAGACCTGCTCGCCCGGTCGCTAGTGCACGCAAGCAATCGGGCTGGAGTAGCTACGGCGGCGCAACAACAAGAAGAGGCGAAAATTCTATCTCAATTCTCTAGAGTAGAGAAGTTGTCTATTCAAGGGACACCTCTCTAAACCAATATGAGATATCTCATCTATGATATTTGGCGTGGCCGTAGGGTTGCTTATATATCCCGAACATCGTGTCGCGATCACGATCGGTTTAGGACTCTCTACTCGAGAGTCAGTTCAGGACTCTACAACTTGAGGGCCAAGAAACCAAATATAAAATGGGCCTTTGAGATCTCTCTAGGAATTTCCGAATTTGTTATTGGGCCAAGCCCATCTAAATTCCAACAATCCCCCACCAGATCTCAAATACCCATTTAGAGTTTTGCCAATTTTCGCCGGCTTGTTTAATATACCAGTATTTCGACAGAGACTGTGAAGTTGAACTTCTGCCTAGGACCTTTAAGCTACACTTATTCACAACTTGAACAATGGACTATGCCTTGAATTGTAAGTTTTGTGCGAACAAGCTTTACTTAAAGCCTTTAAGCTACACTTATTCACAACTTGAACAATGGACTACGCCTTGAATTGCAAGTTTTGTGCGAACAAGCTTTACTTAAAGCCACACTAGTACCTGGCTGCCAGTAGCCTTACCCCGTGGGTGGAGCATATACGTCATACTCCCTGGTCTCTTCATGAGCTTACTAGAGACCACCCAAGTCTCATAGACCTGCGACGTTTAACATCAAACTCATATAGGTATGTTCTTTCAAGAATGCTCTGTAGGATCGCATCTTCGCTTGTCAAAGCCAATAGAACATATTAAGGCATTAGCCAACCTGCCATACAGTGCCTCAACGTATTTGAGAGTTATTGCATCTTCACTTAGAGAGGGTTATAAATATACTCTCCTCGCCTTACCAATAGCTTGTTCTTCCCGGATCCTTAGTCACGGGATCTCCGATCAAAAAGGTTGGGTTACTACTATCGTAAACTCATATGGGTCTCATACCCATCTCCCTCGATGCAATTTCTATCACATTACGTGATAGCCCTTTAGTAAAGGGATGCATCGGGGTTTTTGTGCGTACGTATATAAGATACGTTATTACTCCGGAGTTTCTCAACTTCCTGACAGTCTTCAAACGTCTTTTAACGTGTCTTGTTGACTTCGCATTATCCTTAGCACTATTCACTTTAGTGATCACTTGTTTGATTATCACAGCTCATAAGGATAGCCGGTACCGGTTTTTCAACCACCGGCAAGTCAGACAAGAGCTCACACAGCCACTCTGCCTCTGCAGATGCTGTTTCTAAAGCAGTAAGTTCTGCTTCCATGGTTGACTTAGTCAAAATAGTCTCTGTTTACAAGACCTCCATGACACTCTGCGCCACCTCCAAGAGTAAATACATACCCACTAGTAGCGTAGATTTGATCAATATCGGATATCCAGGTTAAGCATCACTATATCCCTCTAGCACAAATGGGTGCCCGAATAGTGTATGCCATAACTCATTGTACCTTTAAGATAGCACAAGACCCTCTCTAGTACATGCCAATGATCATCACCCGGGTTGGACATGTACCTACTCAACTTGCTCACAAAGAAAAGAGATATCTCGGTCTAGTTGCGCTAGCTAAATACATGAGTGAACCAATTATCCGAGAGTATCTCAATTGATATCTAGCATTTCTCTTATTCTTTCCGCATTGTCACACTAGGATCATAAGGTGTTGGAGAAGGCTTTCTATCCATAAAACCAAATCGGTTCAGGACCTTCTCAACATAGTGAGATTGCAACAATGTAATCCCACTCTCTTCCTTAATTAGCTTGATGTTTAGAATTACATCGGCCTCTCCCTAGATCTTTCATGTCAAAACTCATAGACAAGAAAGACTTGACTTCATTGATCACATCAATGTTGGAACCAAAAATTAAGATATCATCAACATATAAGCATAATATAACAGATTTGCCCCCACCATGTCGATAATACACACACCCTATCGCCTTCATTGACAATATAACCGGCACTAGTTAACGTAGTGTCAAACTTCTCATGCCATTGTTTAGGTGCTTGTTTCAAGCCATACAAAGATTTCAATAGCTTGCACACCTTTTGCTCTTCACCTTTTACTACAAATCCATCAGGCGATCCATGTAAATCTCCTCATCCAACTCTCCATACGTAAAAGCTGTCTTTGCATCCATTTGATGAATGATCGCACCATATGAGGCAGCCAAGGATAGTAGTGTTCGAATAGTGGTCCTTCTAGCAACAGGTGAGTAAGTATCAAAGAAATCCTCGCCCTCCTTTTGAGTATAACCCTTTGCCACAAGCCGAGCCTTGTACTTGTCAATAGTACCATCGGGTCTAAGCTTCTTCTTGAACACCCACTTACATCCAATTGATTTACAACCGAATGATAGATCGATAGCTCCCAAGTTCCATTAGAAAGAATCGAGTCCATCTCACTACGAACAGCTTCTTTCCAATCATCTACATCTAGAGATGCATATGCCTCCGATATAGAGGTGGGAGTATCATCCACAAGGTACACAATAAAATCATCACCAAAAGATTTTGCAATCCTTTGTCTCTTGTTCCTCACAGGAACTTCATTGTCATCCTTCTCAAGTGGTTGTTCAAATGACTCAACAGGGTATTCGATAGGTATAGTATCAACAGGAGCTAATTCAAGAGAATCTAACATTGCTACGCATATATTTCAAAGGAAATATATTCTCAAAAAAGTAGCATCACGAGATTCAAAGATAGTATCTACAAGCATATCGAAACTTCAGATCTTACTACTAAAAATCGATAGGCAATGCTTTGTTGTGAGCATATCCAAGAAAGATACAATCTACCGTCTTTGGTCCAAGCTTACGCTTCTTATTAATTGGAATATTGACTTTCGCCAAGCATCCCCACGTGCGCAAGTATGAAAGTGATGGTTTCCTACCAACCTACATCTCATATGGTGTTGTCTTTTTATTTCTGTTTGGAACTCTATTCAGACATGACTCGCAGTCAATATAGCTTCCCCCACCATGCCTTAGATAAACCAGCAAAGATCTAACATGGCGTTGCTAACCAAATCGGTCGGCGTCGCGGTTTTTCCTCTCGGCAATTCCGTTGGATTCGGGCGAATAGGGAGGCGTCCTCTCATGAATAATACCATGTTCCGCACAAAACTCATCAAATATTATAGGAAAATATTCACCACCACGATCGACCTTAGACATTTAATCTTTCTCTCTAGTTGATTTTCAACTTCAGCCTTAAAAGATTTTAAAGTAGTCTAATGCCTCATCTTTAGTTTTCAGCAAGTAAATATAGCAATATCTAGAAGCATCATCAATCAATGTCATGAAATATCTCTTTCCACCTTTAGTCAACACACCATTCATCTCGCATAGATCGAATGTATGAGTTCTAGAGGTGCCAAGTGTCTCTCCTCCGCTGCCTTGTGAGGCTTTTCGAGGTTGCTTAGATTGCACACAACTATGGCACTTAGAACCTTTGGCAATAGTGAAATCTGAATTAACTTCAAGCTAGATAAATGTGACATCAAACCAAAGTTCACATGACATAAACGAGAATGCCAAACACTTGAACTATCATTTATTGTGCCACAAATATGATTCACTGACTTATTGCATAAATCTGCCAAACTTAGGCGGAACAAGCCGCCATAGTCGTAACCCTTACCAATAAATTGTCCATGCTTAGACATGACTACTTTATTGGACTCCATCACTACCTTAAACCCATCTCTTAAAAGAAGGGAAACACTAACAAGGTTCTTGCGAATAGTAGGGACATGTTGCACGTTCTTCAGTTGTACGATTTTACCCGAAGTAAACTTCAGATCTACCGTGCCAACATCACGAACAGAAGCATGTGACCCATTCCCCATTAGAACAGAGAACCTTGTAGCTCTTTATAAGAAGAAAACAAAGAGATGTCAGCACACACATGAATATTAGCACCTGTATCAACCCACCAACTTGGTGATTGAAATACCGATAGTACAAAAGAGGGAACATTACTGTACTCTTCATCAAGATTGCTAATAGTCACGAGGTTGACATTCTTATTATTCTCACTGAAAAAGTGACCAAGCTGTCCATAAGTGAAGCAAGGCACCTCATCATTATTTTTCTTCTTCTCAAAGGTAGTTGCTAACTTGGCATTGGAAGATTTATTCCCTTTGTTCTTGCCATGTGGGTTTTCTTGCACAATATTAATGCTAGAATGGCTCTTGTTCCCCTTCTCAATAGTATTCTTCACCCGAATCTTTTCCTCAACATTAAGAGATACTATCGGGTTTACAACCCATATTTTCTCGTCTCTTGTGTTTTAGAATTGTGCCAAGCTCTTCCATAAAGAAGGCAACCTAGCAATAATGCATCCGGCTACAAATTCATCGGGTATGACATACTTAAGGAGTTCAAGTTCTCTTGCCATGTGTTGAACCTCATGCGCTTGCTTGACTATAGATCGGTTAGCAACCATCTTGTAGTCATGAAAGCTCTCCATAATGTACAACTCAGATGTACCAATGGTTGCATTCAGTTGATCCCACAATGCTCTCTCATCTTGGAAGTGCAAGTTTGCATCTTCTAGACGACTAGCAAGACTGTTTAGGATTGTTCTTCTAAAGATAGTGTTGTCTCCCCGAATCTTCTCTTATCTCTAGAGATATTTCCCGAGGCGATCCAACAAGAACCCGTAACATCTTAGCCTCTAGCCGAGCATGGCCTTAACTCGCCACCTCTTTATATGTGCACTAGAAAACTTTTCTAGTCTCAAAGACGCCGTCGAAAAAACAGCCATAGTTAAATCAAGAAAAAGCCTAGAATAAGGTTTTTGGATTGTTAGGATATTAGGCAATTTCCAGATTAATTCCAAAATATAAATCATGACTAATAGACCTACTAGATAAAGCATGTCAAGCATACTAGCATGACAGATCAGTATATCGCATATACTAGCGGGTGACGTATCATGATATCACGTAACATGATCATAGCAACAGTGTAAACCCAACTAGCACACTAGATAGATTGGATCTCGAGAATACCGGCCGACGCTGAGTACAACGTAATGAAGAGGTTCCCAAAAGCGACGCCGAGGTCCTCCAGGTCGGCTGCTGCTTATTTGCTTTAAAGCGACGCCGAGGTCCTCCAGTGTCGCCGCCGCCGCCGCCGACGGGCGGCTGCTGCTGATGTAGTCGAAGAAGCCGCCGATGAAGACGGTGCCGGGATGGTCCTCCGCGTGTCCTTCCTGGAAGACGAGCCGTGATAAAGATCGGGAGCGCCGCGCGAAGAGCGCTTCCCAAAAACCTTATTCGCCTTCTCCCGCTGCAGGATCGCAAAGACGAGGGTTTCGGAGACCTGCTCGCCCGGTCGCTAGTGCACGCAAGCAATCGGGCTGGAGTAGCTACGGCGGCGCAACAACAAGAAGAGGCGAAAATTCTATCTCAATTCTCTAGAGTAGAGAAGTTGTCTATTCAAGGGACACCTCTCTAAACCAATATGAGATATCTCATCTATGATATTTGGCGTGGCCGGTAGGTTGCTTATATATCCCGAACATCGTGTCGCGATCACGATCGGTTTAGGACTCTCTACTCAGAGTCAGTTCAGGACTCTACAACTTGAGGGCCAAGAAACCAAATATAAAATGGGCCTTTGAGATCTCTCTAGGAATTTCCGAATTTGTTATTGGGCCAAGCCCATCTAAATTCCAACATATACTACATGCATTTGTGCGTTCGTTCTCACCTGAATTTGTTTGATTTTACTGTCACAGAGTACACGCTGCCCTGAGCCCCTGACGACATCGTCAGAGAGACCCTGCGAGTGATTGTATGACAAGCTGATGAACACGCCATGCAATGCGCAAGGCGTTGTGTTGGAAAAATCGAATCCGCTAGAATAAAATAACGTGGAGGCCGGACGGGCTCTTTCTGTATCACTACTGGACTTTGCTTGTGTTGTATGTCAAAAATAATATTTGCTTGTGTTCCATTTCTATAATATATGGAATCGGTATTCACTACCGCACAGTCAGCCTCCACCGAGGCCCATACCGTGTACCGAGAGGCCAACGGACAGCGCTCGGTGGCCACGCACACTACCGAGCCCCCCTCTGAAAAAAAAAACCTCTCGGTACAGGATATTGTACCGAGAGCCTCACCCTCGGCACCCGTGCCCTCGGTAGAGGTTGCCTCCACCGAGCACCACCTCGCTACCCTCGGTGGCGTTGACGCTCCCAGCGTATTCCGTCGACACGGCGCCCCTGCCGTCAAATGTACCGAGCGTGGTTTCTGGTGCTCGGTAGAATATGGTCACTCTACCGAGGGCCGGCTCCATAGCGCCGGTACAATGACCTTATTTTTTTTTTTCCTGATTTTCAATCCACCTAGACAAACACAATCTAATAATATAATAAGTCACATATATATCACATCCATACAAACTTGCATAATTTAAAAACTCACATATATATCACATCCATACAAACTTGCATAATTTAAAGTGCATAATTTAAAACAAGTCACATACAGCTACAAGTTCTACTACAACTTCACTCTGAGTTCACTACTGCCGGCCTTCTAGCCAAAAATGAGTGAAGTGGAGGTCACCAATTTTAATGCACGTATCTCCCAAATGTAGACCAACGCTCTCACTAATACATTCTCCTTTGCTTCACAACTCCGACGACATGGTGTAATCGAGGAAGGTTAACCGCTACTGGGCATGTCGCCGCATCTCCAATCCTACGGGCAACCACCTTTGCCCGATATCCATCTGTAGTGTGCGTTGGTATTGGAGTAGCCCATGTCCAAACATAACCCAATCGAGACATTGTTTGGGTAAGAATGGATGCATAACTACAACCAGCGTAGGTTAAGTCACACAGTTGAACTCAGAATATTGGGGAAAAAAATATGAGAACATCTCTAGAGTACCACATCAATTCTAGGTATAAGCGTGACAAATTAACATGGGATATCTAGATTACCACATCATTTTGATTCCTCCGAGCCTGGTTTGCATTAAATCCCGCAACATCATCAAGCATGTTTTTACTTTTAGTCATCAACAAAAAGGAGAATGTAGGGAGAGTGTACCCATGTTCTTGAAGCTTGTTTACACATCCCATGACAAAGATATTTTTGTGTAACCGCCGGCTGGCTCACATGCGACTTTTGCTCCAACCGAGATGTTTATAGGATTTCCACCTCTCCTTCTAGAGGCGATGGAAAAGCTAATTTGACATTCAATTTGTTGTCCCAATTCACTATGAAGATGATGTGAGTGTTGGACGACCACTTCATGAACACCAAAGTACGAGAGAGTGTGTTTTTAAGCCAAGTGATTTGGTCAATTGGTCGCAATAGTTTTAAAATTCATATAAATGGTAAATATTCATGTACAAAAATATTTGACAAATTAATTATACAAATACTTACTATTATTCGAACATTTTTCGATATGGTGGGCGAGATCTCCAATCATAGTCAAATCCCTCGTCGTTAGATGGCCACAAAAACCTATGACTTCTCGGAGGTGGAAGATTACGTCCGGCCATCTAGAAATACATAGAAATTAGTTTCAATTTTTTAGAGACTTAATAAAAATATATAGTATAAACCAAAATGATTTGTGCACCAAAAGAAGGCCAAACATTTTCACCTATGTTTCTTAAGGATTAATATGAAAATCAAACATATAAATAAAATACTACCCTCCAAAATATATAACAACTACAACAACATGCTACAAACCATGACACTAATAAAAATAACCTTATCTAATTATTGAGAAACCATAACAATTTACTTAAAAAAATTATAGCAATGTATACCTTAATGCAGATCGGCGGAGGTGGCCTGGCGGGGTGGCCGGCGTCGGCGGAGAGGTGGCCGGCGGCGTTAGTGAGGGCGGTGGTGGCGGTGGTGGTGGGGGTTGGTGGGGTGGGTGGCGGTGGCTGGCCGGCCGGGGTGGTGGCGGCGGGCGGTGGTTGGTGGGAGTGGCGGTGGTTGGGGGAGTGGCGGCCGGCGTGGGTGAGTGCAGCCCGCCGGGGTGAGTGTGGCCGCGGTGGGCGCCGGTGGCGAGCGTTGGTGGCGGCGGGCGGAAGAAATGTCGAGAGAGAGGGAGGGGATTGGGGAAGAAGGCCGAGAGTCACCAGATAGGGCCTCTACCGGGGTCCAAATCCAGCCCTCGGTATACCCTTTTTTTAATTTCAAAATCCGGTCCAAATTTCAAAAGAATGCTAAAATTCAAACTTTTACAAAGTATTCTACCGAGGGCTTGACCGAAAGTGACCCTAGGTAGAGTTTTTTTTTCCCGGGCTCAACTTGTGCTCTCGGTAAAAAAAATATTTTTTTTAGTTTTTTTTTCCGAGGGCTCAACTTGTGCTCTCGGTAAAAAAAAAATATTTTTTTTCGAATTTGGAGTCCAATTTTTTTGTGTGTCTTTCATACATTGCCTATTAGTTCATATCCAATTTTGACATTTTTTAAAAACAATTTACTATATATTTTGATTTTATTGCTTTTAATTGAATTTTTCTTATAAGCCAAATTTAAATCGTAAGACATTCGAATATAGGGGAACATGGAAGTAAAAATGGTATTCATATTCCTGAATGCAAATTGAGGCCTAGTTCGATTGACCCAAAACTTTGAACATCTCCTAAAATGTAACATGACCATTCACTGGTGGGTGAATAGTTTTAAAATTAAATAAAATGCAAACGAAAGTTGAAAAATCATGAAACTTGCCGAGTTGTCATGAAATCATATATGTAGGCTATAAAAAAATTGGGAATATTTCGTAAAGGTTGGTTCATAGAATGGCCAAAACCAGGACAACTCCACATAAGTTCTATTATCACATGTGTTATACGACTGAGTTGCAACCATCGGCGACACCAACGTCAACGAAACCTTCCCAAATTTTTGCCTAGTCTCCACATATGATTTCATGACAAATCAACAAGTTTCACGATTTTACAACCTCGCTTGCAATTACTATAATTTTAAAACCATCCGATCCACGAGTTCCGTTATGAGATGTTCAAAGTTTTGGGGATAGCTCGATGAGGCCTAACATTGCACTCACGAATATGAATATAATTTTTCCGTTCATGTCTCCACTCTATTCAATGGTTTCCGCCTCAAATTTGGTTAATAAAAAGAAAAATCAATTAAAAGAAAGAAAATCACAATATATACTAAATAGTTTTGGAAAAATATGAAATTTGAACATGACCTAGGAGACATTATTTAAACCACATACAAAAAAACTTGGATCCAAAATTCAAAACAAAAAAATTCACCGAGGGCCGTTGTTGGGCTCTCGGTACGCTGGTGTCTACCGAGCGCCCGAAGAACCGACCCTCGGTACATTAAACCCTCGGTAAAAGACCTAACCTGTGCACGCCGGTCCTACCTTATCCATTCCACCCCACCCCCCACCCCAACTCACATCTTATCCACTCACTCACACTCACTCACTCACTCACTCATCCCCCTACCTCCTCCACCCTACCTCCCGCCGGCTGTCAATCCGGTCGTGCGGCGCCGCTCCACCTCCCACGCATGCTCTTCCTGCGCGAGCCCGGCCGCCTCGCCTCGCCGGGTCTCGCGCCGGCCCAGCCCACCCGCCCGCCCGCGCCGCCCCGCCCCGGTCCACGCCTCGCCGGCTCGCGGGCCCGTGCGGCCACGCCTCGCCTCGCCCAGGCCCCCTAAACCCTAAGCCCGCTCTTCCTCGCTGGCCGCGCCGCCGCCCCGCCGCTCCCTCGCCGCCCGCCCGGCGATCACCTCGCCGCCCACGCCTCGGCTCATACCGTGCCGCCCCGCCTCGCCGCCGCGCCGTCCTCGCCCGGCCCACGCCTCACCGGCCGCGCTGGCCCGGCCCTGCCGTCCTCGCCTCGCCCGGCTCAAGGCCGGCCCGGCCATCACCTCGCCGCGCGCGCCTTCCTCGCCCTAAGCGCAAGGAGGTAGGGGAGGAGGTGGGTGGAGGAGGGAAGCGGGGGGAAGAGGAGGAGGGGACGAGGAGCGGGACCCGTGCCCTTCTTGCCGCGACCACCCCGCGCAAAAGGTGAGGTATTTGGCTACCACTAGCCGCGGGTCGAGTGGTCGTGGTTGTGGTCGTGATCGAACAAAGGGTCGTGATGGTGGAGTGGTCATAATACTATGGTCGAGATTTTGACCTTTTATATATGCCTATGATGCTTTACAATGCCTAGTGAAAAGACCATTCATGCTAGGACTGTTTATGTTCTCATGCTCGTCATCGAACCATGTGATACATCCATGCCTAGCAACCGTTGTCCACCTATGATGACCCGATGGCTAGGCCGGATGTGTCACATGGTTTCATGGCAGCCATGAACTCTGTTATCTATTTGTTCTTATGGTCCAACTTTAAATATTAAAGAAAAGGGCATTTAATACCGAGGCTATGCTTATATATCGTTCCTATGATGCTATTGGTTCTCAAAAGCTTACATTTTATGACTTGTGATGTTAGTGCCATGAATCTGAGCTGCATTATATTTATTATCTCATGGGAATCATCAAACCGTGACTCACGTCCATTCCCGTGCAATGATGGAGTCGGTTCGGTGCCTCCCTCATAGCCGGAATGGACTGAGTCACGGTTCCATGGCTACCATGACATTGCTTTGGCAAAGAAGGATGATCAATGTGCACCTATGACTCGAGTCCCTTTATGCTTTGGTGGCCTGTGATGCAAAGTTTTTGCCTCGCTCAATCTGAAAGAACATCTTGCTCTCACTTTCTCCATGATCCTCTCTTATTCATGTTCAGAGAGCATCAAGGGGAAGTGCGGAGTGGCATGTTCTTTTTTAGCAGGCTATGATACAAACCTACTTGAAAAACTGAGGCTACCTCCTTTTCTTGCCACACTTATGGAAGCTTTGCTCTTATATATTTTTTTATTTTGTTGTTCTCGTATCTCATTTTGGGCTTATATATCGGTTCTAGAATGCAATGATGCCTTATTTTATGACTGTGATGTTAGTGCCATGAATCTGAGCTGCATTATCGTTATTATCTCATGTTAGTCATCAAAACGTGGCTAACATTCATCCCAACAAATGATGGAGTCATAGTTCCATGCATGGCTCCCTCATAGCTGGGGATGGATGTAGTCACGCTTCCATGGCTACCATGAAATTCCTTTGGCAGCAAGGATGATCAGTGTGCACGTATGACTGAGTCCCTTTATGTAACTATGTTATTTTTAGCAGCCTATGATCTATTTTCATTCTGTTGTTCTCCTATCTCATTTTGGACTTGGCCTGTGATGCAAAGCTTGTGTCGCTGCTCAACAGAAAGAACATAGAGCTCCTAACTTTCTCCATGATCCTCACTTGTTCATGTTCAGAGAGCATCAAGGGGGAGGTTAGGGGCTCTATGCTCTTTTTAGGAGAAGGCTACATTATATTATGCTGAGGCCCCATCTATATCGGTTCTGGAATGCAATGATGCCTTATTTTATGACTGTGATGTTAGTGCCATGAATCTGAGCTGCATTATCGTTATTACCTCATGGTGGTCATCCAACCGTGACTTGCATCCATACCCAAGCAATAATGGAGTCAGAGTTCCATGGCTCCTTGATAGCTGGGTATGGATGCAGTCACAGTTCCATGACTACCTTGAAATTGCTTTGGCAAAGAAGGATGAACAGTGTGCACCTATGACTGAGTCCTTTTATGTAACTATGTTCTTTGTAGCAGCCTATGATATATTTTCGTTCTGTTGTTCTCCTATCTCATTTTGGACTTGGCCTGTGATGCAAAACCGTGACTCACTATATTATGCTGAGGCCCCATCTATATTACCTCATGTTTGTTATCAAACCGTGACTAACATTTGCTTCTACTTTTTTAAGGCTATGGCTTGGTATGTTGTATACCGTGGGGTCATTCCTGGAGTCTATGACAGCTGGGCAAAATGCAATGAGCAGGTGAGTGGTTTTCCAGGTAACAGTCACAAGAAGTTTCGCACAAGAGCAGCTGCAGATGCTTCCTATGCTGAGTACATTGCTAATTTGGACCACCCATTGCTGGTGCAAGCTCCACCAGCGCAGGTTAACCCATTAGGCTCTAGGTTTTGTTGTTGGTTTTGTTGAGTACATTCTAACTTGATGACTATGAGTTGTATCAGTATAACTAGACTTGTGCCGGATATTGGACAAATTAATCTATGTTTCGATCATGTATATGATATATATGTGATGAATGAGTTGTATCAGTGCATGGATGTCAAATATATGTGATATGTATGTTTCATTTGTAAAGGTGGACAGGAAAAACGGGAATAAAAAAAAAAAAATATGGTCACTGCACCGAGTGGGACACTCGGTATAGGCAACCATACCGAGGGTAGTGCTCGGTGAACCTGGGAGATGGGGGCCTGGGAACCCCATGTTGCCAGGTACACCGATGGTGGTTCTCGGCGACACCAGCGCTCGGTATAATATGGTCGAGTCACCGAGCGCAACATTGCCCCTCGGTGAATCGACCATATTACACCGAGCGGTTAAAGTGCCGCCCCTCGGTACAAACCGCGTGTCGGGGTTTTTAAAAAATAAAATGCACCGAGGGTACAGTTGAGGTAGCCGCCGGTAGTTGACGCCGACGGTGGCAAACGCCCGTCGACGTGACCGCAGGTTTTGCGAGGGGGGCGAGCCCCGGTGCGGTGTGGCACGGCTTGCACCGAGGGACTGTTTTGGAGCGCCGGTAGACTCCTTTCCCCGTTTAATATTTCACCGAGGGGTTGGTACCGAGGGCGCGCTCGGTGGTGCCTCCACCGAGGGCTATTTGGCCTTCACTGAGCGCTTTAAGCGCCGGTACAGCCTCAGCCTCCAGTAGTGATTGCTTGTTATGCTCATTGTTGCACTATACCATGACAGAGCAGATTTGGTATCGCCAAAGATCTAAACAGCGGCACACTATATATATTACAGCCAGCAAAAATTTAGACATCAAAGAGATTTATCGACCAACGTAATCTTTATCGACCGAACAGTCCACAACCAGAGTATTCAATTTCTCCTAGTGATCACTGATCAGTGGAGTTCTTCCGGTGTTTTTTATTCAAAATATAGTATAAACTTTCCTACTAAATATCTTCTAGTGAGATTTTTCTATGCTATAACGGTTGGTATGCTGTTTTTTAAGTGTCACGGGGGAGGCGTTCCCCACCTAAATTTTATATAACGGCCCCAAACGACCCCAAATGAAAGGTTAAATTTACATTTGTATACAACATCACGTCAAAGCACAAGGGCAAGAAGTGACAAAACATCACAAAAGAGAAGAAAGAGCAACAACGAAAGCACTACACCACCACTAAGACACATGGACTCATCGACGATGCCTCCAAAGAGGTGAACGACAGCACAACGTAGTCATCGTCAGCCAAGCACGAAGAGCTCCACGGGGCCTTGGCAGGGCTTTCACTCGAGCCATGTCCCGAGGTGACCGGATCGAACCAGGAGACTGCAGCTGCAAGAGCTGCGGTTCTTCAATGATGCCTTCGGGAAGGAGATCTCATCACTGGCCTAGATTCATCAGAGCAAGCTTTCACCCGTAACCTTTGCTAGTACTGTGTGTCAATGCTTAAATGGCCTGATATGGAACAAGGAATATGCGGCTTATGCAAGTGGTTTTGCACTGTGAAACCACCATTCGCCTCCATATGGACTCGCTGTGCTGACATGTAACTTGGGCAGCACGCCAATTATACGCATTGGGAAGCCCTAAATGGCCTGAGCTGCCCATGACATGCTCTACAAAATGCCCTAGTGAGACCTGTCAACATCGGTGTCATTGCTTAAAATTTGTAACTTTATGGGGGTATAAATTTGTCATGATCCAACAGTCATTTCAAATTAATCTTTACAAGAAAAAAATGGAAGCTCTACCCCATCCTGGACCAGTGGCGGATCTAGCGTTTTGAGCTAGGGGTCCAACGAAATCGATGCACATACTACACATGGTCATCGTTAGCTAAAATCGTGCGATCGTGAGATTGATCCGGTGTCATCCTCTTGTATGTATGACAGGCGGGTCGTAGGCCCCCTGACCCCCTTTGGATCCGCCAATGTCCCGGACCCAACTCCCTTGGTTCATGATGTGAACCTAGCTATCTTCACCACAAGCCTCATGTTGATCATGTCCTATGGGATCTCTCTTTTTGTTTCTCTCTAGCAATGGATACCCTCGTCAGCATGGAGGATGTCATTAACCCTAATTCTTGACGGCTAAGATCTCCATAGACATCTCTGATCGCCCCAAGTGGAGTCAATTCTTATGAGCCATAGCCCCAACCCCTGTGCATCCTCTGAGCCACTCACCAATTGACGAATTAAAGATGCAACATCAATAAAACAAAGTGCACAGTCCCTGTGTCCAATGGTGAGCTCGGTGCTTGTAGATTTGATTTAGTTTGCAGTAGGTGTGTACAAAATGGTCGAGATCTCAAGTCTTTGTGTGTGAGTGCGAGTGAGTGTGTCTGCCTTTCAGGTGCTCAAATGCCTGGGTTCAGATGACTCATCATGTGATTGACTGTCCCCTGCATGGGGTGCCCTGCCTAACCTTTTATAGTTAGGCAAGAAGAAAGAAAGAAGGACGAGGAGGAAAAGAAAAAACAAAAGAAGGGGGTGTACGACGTCTGTCTTCTCCTCCACTTCGTGCAGGTCCCATCGATGTCGTGGGGATAGGGACGTGTGCCACATCCCGGTCCTGTTCGCCAGTGGTGCGGCGTGTGCCTCCTGTCAATCCGGACGAGGCGCCCCGTCCCGTTACGGTGGATGGAGAGGTGAAAAAGGCCAATGGAGACTTGGGCCCTATGAGGGGATTAGATGGAATAGTATCGTCTGATTCCGTGTAGTGGCCGTTGTGGCTCTTGGGCATGGCCCGTCAATGCTACTAGTCCCGTCATGGTGGTTTGAGGTGATGCGGGTCCCCACGATACGTCTGCCTCTGCCCTAAGGCGGCAGAAATGTCTTTCGTGGGGTTGGATGAAGCGAGGCACATACCTTAGGCAAAGGCGGAAGTCCCCTTCACCGGGTCGGGTAGCTGGGGGGCCATTCCCTTGGGGTCGGACAAGACGATGACCTAACCCTAGGGGTCGTGTGAGGCAGACTTCCATTCGAAGGGTCGGATAATACCGTTTTGTCCTCCTTAGCCATCAATTGTGCTAATATTGATACATGTTAACCCTTTGCCCTTATACCATGGTATTGATATCCAACAATTGAAGTGGATGTCACAAAATGACAAAGGTAGTTGGTTAGAAAATTATTGACTTGGTATGCATGTAGTGATGCCACGGCAACTTGCAACCTTTAATTAGGTACCGAATTGCAGACCAACTGATAATACCGTGTCTACTTATCCTGTCAGTGGACATATATAGCACCTCTACAGCTCTTGGTCATCTATACTCTGCAATTGTTCCGCTGACAGTGCAACTCAACAATTGACATAGTAACCACCGTTGGCGCCATAGACAGCATCTCAAGATCTCCTTTCCCACTCGGAATACATGACTGTATATGTACAGATCCACGAGATCAGTCATCGATCTTGTAGACTAGCAGGCTAGCGGTAGCATTGTAACAAGATTCAAACATTTACTCTTGTTTAGTGGCCAACGAAACAAGAAAAACTTTTCTTCCTGCATTACACACTTGCAACCAATAACAAAGCATCCAGCACATCTTGCCCAGCCCAAGTTGTTGCGGTAAAATTGTGTGGCATGCACACCTAGCAAATACACAAACAAATTGGTGGCCGATTTAGAAACGGTGCTCGCCCCGGGCTAACTAATAGCAGCTAACGTTTGCTTCATCCGAACCCCATATATTAATTTCGTAGATATCTAACTAAAGCAGAAAACTTGTTACCTAAATGCTCATACAAGAGAATATAGTTGATAATATCATTATTAGTTGTAAGATGAAAATTTGCAAGTAATAAGAATAATAAAGCCATGTAGACAACAAACAAAAGGAGCAAAGAGAAAACTCAGGATACAGTTGGTATTATCATTACACAAAATTACAAAACAATTACTATATCAACGCAAAAGTCAAATCCGTAAACATGCACACAAGAGAATATTCCTTATGGAGATACATAAGTTCAAGCTCAAAGTTTCTAGTAGAGTAAATGAACTGAACTGAATGTCTTTTCCTAGCGATGTTTCACATGGGACAAGTGCCCATTATCTTGACACCTAGTAATGTTGCATTACTAGATTTCTGGATCAATTGGTAGGGAGAAGAAAGAAAATAAGTGAACAGAGTTCTGTAGATGTCTAAGACGACACATTGATCACTGTGAGCTCAGCATCCTTCCGGTTCCTCCAGCTTCAAAGGAGGTTTCCTTGGATGCTCCTTCAGTTGCTTCTCCATGTCATCCTTAAGTGCAGTGTCATGGGAACCGATAAGCCGGACTTCCTTGAGTTTTTGTTTAGAGAGATTCTTCATCTCCATAAACTTCAATGTCGACCCACTACGGCAGCGAACTGTCAGCAGCTCAAGATTTTGCATTGCTTCTGATCCAAAGGATATATTAAACTTTGAGCTGCAAGTAATCTCAAGGATCTTGAGGTTTAAATAACAGCGCTGCTGTATTCCATTAACCCAGACACAAAAATCAAGCTTGCCATCAGCACCATGATGCGGCTTGACACAAAGACGTAAAACACATAATTCTTTTTATTTCCCCAAGAACATTAATTACTTCAATTTCTTCTGACATGGCTATCTCCAATTCCAACTTTGTGAGTTTGGGAAGATCTTTGATCCATGATGGCACCTGTTTTACAAGACCACAAAGCTTAAGGCTCCGAAGGTTCTCTAGAGGTTTGCCCTGAGTTTTCTGCTGAGGCTTCTCCTGGGGCTTATGCTGAGGCCTTTGCAGAGTCTTCTCCAGACCCTTTCCCTGGGGCTGCTGCTGAGTTTTCTCTAGAGGCTTCTTCACATGCAGTGAAATGTTATCCAAACATTCTTCATTGCCTTTGCTGAGCCACACTGACAAGGATTCCAGACGGACATGGCATGCGATGGCAGCACAAAACTCCTTGCAGTTTTTCTTGTTGACATTGAACACTCCAAGCTTGCGCAATTGGGTAATCTTCTTGAGCTCTCTGAGGGAGGCTTTGCCCCCTGCAAGACCAACATTGACAACACCAAGTGTGTGCAAAGCAGTCAGCTTTTCAATACCTATTGGCACCACAGAACCAACTAATTGATGAGATCTGCATGGTGTTGATGGTTCCCCTGCTGGAAAAGTTGTGCCAGCACGGATGTACTGCAGTTTCTTTAACTTGGTGATAGATACGGGCAAGGTAACTATGGAGGTATGCCTGACATCCAGAGTCTCAAGCTGCCGTAATTCACCCAATGAACTCGGCAGATGGCGGATCCCACTGCTTCCTCGCAGAGATAGAAACTTGAGACGAGGAAGAAGCTTCACCATTAGCTCGAGGTCTTTATCTGTCACACCTGTTGCATTCTCCAGATCAAGCACTCGAAGCACCTTCATACTTTTAGAGATGAAGAATGATTCCCACTCCCCAAACACTGTTAATGACCGTAGACGTGAAAAATCAATGCTTTCGAACACAACCCTGTCTCTGTCCCAGGTGCTCTCTATTACAAGGTGGCGTCCTGTGCGCCGGGTGGTTGGAAGGCAACGCCCCTTCAGTGCAAAGACCTCCAGTGCAAATATAATATTCTCTTCGTCTGGACGTGAGATGATGTATTCATGGAAGAAAGCACTGACTTGGCATTGGATCATTCTCATGTGTGTGATGGCTTTGCACATTGGTGGTTGGATCATGCTCAGGTTGACGAGCATTGAGAAGAGGATCTCCCCTTTCTCCTCTGCAGTAGTGTCTTTAGTGTCCCTAGAGTACCCCTCAGCAACCCATCTCATCACCAAACGCCTCCGCCGAATGATTTGGGACCCAGGGAATATTGACATATAGAATATACAAGGCCTTAGGAAATCTGGGCATGTACGGAAGTAGGAATGCATCCAACCAAACAGATCTCTCAGACCACCAAACTCAGGGTTGCTCTCAAGCTCATGCATAAATCTGTGATTAAGCGTTCTAGTGCTCTCCATACATGTGACTGTCTTGGGTGCCAAAAACTTGGCTACAGCAACTATTACTTTAGGAAGTCTACCACACTTCACAATAAGTTCTTCTAGCTCTTTGTCATCTGAATTCTTTAGAGGTGATGCCTGGTTTTTATTTTGTACCTATTGTAAAGATTTGAATGATCTTAGTCATTTTTGGTAAACACAAAATACATTAGTTTTTTTTTTTTTTGTTATATGAAATAAATCTTCATGATGAATTGTGCATGATACATTAAAAAGGCCAATGGAACATGAAACAAAAATAAAATGGTCAAGTGAGGAAACATAGAATTATATACATACTATTAGAATCCTAAAAAGTATAATATGCATGACATGGCCAACATAAATGTTTTGTAGCTATGTGATCAATCATAGTAAAAATAATGTGGCCAAGTAAAATAATTTGGCCACACAGGATGATGACACACCTATTTGTTTCTCAAAATTATTTGAGTAAGTGGACTGGATTATAAATTCTTGATTAATTGAGAAGCACATGTCAATATCCCATGCAGGAGCATGGTTAGAGTATACAAAATCATTTACATCATGATGTTCTTCCTAAAAACCATACATGAACTCCATGTTAAGGAAAACAAAGCTTTGTAAAGTAACAACTTGTGAAATGGAGAACTAATCTTAACACTTTGGAGAACAGATACATGGTTCACCTCCTAAATGTCTGTTTGAGCTCTGTATTGTGTTGTGAAATCATTGAAGAGAACAGTTTGTGTTCCCCACCAACTAGTAGTATGGTGTAAAGTAAAGGTGTTATCCAGATTAGTAGTTCCATATAACAATCTATTTGTTAGACATTGTTATTGAAAAGAAATAGATCTAGATATTGAAATACAAGTGGCAGATTTCAGACAAACTTATGAGCTGTATGTTGCAAAAGCATATCGTCCCTTGGCAGACAATAAACCTAAGAAAAAGATAGAGCACCCTGTTTTGATTTACTCTCCTACATGCTATACTTCTGGGCAAACTAATTGCAGTTTCATACTTCCACTAGATAGATTGCTTGGAACTGTTGGGTGAAAAATGTTTGGAATTGTTGGCAATATGATAGAAAAAATCATCTGCATTCCTCAGCATTGCGTGGACTAAGTTTAATTTTTTTACTATTTCTGCGGACAACATTCAAGCTCCTATAAAATGACAAACCATCTATCTAGGATGCAGCCGTGAATAAAAGATAATTGAGTATCAACCAACATGAAATGGATGAGATGGTAATCACTGCTTATTTTTTAATGTCCGTAACTGTGGCTCAAGGAGAAACAACTGGTAGTTATGAATTGGATGCTATGTTTGTGGTAAGACTCATGCAGGACAAAAGATTCAAGTATCTAGAAAACATGAATGTTTCTTATGATTAAGAATACCTCTTTTCTAAAGAGATCAAAGGATGCTTCAGCTTCTAGGCCCTTCACGTTAAACACAACCTCTTCATTGTCTGCGCAATATGTAGCAATGCTTTCTTCGGTTGTGATGACAATTATAACACTCTTGGAATGTCTAGATACCAAGGAAGGTTGTATTAAATCCCATTCTCCTGTAGACTGTACATCATCAATAACAACAAGACAGGGATGTTCTTTTTAGAAGCTTATGGCATTCCTGAATAGGGTCTTCGATTCGAGGCTTCAATAGGTTTGGAATTCAAATCCAAAAAGTAAGCTCCGAGAGAAGTCCCTCAGATTGAATGGATGGGACACCAGAACCCAACCATACTTGTCAAATATTGGGTCCTTTTGAAGCATTCTTTCATAATACAAATTTCTGACTAGAACTGATTTCCCAACACCTGCTATCCCCACACAGACATCACTTGCCAATCATTGAAACGTGCTGTGGTCTGATAGTTACGGTTCATTCATTTGTGACTCCCGTCCAACAAGGCTAAACTGGTCAAACCAGCTACTGGCTACAACCTTTCTTGAGGTCGGAATTCTGTGATAGGAAGTAAGATCTCCCCTGTGATTCACTTCATCCTCCATTACTATCTCATTATTGCTTGACATAGTCCTTCCAGTCTCCTTGTCGTGAGGACCCTGAAAATATGAAGCAGTTAAGGAGAGAAGGGAGAAATCCAAGAGTTAATAGGGGAGATTTGGAGTTTTGGACTGACCAACTAAAAGTTACAATATATAATTCCTAACCCAGTTCTCATATTTTCTCGAGATTAGATCTATCTTCGACAGATTGAAGTGTTTCTTGAATTTCATGCAATAGACACTGAAATATATTAAGTACAAAGAATCTACAAACTAGTCACTTGTCAAATAGATAGCAGCCGTTTAATTTTCTTTACAGGCAATCATTTCAAAGTTCTTAACTCATGACATACATTGAGTAAATATGTGACACCTATCGAAACTTTACTTTATATGAATTTATTTTGACATTAGAAAACACAATGACCAATACCATGCATCAGAGAGACAACTAATGTCAAAAAAAAGCTACATATAACAGAAATATGTTTTTTTCATAAAAGTGAATTAACTCTGTTCCTGTCTCACCTCCTTGAAGAAGACACATACAGGGTGCTCAGCTGAGTACTGTTTAAGCTCCAACACTTGGTACGAGTGTCCTATACACAAGCTTGCGATTTCTCGTTTCTCCGTAGACACGATAATCCAGTTGCCCTTCTCCCTATCTGGTAGGCATGCCCTAATGGCATCCCACTCTCCCATTGTGCACACATTTTCCAGAACGATTAGGTACCTCTTCTTATCCACTTGCTTCATGAGTTCTGGAAGGAGCCCTCCTTGCTTTGCTCCTGTTCTCTCCATCCTTTTCAGTTCGGCAACATCTACAGTGGTTCCTTGTTGTAAGCAAGAATTTGTGTAGAACTGAGTCACTAACCCCTGCTGGAATTTGTGGGGATTGAAAGGATATGTCAACCTGATCCAGCCACGGCATCCAAAGTTTTGGCAGATTTCTGGATCTTGGTAAGCTTTCCTGATGATGGATGTCCTACCAAGATCATCAGCTATCCCCCACACCGAGATCACACCAAGATCACTATTTTCCTTGGTGATCAACTGTGTGAGATCCCCTATGCCTTACTGCTTTTTCGTGGTGTCCCTTGCCTCAACAAACATGTCAAGTGCTGTTGCGGCATTAGCAGGGCTGGCTGTGGGTTGTTGCTGCATGACTGGTTTGGATCCAGAGTCACTGATGAGGCTGTAGCGTGAGTTCCTCTTGCTAACATCCTCAACCCTGGCCTTGATCTGCTCTATCTCTGCAACCACTGCATCTATGGGTAGTGCCGATGCTGCCATACATGATGGTATGAAGCGGCGCCACCAGTGGGGCCGGTTATCCAAGTGAACAACAAACTCAATGCAATCCTCCACATCGTAGGCTAGGTCACGGACCTGCCTAACCCATGTCCTCACCACGTTGTTCTTGGCACGCTCTTCATTGGCGACATTGAGAAAGGAGTGCATCATCTCAAATTCACCTGTGATGAACACAAGGTCCCTCTGCGCACTCTTTCGCAGCTTTGACTCTTCCTCAATAGCTGACTGGGCTTTGGTTAGTACCCCTCCACCACCGACTTCGCCAATCCAACCACAAGATCCCCCATTGCGCAGGCACCCTCTTTCTCTCTCCCTCCCTCTCTCCTTGTGCTTCTGGGTCGTAGTAACTAGCAAGTGATGCTAATGTAGTAGAATTGTATATTTTCAGTACCCAGAGATGGGACTATCAAAGGAAAGATCAGCTCCAGCTGCGAAACAGATAGTTTGGACATTATTGTCAATCAAGGCTGGCAGGAACTGTGAGATGAGTTAGGTCAATCACATAAATAATCTAGATGTATGCTGAACAACTATTTCTTGCCAAGTGAGCCTCTTGGTCAAGCGGTCTGCGAACCCAATGTCTTAATAAATAGTCCTATTCACATGGTATGAACTCTTGAGAACAATACAGTTGGTAATTGGTATGGCTCGATGTTTCCTACGCAAAAGTGAAAAAACGCATTATACTAAATCAGAAATCCTTTTTACTATCAATTAGTTGCAATCAGCAAGATGCGAAGGAAGTAGCAAACACCCTGCTTGCATCATTGATGATGATTTCGTTTTGCAATGCTAAACTAACTTTTGTTCTGAGGTACACCTACCTGACTAGTAAGTACAACATATGATTCCCAAAACAGGTTTGTATGTTTTGCACAGATAAGATTTCAAAAAAGTCCTCTATAGATATGCTCAGCTGTATTTTATCTCCAGAAATGGTATTTTGCTTTGGAGAAAAACTCTAGACACTGTACAATTTGTTGATCTAAGTGATGTAATTGTCAGAAACATGACAGGTTTTACACCCTTTGGTCAAACACAGCTCCCCTCACCCATTTATGCATTACTCTGTTAGTTTATTTAATATAATTAACAAGGCTACTAATGTTCAATTTCAAAATAATTCAAATACACTGAATTAACTTCGGAAGCAAACTAAACGGATAGGGGAACAAGAACAACTAAGTAATGGCCTAACTGCATGCACAGGTCTGAATCTACAGCCAATAATCCGGGACAACTCGGACCAGAGATCTACAGTGCTGAACTGCGAGCCGCTAATCAGGATTTAGAATCAACTACTCCTACAGTCAGCCCAACAAGAGAAACACAGTGCGTTTCCATACCCCGTACCTTGCGCAGGAGCCGCAGTGGCCCCCCGGGGAGGACAAGGACCAGAGGCCCTATGGATCAAGCCTCCACGTGATTCATCACGCCGGTTGCTACCACAGCTTGCTTCTCCCTTTCCGGTTTCGGGGGCCAATCGACGCCGGCGGCAGTGCCTAGGCTGGCTTGCTGGGGCCGGCGGTGGAGCGGGGCACCTTCTGGAGTGAATAGGGGCGCGGCGGCGAGGGAGATCCGGTGGGGTCGACTGATGGGTGTTACGGGCGGGCAACCGGGAGGAGAAGCGGGGATGCGGCCGCCGGCGGTGCCATGGATTTGGGATTTTGGTGCGGGGGTGCTCGGTGGTGCTGGTGGTAGGAGCAAGGAGCGGGAGCGGGGCCAGCGGGGCGAACAGAGAAGAAAGACAGGATGAGCATTGACCAAGACCCGCAGTCTCCTGCTAGTACTCTACTTGCACGCTGCTGATATTGTACATCGTTTTTTCTGCTTTGCCTGTTTTTCTCCACAATTACTGCTTACTGATGGATATTGGATAGACGCCACAGCAGCTCTCCCGCTGGGCTGTGCTTTCTCGCCTCATGGCAAGACGCCGGGCAACCACTACCGCTGGAACCGCCCGGAATCCGGAAGACATGGCCTACCCTCGGCCGACCCTGTTGGTGAACTCGGCTCTCGACCTCGGAGGGGAGATCGCCGCGGCCCTGGAGGCCGCCTCCGTCGCGTTCCGCGATGACGACGCCTACTCCATGAAGCTCGTCCACGGCGCGGCCACCATGTTCGAGTTCGGCGCCGTGTGCACGAGGGCGCCGTCCGCCGGCAGGCCGACGGCGTCGCGGATGTGCAGAACGGCAGCGAAGCCCGGCGAGACGGACAGCACGTCGGCGACCTCGGCCGTATCCGTCTCCTGCAGCGCGCGGATATCATCCTGGAGTCGTCGCCGCCGTAGTAGTAGATCAAGTCTTCGTCAACCCGGCTTCTTCTATTGTCGGCGCCATTCTTGAAGCTAGCACAGCCGCCACCCTTGCGAGCTCTGGCTGTCGACATGGCGTGTCCTCCGTGCTGCCGCTGGCGGCCGGCGGCGGCGTCAATGCGGAGCGCGCATTCCGCGCGTAGCTCCGGCTGCTGTCGCGCAGCAGGTGGCCATTGCTCCGGCTGCTACTCCGGCGGGATGGAGAGGAAGGGGTCGAAGGTGGTGGGGTGCAGACGCGCACCGCCGACGGCCCACTACACGGGACGGGAAAGAGGTGAAAGGGGAAACCTGAGTGGGACCCACTGACAGGGGGCTGCTGGGAGTGGGGGGCTTGAGATTAAAATTTGGGGTGGCGTGAAAAATAGGGTCTTATCTGTCTGGCCCACCGGTTCGTTTTTCTTCTAAACCCCCTGAATTTAGGGTAGAGGTTTAAATAGAAAACCACCACCTGAAATTGCTTCTAAGCTACTAGCAAAAAAGCCAGCCTAACCTTTACCACCGGCTTCTGTGAATGCAAGGAATTTCACAAAACTTTAAGACAAGCTGTGGGCTACCAACTTTTTTTTTTTATCTTTCATTCAAGGCTTTCCAACATCATGATATAATATTTAGAAATAATAAAATTTATCCAATAAAAGACAAGGTGAGGTGGAAGAGCTAGGACCAAGCTTTGCGGTCTCCAAGCATTTGTAATGTGTCTAGATTGTTGAGTTTTCTTTTTATTTATGAAGTAACATGCCATATGTGGTGGTATGAAACTGTGTCTCCATGTCTTGATTTCAAACATCTTCGTGTCTCCCAATATTGTTTTCCAATTTTTTTTTTCCACAATTCAGTGCTCATCGAGCAGGCATGTCGCCGCCTTCAATTAACATATGGCCATGCCATCTTGTATTGTTTTTACATTTTCAACTATCGAGTGCTCATCGAGCAGCCATGCGACCAGCTCCAATTTAGACATAGCGGTTCAGAGCTAGCTCAAATGTCAATAATCTGTTTAGAGGACAAGGCACACGGTTTTTGGGGCCAGTTTTCGTTGGATCAATGTGCATAACGGGTGGTGGGCGAAAAAAATCTACTTACTATAACACTAGAGATTGGTACCTCTTTAATTAACCACACAAAAAATCAGAGGAAAGAAGAAAACCACACCCACCACTCAAATGAAATTATTTGTCATGCCATAAACACTCAAACACTAACAAAAATAATAGGTTTTACGTCACAACAGTTATTATCTCAGCCATCTTCTGCACATAGAATGGTCTTAACTGGAGTTCAATCCCATGATGGCCATTCCTTGGTGACAACCAATCACAATCCTACACACAGTTAATATATGCTTAATTAGATAAACATTATGCTAGCCTAATATTCATGATATATAAATCGGAATATATGATAACAATGTTAGAACCGACTAAAAGATGAACAACTAACAAGCATATTATGTATGTAGACTATTAATGCTCTGGTCTTGGCATGTATCACACAAATGTTCTAGTATGGTGGTGAGACGAACAGTGGTAATTTGGTTGACAAAACATAGACTAGCTAGTTTATGATCCATGTCGCTATAAATGCATCATATTCAAATTAAGACTTTTATACGAAGTTATGATGAAAATATAAGAGGAATACTATACGTATGCAGGATTAGTTTCAAAGCAAATTTTTTTGATGTAAGGTGTTACAAAAATTAGGCTACAGGTGCCTTCTAAAGCAATACATTAGCAACCGTTTGAAATGGCACGTGACAATCTCAGCCTCTTTTTGAAACCTGAACTTTCAGTGTGCAAATAGTCCATTATTCTTGCATAGTTTCTAGCTAAAACAAGTTAAGAAATATATACTTAAATAATTTTTTCCTCTCAGAAAATAATAAGTCAAATGCATCCAACATGGAATTAAAATTCCTGGGATGGTAGGTGCAACTATAGGTTAGAACATTATCATTTCATGATTCCTTCAAAATACGATTGAAACTTATAGTTTATAGATACTCTCTTTGAGAGAAGATACATCAACGCAAAATATCAAATCATATTTATTAATGAGGTGTCAAGGATACTACAATATGAAGTTGTTGAAGCAATGCAAAATGTAGAAGCATTAAATTTATATTTTTTTTTTTTCAATTGGTGATGAATAGTAATATAAAATAAACTAAAATAATCTGTTACCTTCTTAAGTCTTTGATATATCCAAGAGCATGAACTAAACCAAGGTTAATACCAACTATGCTTTCGAGCCTGGAAGATTAAAAGAGATAGCTATTATGAAAGTACAAAAATGAACTTTTACAACTTTGGGACTGTTAATACCAACCACACTAAGGTTAATACCAACTATATGCACCATATGAAGATCCATGGTTTATGAAATTGTATCTATCTAGATAACACAATATTTTAATTTATCAACATATATGTATGATAAGTCAGTTTCTACATGTTCTTCAGCCAATCGTTGTCATCTCACAAAGTGAAACTACTAAAACTATAAGAAAAAAAAAAAAGCTTCCAACCTTCAACTAACTTTGCTTCAGAACTAATAAAAACCTAAACAACATGCATAGAGTAGAAGTATTTTGCTGAAGCGTGTTCCTAGAACCATCAATAAAATGACAGAAAACAAGCATTTCAATGTACCTGTATGTAGTGGAGTTCCAAATACGAATAGTCCCATCATATGAACCTGTCATTACTGCTGGAAGTTCTGGGTCATAGTAGACACAACTAATACGACTTCCATGCCCTTTGAGTGTCTGAACAAGTCTTCCCGTCTCAATGTCCCAGATCTAATTAGCAAAGAGGATGTCAGTGAAGTACTGTAGTATTGTTTATGCCGGCGTAGTAATTTATTCTTCAGTACAGATGCTATACTTGTGCAGTCCCATCCCATGATCCAACGATCAAATACTGCCTCATATCAACTGTGTAACTGTGAACACAAAGCAGGCCATCTTGGTGATCAGACATTGTAATTTTGCTCTCAGAAGAAGAAATGTTCCAGATCTGCAGAGCATAAACAAAGAACAATCTATTTTAATGCTCCAAGGATTGAATTTAGTAATATTGATTTTGTGGACAACAGTGATTATGTAGGAAAACCTTTTTTTTGTAGATAAGATCAAAATTGAAGTCAAACCTTGATTGTGTGATCCAAAGATGCAGTTGCAAAACTGTTGGTGTCCATTGGGTTAAAATTTACATGTTTTACTCTGTCAGAGTGTCCCTCAAATGTTCGAGTACACTCCCAGTTCTTCTTCCAGTCCCAGAGCTTTATCAGTCGATCCTCGGACGATGATAGTACAAGAGGATCAGTGGGATGCACAGCCAAAGATGTGATGTCACTATCGTGAGCTTCAATGCTTGTAACTTCTTCCTCTGTACGGTAACTATATACATAGATAGTCCCATAGCCATCACCAGCGACAATCCATTCCTCTCGTTCAATGAATTTAGCAGCGTAAACTATATTTGCAACACAACAAAATTATACATATGTTTGTTTGTGATGGAATGTTAAATGGAACTAAAATATTTTTCTTGTTTCTTTGCAACCTTTATTTTTTAATTTAATATGAGAAGGGCAGAATCCTGGCTGTTTCTTCTTTTTTTTCCTAAAAAAGAAAAATAATAAATGGAAATAGTAATACCAGAAAGGATACCTGGTCTTTGTGTGAAGTCAAAGGATTTAGCTATGGCCTGCACATAAATGAGTATATTCACTGTAAAACAGAACTTGCTACCATTGTACAGGTGACCAGATGAGATGGAGCAGCAACCTACCTGCACCTGGTAGTCCCAAATGGCAACCTCTCCTGCTTGATTGGACATCAGAATCCTGCATTGCACAAAGAAAACATTAAATATGAAAAAGACTTCATAAATCATTCTAAGCGCTATATATGCTGTAAGGCAGGAGATAAGTTATAACCATGGTTCCGTCCGATGTACGTCCACAGAGAGTACACGTGAAAACTTCCTATTGGATACAACCTGATTCAATAGAAAAATAGAGCATTATTAATTGGTGAAAAATGGCAACAGTTATCGTAGAGGCAATGGTTGAAACAAATGGAGGCAATTACCTCTACCTCTGGCTGTTGCTGCTACCACATCACCATCATAAAAAGAGAAAAAAAATAGAATACAAATACATTTGTTAGATGCAACGTGTGTGTATATATATATATATATTCTGCATAAACAGTGGAAATGTTTACCTGAACAGAGGTTGTCTTTATTCGTGGGTCAGAAACAACACTTAACTTTTGCTCATACACCTTATCAGCTGCCATCTCTTTGGCTTCTTTAAAAAAATTGCTAAATTCGACTGCTGAGTCTAGATTAGCACTCTGCAACCCAACAATGTGTTCTTCCGAGCAAATGGTGCTCTCTATGGTGACAAACTCGTCACTGCTTACCTGGGATCTCTTCTGATGATCGCTAACTGTCACTATGTGTCTGTAGATGCACTTTGGTGGCACGATGCAACAGAGTGGCATCTTTGCTATGTACCTCTTGGTGCACTTCGTCATAAGCCTAACAGCGACGTGGTCATCCGTCGTGTTTCTCAGCTCTAGTGAACAAGAGGTCAGCTTACTGGCCTTAAATGGTAGCTGAAGTTTCTCGGGGTAAACATCGAGCAGTTTATTGGAGACGGAATGAATCTACGAGGGGAAAAGTTAAATGAGTCCATGTGGAACAAGTTGTGTTCAAGGAAAACATGACACAATCGGAATATGAAAATTCCCTTAAAAACATGCACTTAGAAGTTCCTTAAAAAATATATATAAGTGATGCATATCGCGTGATCTTTTTCTAGATTATAGAAAAAATAGGGGTGTTGCTTGCGGTACCTCTTCTTCATCCGTTGAGCCATCACTCTCCGTCTGCTCTGGCCCACTACTTGGCCGGTCTTGATCTGGTCGTTTTCTTTTTCTTGAGCCAACCAAACCGTTTTCTTCTTCACTGCTGCTGCCGGTGTTAGCAACAACTAGATCATTTTGGTCTATTTCTATCATTGCCAGTCCTTTTCATGCGCAATCACTACCCTGTTGATTAAGATGCTCCTGATTACAAGTTTTTACAAGTGATCAAAGAGCACAATCTAAATAATGTGCTGTGAGCTGAGCAACAAAAGCCTATAGCGCTAGCCGCTAGCGGTGCGTTTTCCTTAGAATAAAGAGGTTATTGCCTAGTCAAAAAAAATTGTAGCCATCCTGTCAAAAGCAAAGTGCATAATTTGTGACTAATTAATTATGTAAAACCACTTGTCTTATATATTGACACCCAACAAACCTATAATTATAAGTGCCCATTGTGTGCAAGACCTAGTCGTTATTTTTCAGGTTGCATGTCGAGAGGTGCGTTTTCCTTAGAATAAAGAGGTTATTGCCTAGTCAAAAAAAAAAAAAAAAAATTGTAGTCATCCTGTCAAAAACAAAGTGCATAATTTGTGACTGATTAATTATGTAAAACCACTTGTCTTATATATTGACACCCAACAAACCTATAATTATAAAGTGCCCATTGTGTGCAAGACCTAGCCGTTATTTTTCAGGTTGCATGTCGAGCCGTTATTTTTCACTTGGCGTCCAGGTGATCGAGGACGGCGACGACACGAGTCAAATGTGCGGTGGACGAGTATGGGGTACGCTACTTGTAGCCCGGTTCGGTGGTTTAAGCCTCAAAACCACAGGACGGGTTTCATGGGTTTGGGCCTCAAAACCCGGCGAGAGGTTCCAAGGCGTAGGGCGACACGTGGCGACATTGGTGAGGTTGCGTTGAGCGAAGCTACTGGTGAGGAAGGAGCGGTCCGGTTTGGCTCACTTAGTAACTAGGGAGTTTAGGGATGTAAAATAGGGACTATATATTGAGATAGCAATCCCCTCCTCGCTACCTCCTCACCTCCTAATCTGTAGTTTTTCAGTCTAGGTTTTCTTCCTCTAGATGCTTTGCTCTGTGAGAGAGGTCCTCAACCTGGATTCTGTAGTTGTGTTGTGTGTTTGTGGGAAGAGCAGGTCTTACTCTGCTAGTTCCCTCGGGGCTTTCAATCAAAAACAATCGATCTGTGTTTTGTTCTTTGTTCATCGAGTTCTTCTTTTAAGCTCTTTTCTTGATTTGTTCTTTTGTTCTGAGGTATTTTCTCTTGCATAGTTTGGAGCCATGATGTGAGACGAAGCTTTCCTTCAAAGGAGATCATTCAATTCCTCATGAGCTCATAGATTGGATCTATTTTGTGTTTAGATCTCAAAATCTTGTGGGTTTGGTTCTCCTTGGTTCCCAAAGTTGTGAGGCTTAAAAGGCTACGATTTTCATGAAGTAGCATCTTAGAGCATCTCAAGAGACATGCTATATTTGTTTGCTAGGCTATATTTAGAAGTTTTGAGGAAAAAAATGAGTTCCAACAGCTATGGTATTCTATTTTGTAAAATAGCATGTGTGCTATCCCGGACTTCTCGCATGGCATAGATAGCCAGCCGATGCCGCATGCTATCCGCCAAAATCGGTGGCCACGATCGGCGGTGGAACGTGAGAGGAAAAGTCCGAGGCTCGAGCACGGTGGGAATCACCTGTTGGTTAGGTGACGTGGCAACTTTTAATATAGCAAACCAAAAATAGCAAGTCTCTTTGCGGCCGTCTTGTTTTTTGACAAGCTTTGTAGTTTACAAAATTGCTAAATCACAGAATTTAGCTATTCATTTTAGCATGTCTCTTGGAGATGCTCTTAGCTATCTTTGGAGCCTGCCCACAAAATCTGGAACAAATCCGAATAGTTTTGGTTGCAATTCCATCGTTTTGGTGAAGAGGAGATCTTTTCACTCGCGTGTTATTCTTGTTGTTTCTATTAGTCTAGATAAGTCCAGAGTCTTTACTCACGGACTGATCACCCTTTGGGGTCGAGCACAGGTGGGTTGGGACTCCGCTTGGACTACAGGTAGTTTGTGTCAAACAGTCGTTTTGTCAACCAGATGCTTTGTCAAACAGTCACTGTGTCGATTAGCAACTTTGCCGACCGCTCAGTGTACCGACCAGGTGTTTTGTTGATCTTCAGTTTTCCGAGCAGTCGGTCTGTGGACCAGTGTCCCTATGTTCATCAGTTTTGCTGACCAGTCGGGTGTTTTGTCTAGCAATTTTTGACCAGTTATTTTATCGTTCAGCAGCTCTGCTGATCAAGGTTGCCTGTGGTGGGTAGCTTTGTTGACCAGTTGGTTTTTTCTTGCATCTTCCCGGGTTGATCCGCTGTACTTCTAGCACATCTCCTAAAGTATCACCCACCTGTTGGGTCATGATCTAACTATGCTTTGCGTCTCTGGTTAATGGTTGAATGAAGGCTCTCATTCACCCCCTGGCCGGTCACCAATACCGGTCCACCAATCCCTTCTCTTTGGGTCTCTCTACTTTCCATTTAGGGCCCGTTGACTTCACAGAATTCCCAGAATTGAAGAATCCGGTAAATAAAGTCTACAACTTTACTTAAGTTGGAGAACAAGAATCCATGGAATCCATTTTCCATCTCCCACCCTATGAATTTGAGATGGCTTATATCACTAGTATCAAAATGATTTTTGCGTGAACACGAAATCTTTATCGTAACGGGCCTACAGTTTTGCCATCACGGTTAATACCCCCCAGATTTTGTGTGGCGGACATTTTTTCTTTACCGTGACGGGCACATTTGCCCGTCGCGCAAAAAAAATTACTGAGGTGGCGTAATATAAGGTCTGTCACCGAAAATACTGAGGCCCAACCAGTCCAGATTGAGGCCCAATAACCGGGTTCATATATATATATCGTAGTTTAGGGTTTCCCACGACGCGGCGACGGCCCAGCCCCTACCGGCGGCGGCGCCCCTCCTTGACGTGCGGCGGTTCTCGTTCCTCGGCGGCGGCGGGCCCAAGCCGGGGCGGATACACGCCCGTGCTGCCCCGGGCTGCAGCCGCCCGGGGAGGCCAATTTCCCCATGTAATTACTATATTTAGACTTTAATTCACCATTAAAAACCAGATTTTCATTAATTCTCCTTTATTTAGCCCCCTTCGAGAAGCCATCCTTGCTCCGCCCCTGGCCCAAGCGCAGGCAAGCCAGCAGCGGATCCGCGCCCGGCTTGGGTGGATGGCGGCGGATCTGTGCCGACGGCGTGGCCTGCTCCACCATGAGCGGCACGGATCCAACTTCCTCACGTGCATCTGGCCGGGCGGAGGCGGCGGAGCAACCAAACCGGAGGGAGCATTTAAGCTTCCATGACAGTCCAACCATCAACCATACAAGCACAGACCAGTTGCGATTGTTTTCTTGCATACCTTCTTGAGCCATCCATACATACTTTCACATCGTAAACTTCTCCGAGGCCAAAGTTAAACCTTGTCTCAGGCCTGCAGAATACAAGGCTTACATTTGTTATCATTAGAGAAACATTGAGAGACGTATAGCGCATAGTATAAGAAAAGAAGATTCAGGAAATCAATGAAACTCAGCTTGACATAGTATTGAGTGAAAGTGAACAAACGATGATTTTAATATAAATAATCAGAAATAATGGTAGTAGTAGTAAACAAAAAAGAGTTTATAAATGTTCGTTGATTCCTTTCTATCATTCTTTGGAAGACTGTAACGGAAGATGGAAAAAGACAGAAGTCTGTTTTTATTTTCTAAAAAAATATGTTAGAGAACGGCACGGTTTTGGATTACAAGGACAACTGACGTGACATGCCCTGAAGGTCGTCATGACATAATATGCTTTTACCTGAGGGTAGTTGGGTTCCATAGATAAACAGTTCCATCAGCAGAACCTGTAACTAGTACTGGATGCTCGCCCTCGAGATGGGCACAGATTACTACCAGACCAAAGTGTACACCAACTGTTTTAACAAGATTCTGTGTGTGCATGTCCCAAATCTGATTCAACAGAAGAAAAGGATTATATATATATATATATATATATATATATATATATATAGGTAAATTTTTTCCTACACCCTAGGAGTAGTTACACCCCTACTCCTAACCAGGCTGCCCACGCGCGCTAGTAGTTTGCCGGTCCAACTCTGGAACCTGGGACACAGCCCACCGTCGTACGGCGCGGCCGTATACATCGGATTTTTATTCATTAATTATCTCTTCAGCGGCGGCGTCAATTCTGTGCGTACAAATCCCAGGAGCGTGGGTCCTTCCCACCACTGATTTCTGTTCAAAAATTCACGTGTAATTTACATACTCATATGGAGTACTTCGTTATAAAAATTAATATAGTATATGAATACAGATTCATTGTTTTGTATGTCACGTGAATGTATGGACATATATCCGATCGGTGGTTTAAGTATGCACCTATACTATTTAAATCTTGACGTATGTATGCATACTCCATTCCAAAAAGTATGTATTAATACTCTATTCTAAAAAGTATGTACATATATTTATTCAGCAAGTATGTATGAATACTTATTTTTAAAGTAACCGAATATTTTGTAACCAAAACAATTAATTAATTTATTTTGTAACCGAATATTCAAGTTGTCGGCGTACATGTGCGTATGTATACATACTCCCATAATCCCAACTACGTATGTATACATACTCTTTACATGTGCGTATGTATACATACTCCCATAATTCGAACTATGTATGTACACATACTCTTTATTAATTAAATAATTTATTTTGCTACAGAACATACAAATTTATCCTACCGATGCACACAGATGCAAATCTCGTTGGATCCGTTCCTAAGGAGTAGCGCCGCAATAGCCTAAACGCGTCAGGTTCGGCAGTCCGTTAGCCTTCTCCTAGCTGGTTGCTGTTTCGGTGGTGCATATACTCGATGGGTGTAGATACTTTCACGGGTGTATAGAAAGTGCACCCTATATATATATATATATATTACCTGGGTAGTGAATAATAATCACTACCCGAGCCCAAATCATGGAGTCCGACTCAACCCCGCAGGCCCGCACACCCCAAATCACGGTGCCCGAATCACCCTCACCACGCGCCGGGTCAAATCCCTCCTCCCCTGCTCCCGCTCTCACCTTGGCGGTTCCGTGCCACGGGCAGCTGCTTTCCTGATCTGAAGCTCCCACGATTTCTGCGGTTTCTTTTCTTCGCAGCTCCGTGCGCCCGCATTCGCTCCAGGCGAGACCGCCGCCCAGGCCTCACATCCGCGATTTCGGCACCCCGAGCTCTCCGTCGGCGGCGGGAACCAGCGACGCCGCCCGGTCCGCGCCTCAACCTCCGGCGCGGCCAGTGCTCGAGCCCACTGGGGCGGATCCCTGCGCGTCCCGTTGATGAAGCTGCCATCGGAGAGGAGGTGCCGCTGCGTTCTGTATCCGGCGTGGTTTTTTAGTCGCTAACTTTTGCATATCAATTGGAGACATTATCTTCCGATCCCTGCAGCTAGAAGCAAATCGAGTTATCTAGTGATTCGGCTGCTTCATCCTAGAATTGGCTGATTGATCCAGAAACGGAGGAATATACCCCAACTGCAGTCCACATCCATGGCTGTCTGATTACTGCAGTCTGCTGCTATTCATGGCTGCTGCACAGGCCCCAATCCTCCATTGACAACAATTCCTCTCAAATCCTCCACAGGTAACGACTCTTCTAATCATCTTCTTTTTCAGGCGTTTCCGTTTTATTTTATTACCCGTCGTTGCCATCAAATGCTGGGAACATACTTTGTTGACTGGTGCCCACTTACTGTAACTTTTGCATCCGTGAATATTTGTTTCTTCTTTCTATTTGCCTACTTAGTCCTTATTATTTAGCAATGCACACTGTTAGTTCGATTAGACATCTCAGAAGGTCGCATAAGTTATTTTATGATTCTAGCGAATTTAGGCAGTGACTGACATTCCTGTTTTCAACCCAATTTTGAGCAGATCCAAATACTTTGAATGTCAGATACCTTGTTTTGTATTTATAATATATATATGTACTGTATCTAATAAATCATATATACACCAATCTTTGGTAATTATTGTTGTTTTATGGCAGTTTTGAAATATGACGTAGCTTATTATAATATTACAGTAAATTAGATCATTGTTCAAACATCTTGTAATACTTTTATTTATACTACAAAATTCTGGCAAATATTGTTAATACAAGTTCTAGTAAATATTCATAGTACAAAAATTCTTGGCCGCGGTTTGTGCAGCTGCTTGAGGGTGTTGTAGAATTAGACTTGCACGGCCACAGTGCGGGAAGTCCACGTCTTGGCCAATGGACGATTGGACGTTCAACGCCGAGCAAAGCTGCCGTGCCCCTCCAGGTACCGGGACTTCAGCTTGGATGATTATTCTTACATTTTAATTTCTGATTTTCTTCCGCCTGTGGGATATTATTTTTCCACATTTATTAATTTCTGGTTTTTCTTCTTCCACCTGTTCTAGGTTCTCCCCCTGGAACAATGGACACCAATCATCCACCTCCTTTGCAGCAGCTCGCAGTTCCTCAAATCCATAGATGGATTTCTTCGGATTAGTTTTCTGTGAGCTCCTCTCACACTTAAGGTGCCTCCCACCCTCATGTTCTTTCAATTATTATGATGTTGCTCATGCTAGTGCTGTAGTGCAAATGGTGATTGGATTAGGTTTTAGTCCTAATTTGTTGTGTCTGATTCCTGTTCTCCCTTTCTAGGAGCTTAATCTGCATTTATGATTCATTTTTACAATGCAGTTTGTGCAGGCATCTAGGATACTAGACACTTCGAATATTGCTTTTAATACTTGGAACTTAATGTTTATTTTGGTATTCTAAGGTGTTCGTGCTCTGCATTGTGTGTATTATAACATTGATAGGAGTCGTTGTTCCTCAGGTTTCCTTTACCCTCCTTATTTTATTATTCATGCATCTTGCTTTGATGACCCATTAAGGTAGTGTCAATTTGGTTTCACTGTTAGATTCCTTGATATGGGTACTGTTTGTTAAGAATGATTACTATATTTCCACTTCATTTTCAATTTTTCATTATATTTTAGTTTTGGTAAGCATTATGCACATATAATGCTTCAAAATCCTTTTTCAACTTCATTAATTCATTATGCGCTCAAGTAATTGGTTTCATACAGCCAAAGACATTGATTCGGCTTTGCATTGATTTTTTTATTCGACTCATACACGTATGTTTTTACTTATGGCATGATTATAGTTTCATAAATCAATTCTATTTATTCTGCATTTGCACAGGATGCCCATTCTGAAAAGGCCCCGGTTCCTCGACTAAAAGGTTCTTTTGTCCTATTTCCTCGATTAAAAGGTTCTTAAATTTAAGCTGCAGAGTATATGACTGCCGTATTCTAAATAAATTCTGACTCAATGTCTTCAGATTCGGTTGGAGCTGGTTGATAAGATGCCCGACAACCCGGAAGGGCTTGTATTTGAGAGCAGTTTAACAGCGGTCAGTACATGTTTTTTAGTGGCCTTTTGCATTAGATTCCCAGCCATTATTTGAGAGCCTTGATGTTCTTAGGTTACCACAATGAATGAATTTTTATTTAACCTTGTCTTCTGATGTGAGCTCTAATTTTTTAGTCACCCTCCTTCCACCGGTAGGTGATGTTGGCCTCATCGACACTTTCGATCAGCCGCACTAGTGTGCCCCCCTGCATTAACAAGGTATGCTGGAGTGCTCTGCACTTGTTTGGACTGGTTGTTGTATCTGCCATGCATAAAATTTGACATTGATTTTATGATTTATCTATGTTGATTTATGTATGCACTAGCTGCTATTATAGAAACAAGTTATTATGACTACTATAATTAAGAGCGTTTGCATTGCTTTCACAATATTTAACTCTCCGTTAGTTGGTCTGCCACTATACTGAATTACCAGTATTCTTTCATTGCACTTCAGCTTATACTTATCTTGCTCTCCTTGTTAGATACCTACTCCTCTTTAGTCAATTATCACTGTTCATCATGTTATTCTGAAAGCTCATAATACTCTCAATTTTTTTATGAATCATCTACCCTGGTTACAGCCAGAAGACCTTTGTTATGTATCATACTTTTGGCTCTTTCCTTGTGTATTTAGATCCAAGGCGTTCACCTTCTAAGCACTTTGCAACGGCTACTTCGCAGGACCACTCATTGAGAAGGTATTGTTTTTGCAAATGGTCTGGTACATGCCGATCCCACAGCTACGATTTATGATTTGTTTGAGACGTCTTAACCCCCGCAGGTCCAAGTTTTTTTTTTAATTAGTGAATTGTTACCGTGCCCTTGAACCTATAGAAACAAAACCATGTTTTTTTGCCAAACAATGTTCTAAGATGTGGTCAACAATTTCTTCAAAGCACACCTTAGGCAAAGTTTTGGCAAATAAATGGGTTTGTGATAGGTCATAACCTACACCCGACTAAGAAAGTGGGCGTTACCTATCGTCTAGTGTCACAATGTTAGAAGCTAAATCACTGAACTTGGTATAGTTGTTTGCATTCTGTATTTTTGTTCGATGAACTTGGGCTTGCTTGAAATACATGCTCACGCATGTGCTCTCAAAAAAAAAATCTGGTTTGCTTCCCCGATATAGTTGAATTCAGTCTAACGACCTCGGTTTGGTCATTCCTTGCGGGCACTCATCTTCGAGTCTTGGCAATCATCGCTATCCGTAGCATTGATAATGCGTGTAGAGAAGTAGTACTCAAAACGAGGAAAACACAGTAGTTGGACTTGGCATTCTCAAGGAAATTGTAATTTCAGTGAAAGTAGCTTGTCTTTTTGCAGTCATCCTTCTTGTATTACTATAGCAAGTTGTTGATTTGAATGCTTGCTACCATGCTGGTTGACCTTCATGTCAATGTTGTTTATCAATGAGGATGTTAATTGCTCTATCACAAAATGTGTGCTCTACGATCCGTGATGCTTTTGAGCTCTATGTTTGCAATCTTCAGAAACAGATAAACTTGTCGGGTTCGCTTGCAAATTCGTTTGCTGCAAGGAGTCTAATGTGACTCTTGAAGCGAACCTGACTAGTTTATCTATAGCTTTCGAAGAATGAGGTCGAGTCGAGAACGGAGGGAAATAGATCCTAGCATTGTTTCTAGAGTTGTTAATGTTCTTTTGTTTATTTTGTTTCTCTTTTTCGTGTTTTTGAAATGTTTAATATTATCAAATCTCGGAATAAATACTGCAATCATATTTTCCGTTAAAATATATTTAGAGATACCTTAACATAGTCTGCTCATGGAATTTTCATATTTCTAACCATATATAGTATGAAGTTATCGATAGACATTCTTTTTATATACAAAAGGCCAGAAACGTGTGCAACAAATCATTTATTCATTCATGGATGTGACCAGAGTACGAGTATAGTTTTAGTGTAATGTATGCTAAAAAGTACACATGCCCTTCAAATAGATCGCACATCTCGTACATATGCACGTCATGTAAAGACATCTTGAGATCGAGTCCAGCAACATACACATGCAACACATCTGCAGAGCAAATGTGCGCATTCCACACTTGATCACAACGAGAACACCTCCCGGACTAGGAGCCCAACGGATGAAACTCGATGGGAAGTTGCGCGGGATTCTCATTGAGAAATTCAATTCCTTTGCTCCTATGTCACTAACATCCACCTCGCGTTCTCCACTTCTCCATGTCGCCTGCTCGCGTGGCTGATTTATGGTTGAGGGAGGGCTGCCGCACGTCCTCCACTGCACTTCCCTTCCCGATTCGCTCCTCCACCCTGGCTGACCAATCTCCTCCATCCTGCCCGGGCACTAGGCTGTCTATTTTCTCACCAAATTTATATGACTAACCTGCAAGAATGAGCACAAGTTATTTTGCAACATATATGTTCATTGAAGTAAACTGAGTTTAAACAAGTCCCTTTTATACTAAATCAAGCATAGCTGTGTAAATATGGCAAATGTTTTCTCATTAAATGTTAAGGGCTATCAATATTAAGGAAGTCATATACAATTTATGGCAAATGAATAACCTTCATTGGGATCATAAATATTAGAGTTCCAATAAATCATTGGTCAAATTATATTACTTTTTATCATAATGATACCATTTGTGAACAAAAAGAATACATCTCTCTCCCTTCTCTTGCCCTTCTCTAATTGTCGCAAATTGCTTCACAGTCAGAAGAAGTAGAATAAAAGAAACATTAAGAAACAACTTTCATGATTAATACTAGAGTTTTAAAATGAAAGCCTATGGTTACATATAACATTGGACATAAGGCATTGTGGATCAGAACAAGAAAATAACCATGGTTGTAAAGATTGAGCTTTTATTGCTCAAGATAAATTTGGTGACGAGGAGTTATGGAACAAACACTGAAATAGTATATGAGATAGCAGAAATACATTTATGGACTGTTACATAACTAATTTAAGAATTTGGACTGCTAGATAAGAATTTAAGAACTTGAACAGCACCCAAGCACAATCAGATACGATACCATGTGCTACATAATTCAATGTTCTAGGGGAGTAGCTGGTGAAGGCTGCTGCAGAAGGGGGAACGCCTCAGATCTACAGGAAGAAAAGAGCAAAAGGAACAAAAAATACTGATAAAAATATTAGCTCTGAATAGGCTAGACGAATATAAAATTTTGAGAGTATAGTGGATTTAAAGAACAACATGATGATCACCATGGAAATGACCAAGGCTAAGTACATATACGTCCAAAAAGGAGAGTCAAATTTGTCACTATAGGTTGATCGAGATTGTAAAGGAACCAGGTATCTTCATATTGCTATATACGAACTACAAATAATTTGAGTAGAAAACTAAAATGGGCTTGACACAATAGGGTCGGGAGAAATCGAAACAGTGATGCAATTTGATAGAAAAATTAAGTTCGGGTGAACAATTAGGAAATGTGATTTTTTTTTTCTGCGTCTTCATCGATTCATAGCGATGTGCATTGATTTATGTTCTGTGAAATTTGATAGTGAAGCTTGTATATACTCAGTGTAATGGCAACTAGATGCGCCTAAATTTGACATTCTCCACTAATAACAAATAATAAATGCTAAATTGTCTTGGGATGCTAAGTTTACATGTATATCAAGACTTCTAGATGTGTGGGAGATGATAGGTGGTGATCAGTGGTAATAATCCGTCATTCGGAACTTCAATATAAACTGTGAATTTTATAGAAGTACTTGTCATGTGGGGCCAAGTATATGCGCCCAAGAGGCCGAGAGAAGGTGGCATAGCCGGCCAGGGGCACCGAGGGTCCAGTGGTGACCGAAGGGGCCTGAAGTTTGAAAGTCTTAGAGCAATTATGAGGGTGTGAACATGAGAGCAAGAGTGTGAAAGGGTGTTGGGAGCCCGACAAATCGTGTAAGCCTGCTCCTATATATATGTAAGGGCGTCTCCAATGGTGACCAAATAGCTAGCTAGGAGGAATTCTATTGGCTATCAATGACACTTTACAAATAGCTAGCTAGATGAGGTATAAAAATAATATAAAAGTAACATGTTGATTGGCTATTGAGGAGAGAGACCAAATAGCTAGCGACTCTCAAATAGCTAGCGACTAATAAATATCTAATCTAGCCCGCTCTCCTAGAAACATCTCTCTCACATAACTCGAACTATAGTGTTTAGTTTTTCTTATTTAGATGTCTCATCTAGCTAGCGATTTGTAAAGTGACATTGATAGCCAATAGAATTGTTTCTAGCTAGCGATTTGGTAACCATTGGAGACGCCCTAAGCGAGACCTGATGAAGGAATCACGAAGAAAGAAGTTATCTCCTAAACTCGCATCCTCTTTCAATCCTAATCTTATCCCTTTCTCGGTAGTCGGGCAAAACCCTAGCACCACCATTACCAACCTCAAGCTATAAACTAAGAAGCCATGGCCTTCCTACCTTGGGTGCTATCCTCACTATCCCCCATATGAGCTAATGTTCATAACAATGCATCAGCAGTTTGACCGTGTTTACGATGCTTTTAAAAATTACGTGTAGGTTACGTATTGGGGAAGAGGCATGGACACAATTCGGATGTTGAAGCTATCAATTTTGTATCCCGAGCTGAATTCGAACATAACCTACTAGAATCATGATACCACACATCAGCTGAGGATTCCCTCCCGAGGTGCTTTCATTGGTTAATCTGTTGCTAATACAGTGAGAATAATTTCTTCACCTAAGATATATCGGCTTGTTTCATTTTTATTGTCTCTGCAACAGAAATATCATCACAAGACTGACCGAATTATCCTAATTTTGGTTTCGATGCACAAACCCGTTGATCGCTGAGACCAGGCTAACATGTTAGCATTGCGAGAATCACCCGCGGAATCATTGATCCCCAAGCTAAAATTCATCGCGTTCACTCAGATTTTTAACATTATGAAAACAAGCTCACAAGGTAAACAAATTACCTTTACTCGTGGGGGAACTTTGGAGAGGTTCGTGCACCACCGTGAATGGAGGACAGCTGACCAGTGGCTGGGCGTCTATTTATCCAATAAATCCTTAAACTGACACAAATCACGGAAACATTTACGGATTATTGCCTTATTTGATAGCTATAAAGAAGTGCCGTGAACATACCACCCGAATAAAGCATTGATCTACAAGCTAAAATTCAGCTCGTTCACACTGATATTTTAAATTTGATGAAAACTAGATCTGTAATTCCCACCTTGGCGCTGTTGTGGCGTCCAGATTCGATGGCGGTGGAGGGGTCAGCATCGTCCCGGCGGCCACCGCGCCACTGGGCTCTGAACCTCGCCTCTTTCATTGCCTTTTGCACCGGAGGCGCTCCTCCCACAATGCTGCCAATGGAGGCAGAGCAGGATTGTTGGCGATGGCGACTGGCCGGAGTCCCTAGGTGATGCCGCAGCAGCGAGTGAGATCGCTGGCCGCGCCGATATCCGCTCCCGTGGGGTAGGGGCAAGGACCGCTCGGTGTGGCCTAATCTCGGTCCGGAGGTCGGAGCTGCGGTTAATCGCCGGTGTACGGGCTGCTCGGGCGATCTCGCCGCAAGGCCCGGGTCGGCCGACGGTTTCGTTGCACGGGAAAGTGGGACGAGGTGCGCTGAATTCTTCAATTGTCTCGGTCGTCGCGAGAGTCACGGGGGCAGTATGCAGCGTGCACAGGAGGGACCCGAACCTGGTTGGCGCGGTGCCGCGGACCTGGCTCCGGCGCAGGGGGCTCGGGTAGCGATTAATAATCACTACCCTGAGTACCATTTAACGCAGCCCTATATACATATACACACACACATATATATATATATATATATATATATATATATATATATATATATATATATATATATATATATATATATACATATATACATATATATATATACTGACGTGACATGCCCTGAAGGTCGTCATGACATAATATGCTTTTACCTGAGGGTAGTTGGGTTCCATAGATAAACAGTTCCATCAGCAGAACCTGTAACTAGTACTGGATGCTCGCCCTCGAGATGGGCACAGATTACTACCAGACCAAAGTGTACACCAACTGTTTTAACAAGATTCTGTGTGTGCATGTCCCAAATCTGATTCAACAGAAGAAAAGGATTATATATATATATATATATATATATATATATATATATATATATATATATATATATATATATATACACACTATATATATATATCATAATTACTGAGAAGATGACACACCTTGACAGTCCCATCAAAGTTACCAGTAATCAAATGCTGCTGGCCACCGTTAGCAAAGTAACCGAAGCAAGTTATACCTTGATCTTCATATTCTGACAATATGAATTCAGCAGAACCAGAAGACCGAAGACTACAAATCTGAAGAAGGATGGTACATAAACTGTCAGAAGGCTATATTAACAGATTGACTAACGTTCTGGATATAAAAAATGGTACAAGACTGAAACCTTTATTCCGTCGTTGTCACGAACTGCAAAAGTATCTGCATCCTTTATGTTTAAAAAGGTGAGTTCATGGAGATAGCAAAAGTCAACAAACTGAAATATTCGAGTGCATTCCCAGCTCTTTTCCCAGTCCCACAACTTAACATTTTCCTCAAGCCAAGAAGCTGACAGCACATATGGCTTAGTTGGATGAACTGCCAAATCACCAAGTTTAGAATGGTGAGCTTTGAATTGCTTCAACCGCTGCATTGTCTTGTAGCAATACACATCCATGTAACCATCCGTATATCCGGCGACAAACCATTGATTACGCGCAACAAATTTGGCCACCAACACATCTGGATAGCAGTCATTAATTATGTTTATTTAGAAAGTGGGTGCGTGGGAAAAGAACTAGCTGGAAGAAGTCAGAACAAAAAATAGTCACCTTTTCTCCGCGGAATCATCTTGGACAGGTCCAACTCTGCCTGCACATAGACAGAAAAGCCATTTATTTTACTACTACTCTGATTGGTAGCCAGTACTCCCCCTGTGTTTCTAATTGTTAATTATTCTGCCTTTTTAAATATATATAGGGTTTTGCTATGTTATGTTATCTACTACTCCCATGTACAGTAATGCTTCCCTAAAGACGTCCGACGCTATCGGACAAAGCCCACCGCCCCGGCCCACCGCTTTTTACCCCAGCCACCGCTTCCCATGTGATGTATTATTAAAAAACTCATTCTTATCCCTTCCCCTTTCTGCTCCTTGCTCGTTGTCCATGGTCGCTGGCCACTCGCTCCTCGTGTGCCGTTCGCTGGCCATGGTCGTGCGCCGCCTGCTCCCACCGGTTGTCGGAGCTGGTGTCGTGGTGCTCGTTCGTGGTGGCCAGAGCGATGCAGGGTCAGAGTTCGCCTCCTCGCAAGTCGCGTCACCTCCGCTTGCGGCGCCTCCTGGATCTCGCCGCCACCATTGGGGACGATGAGGACTTCCTATGCGTCGAGGTCCTCGCCGCCGCCGTTGGAGCGCGCATCGGTGTGTTGTGGCGTGCGGCAAGTCCGGTCGGCGCAGCCGGTGAGGGAAACCTGCTCCCCGCGACACCTCGTCGACCTGGGCCGTCCGCTCCATCGGGCTTCCCTCAACAACGTCTTCCTCCAGGGCCGCACTGCCGAGCGCTCGCCCTGTGCGGCATGGTGCCTAGGATGTTGCAACATGTATGTTTAGATGTTGAAGTTGTCGTTTGTGAGATGTTGCAAGTGTCGAATTGTTACATTGCAACATGTTAGATTTGATGTTGAAACTATCGATTTTTTTCAAAGTTGCAACATGTGTTTCTGGATGTTGCAATAGGCGATTTAAGTTGTTGCAACTGAAAATTTGAGATATTTGCAAAGTTGAGATGTTGCAACATATGTTTTTAATGTTGCAAGCATTGATTTAAGATTGTTGCAACATGTTTTTTCGATGTTGCAACATATGTTTTTTCATTGTTGCAACATGTATGTTTTTTGATGTTGCAACTATTGGTTTTGAGAGTTGCAACATTTGTTTATGGATGTTGCAACAATCGATTTCTAATATGTTGCAATATTTTTCACATCTTGCAAACTGTCGACTTAACATGTTCCATGCTCTGTGTCGCCCAGTCCATTGTTGTGCTGCAGTCACCCTGGCTTTTCTCATGTTGCTTAACACTTTGCTCTTTTATGGCTGCATGCCGGAGATGGGTGCACGGCGCAGCCAGCGATGGAGACAGCCAGCGCGGTGGGGATTAAACCACGACGCGGAGATACTAGCGGTGGAGTGTCGGATTTGCTGACGTCGCCGGGAACAATGGGGGAACAGAAGGTGATGGGAGCAGAAGGTGGGAGAAGATGGGCGTTGTGCTTTACTTGGGCCGCACGTCGTTTATGGGCTGCGTTGCGGGAGCGTCCGATGGACACAGTGTCCATAGGACGTCCGAGCGCTAGCTCTGCCCTTCTATGTAGCAAAGACTCACTGTGGGTGTTCGGTAAATACCGAACCGATCGGTTCGGTTCTTCGGTATCGGTAAAATTCGGTTCTGAGAAATCGGTGCCGATCGGTTCCTAAAAAATCGGTATCGAGGGATTTCGGTTTCGGTAAATTCGGTTCGGTTTCGGTATTTACCGAACAAAGACCGAACTGCTCACAAAGAAGATGTAATATCATGTTTTAAAACTAATTTTGACATGATTTCATTGATAATATTGGTACAAAATACAAATGCATATAAAAGTCCACATAACTATAAGTGTTAGTGCCAAAAATATATAATATAATAGTCTATAATAGTATAATTAATAATATAACAACACTTAAACTTGTCACATTTCGTAACTTCGGTAAGTTCGGTAAATTCGGTTGGTTTCGGTATTTACCTCGGTAAATTCGGTTCCTCGGACCACTTAAACGAGCAGAACCAATTATTCGGTTTAGGTACTATTCGGTTCGGTTCTCGGTTTTTCGGTTCGGTTTCGGTTTCGGTATTTTTTGTGCCCACGGTGAGCAAAGACCCATTGGAGAGTTCTGCTCTCGGGTGAAACACATAGGCGACCACGTCGGTAGTAACGTCGTGGCCTCTTAGGGCATGTACAACGGGCGTCTTGTGCCGTCGTCTCAACGTGGCAATTTTGCAAAAGGCCCCCGGTTTGGGCGAGAGGCAGAGAACGTCGTGTCGTGAAGACGGCAAAGACGGGCTCGTGCTCCCGAGGCCGGACTTCGGCGGCAAGATTTGCGTTGTATGGAGCCGCCCCTTGAGTCGACGCCCGTCGCGGATCCAGTCCAAGGCGGAGGGCGGCGGCGCGGCCGATGCCAAGACCGGCCGGGGCGCAGGCGAGCGGCGGTCACCGGACCGGGGCCAGGCGAACCACGGCTTCGCCCGGCGGAGAGCGCGCCGCCCAAGACGCCAAGACACCAAGCGCGCTTCGCCGCCAAGCCACGCGACAAAGACCCAGCCTGCCGCCGCGCTCCACGCCTCGCCGACCACCACCGCCCGTAGCGCTTGCACGACACTTGCTCGCAGCCGGGACGCACGCCGTCGCCGCTGATAGCTGCGCCGCCCTCACCCACCACTTCTCCCCGCTCTTACTCCCCACCTTGCTGCAAGGATGCCGGCCACCTGAGAGCCTTTCCCCGCCTGGCTATCTCTCTCTTCCTCTCTGCTCCCTCTAATCTCCCCGCTCTCTCTGTTCCTGCGACTGGGATGAGGACTACGACGGGCAACAGACCAAAGCCCATGACCAAGAGGCACACACATCTCATCCATTTGCCCTGTGGGCCCCAGCTGTCATGGACTACTCTCCCCTCTCTATCTTATTTGTGCACACGGCTCATGAGGAATAAAGGCAGGGCAAGTATGCAACCCTAGATCGGCTCACAGAGCTGTGAACTGAGTCCACGAGCACGGAGTTGTGAACTGATTTATGGGAAGAAGATGGTAGTATTTGATTGATGAAATATATTATATATATTACATTATTCATATAATATATTATTTATTTTGAAGAATTTGTTTTCTATTAGCCACACAATGATATATAGAAATATTATTCATGATTGATCATGGCTACATATAGATTTGTACACAACCAAAATAAACAGTAGCTATCTGTGGGTTATACGAGCTATCTGTTCAGCCGTCTGTATGGTAAATTTTAAGAACCAGACAGCAGCTGTCTCAGTACGTGCCCTTACCTTCCCTTCCGTCGCGCATCTCTCTCCCACCGCGGTATCTTCCCCTTCCTACCCGTCGCGCATCGCAACCTTCTCAGCTCCCGAAACCCCGTCTGCCTCCACCATCTGCCAGCCGTCCGCCTGGTCTACCTCTTCCCCTCCCCACGAAGAGGGGCACAACAAAAAGGGTGCGGTGCCGCTGCTCAGGTGGCTCTTCCCCGAATCGTCGTCCCCGCCAGCAACTCCCTCCTCGCTCTTCCTCCCTCTCCCGATCTGATCCGAAGCGCGACCTCAACGACCTGAGGGTGAGGGCACGATGCATTCGACCAACCTTCTACTTGAAGAGCCCATCCGGATGGCCTCCATCCTCAAGCCATCCAAGACAGTAAGCCACCGCCCGCCGCCGCGCTACCCTTCTTCTACTTTCTTTGGATGCATGGATTTCTTCAATTCACTCTCGTCGGATTCTGGTCTGATTTGATTTCGCCGACCGCCTTGTGGATGGATGGATGGATCCCGTTCGTCGTCGCAGAGCTTCTTCCCGGTGATGACCAAGATTGTCGGCACGCTGGGACCCAAGTCGCGCTCCGTCGACACCATCTCTTCCTGCCTCAAGGCCGGCATGTTTGGTAATCTCTGCACTGTAAATGACCTGACCCCCTCTTAATTTTGATCCTCGCATATATGTAACTGCAAAAGTAAACACGCCAACCATGATGCAGTTCATCTCTTGGCATGACCTGACCTGAACACTTTTGCTTGCTTGCTTGCAGGTTATGCCTGACACGATTGGACCAGAGCTGCAGGTGGTCAACAAGAGTGAGACCTCTATCTCCCTTGAGGAGAACGGGACTGTGGTTCTCACGCTGCATCAGGGCCAAGAAGCCATCTCCACCTTGCTGCCCATCAACTTCGCTGGACCCGCCAAGGTTAGCACACATGAAAGTTGCGCACTTTTCGTCGGATCTAATATCCAGTTCTGTATTTAGTTTAGGTAACAAGACACCACATGGTTGTATGAAGATATCTTTGGATTCACTTTACTGGATTTTATTTTCTAGCAATTTTAGATTTGAAAGATACATTCATGTCTGACTCTGGGTTACCATGATTGTGTTTAAAAAAAATTGTATGAAGATATCTTTGGATCCACTTTACTGGATTTTATTTCTAGCCATTTTAGATTTGGAAGATACATTCATGGCTGACTCTGGATTACCATGACTGGAAGACTTCTTAGCCATATCCTCTCATTTTATTGTCCCCATCGCAGGCACAGGTATCAAATTCTTCTATTCTTCCCACACAGGTACCAATTCCTTTTGTTCTTCCGACTTTTGAAAGGCCACACTCATGTTGTCCTCTATTTCATGTATTTGGATGCAGGTTATATCATATATCATACAGAGTATTATTAATTGGTAGCTCTACATATTCGTTTTGAGCCCATGGATTGAGGAATTGTCCCATGGATAATCATTGAGGTTTTTCTCTTCAAAACAGGCTTGTCTCCAAACCCTATCTGTGAATCACCATGACAGCCTGGTTGTATCAAAAAAAAAAAAAATCAATAGGATTTTATTTACATGAAATAGCTTGTGAATTATGCGAAGAACATGAAAAGATTGGTCCCCACCACTTTTATTTATAGGTAGCAATAGGTAACTATAAATCCTATACAAATGGTATCTATACAAATCTGTGAAACCACTTTTCTGGATTTTATTTATAGTAATTTTATTGGAATTATAAATAGCATTATGGCTACTCTTGAAAGGTTTGTCTGAAAACCATATTTGTGAATTATCATGGCTGTATGTAGCAAACGGTCTATTAGTTTTCCTCTTAGTTTGGAAATAACCTGAGTCTGTATAAAAAGGGGGCAAATTGAATTATTTCTTTTTTTGGTATTTTTTTTGCTTCTGAAGATTGCACATTGGGAACAAACATGCCCATGGTTCCCCTGAACAAACCAAAAGATTCTTTGATGTTTGGTTGGTTCAAGTACGTATAAGGATTAATGAGGTGCCCCCGCCCCCCCCCCACCCCTCTTATTTGGTAGTTTATTTACAGAAGCTAAGAGCTACTGAACCAGCAATAACTCCAATATACAATGTGAGACTGTTTCTGATGCTCCATGTTTGCCATCTAACGAGCTTACAGTTTTTACAATTTTTATGTTTGTCATCTGATGATGTTGCTATCAATCACTTTTTGCTTATCAAAGTTTTGTCTTAGACGATAGGCATGCAAATGTAAAGTTAATCTGAACTCAGTTCATTATTTTTCTTCTGGTAACTAATGATGTGCCCAACTAAAAGCTTTTGCAAAATTACATAGGATGGTTCTTATTGATGGTGGAACCTTGGCTGCCATTTAGGTTTTTTTGAAATGATTAGTAAGATAGTTGCATCTGGTGTTTGTAACAGGAATATGGTCAGGTTGAAGGACGAGGGATAAGAATGGCAAAAGGTCCGTGGTTTGGGTTTGATATTTGGATGTGTGTTCACTGCATGCCTGGTACGTGGATTCTTATCTAATGCAACTCTGCTAAAATTTCTCAGCCTATGTCCTCCAATTTTATGTCTCTGGTTGTGATATGTTTGATCGCATTTTGGTTTCATTGTCCTCTCCTAACGTTTTCAAGGTTATACAACAGCTATTAACTTGATTGAGCTTTCAATGCAGCATACTCCCCGTATTGTTTATTACTACCAGGTATGATGACTGCTCCCAATTCTCCTTTTAAAATCAGAGTGCCTGCAGATCTATCTGTTAACATCGTTAGAAAATGTGATTATTGAGAGGTTCAATATGATGTAGGGCATATGTCCTTGGAAAATAGCAAACACAGACTTTTCACCCTCAAACACGCAGGAGAACTCTGTGTCATTGCATTAGGAAGAAATAGAGTTTGTTAAATTATATTTGTACTTATTTTGATGTGTAAACTACACAGGCTAAACAATAGGTATTGCATATGTATTCTCTGTTTTAAAGGCGTCGCCTAGGCGACGACTAGGCGTCGCCTAGGCGTCCAGGCGTACTCAGCTCGCCTTGTAAAACAGGGCGCCTTGTCGCCTAGGCGCCGCCTTAGGCGCCCAGGCGTACCCAGCACTCGCCTGGACGCCTAGCCGCCTTTAAAACAGGGTATGTATTGCTTACTTTGTGTTTGGCCTATAATTTAGTTATTTTGCTTTATATGCTTGTCCACTGAATCTGACTTTTTTGCTCTGTTCAGAATATCTTGGTTGTTTCCAAATACTATTCAAGGATTACCCTCAAAAGGCTTGCAGATCTTCTTTGCTTGAGTTTGCAGGTTCGTATTTTTCACCTTTACATTTTGTGATGCCAATTGTGGCATCCTGTGGTTAAATGTCACAACACATGATAATCACCTGAATTATGAAGCATTTTATAGCTGCAGTTGCAGCTGAGATATCTAATTGGCACTACACATTACTCTTTTCTGACATGGTGAACTCAAAAGCTTTGATTGCTAAGTTTGACAAGCCGATGGGAGTTGTCTGTTTCTAGATTGCTCAAGATTGTAATGGTGCACTGAACTCGTGGTCTAGCAACCTTGAGAAGCTTTTGGACCTGGTGGAGAAAAGCTGCCACCAGATACATAAGGAAACTATGATCCACAAGGCGGTGTTAAAAGCTTGACTGCTCGGCACTCTCTGTTTTGGTTTAGTTGGGTTCCCTTTGTAGTCTGCCGTGTTGTTAAGATACTGTAAGAACTCTGAGTTGAGATTATTTAATCTTAACCGGTGCTGTCAAGTGAAAGATATTTATATTGAACTATTATTCTGTTTTCTGTCAAATGAATTGCTGACGTGGACACAACCATATTTCTCTATCTCCTTATACTATGAATTTGTGTTCTTTGAATTTAATTCATTGGTCGGGTGGCACTTGTCATTAGACACTTCAAACTCATATTTCTTTGTGATTACAAAACAATCCTTAAACAATAACCCCTTAATATCCGCGGCAACGCTGGGAGTCCACCTAGTATCTACTATATCTGGATCTGCTATACAATACGCAACCTACTCCCTATACAAAGTAACAGTTGAAATAAATTTTAACCGTTGAATTTTTATAATTTATTATTGAATTAAATAATTAGAAAATAAGAAAATTAAAAAGGAAACTGCACGCCATCTCTGATCCTCTCTCATGCGGGCAGCTTCTTTCCTTCCAAATATGCCAGAAATCTCTCCTCAACAAACATTATGTGGATAATTAGATTATCTATCATGTTTTCCAATGCATAGGTAGGCAATTCAAATATAGATTCATGGATTACTTTATGTTGTTTTATACAATCACGTAGAGGAGGGCAATTATTTAGAAAATAGAATAGTTCAAATGGCTATTACTATTTTTGGTGACTAGAGTCTATCGAACTGATCTTTTAAGATATCGAATTGATAACCAAATGTTTCAACATTTTGTGAGAATGTCCTAGATTTCTCACTTTTTGTAGTGGACCTCATGAATATTAACGTTAGGCTAACTCCATTGAGGACCTCTAGTTAGAATTTCTAGGATTTAACTTTTTCTTGCGCGATGTACATTTAGTTGAAAACCTAAGCTCAAGTTATTATGTTCTTCAAGCATCTTTTTTTTTGACATCATGAATCTTTATTTTATATTTCAACTTTTAATCTAGTTGTTGCAATTTTTTCTTGCTAAGTTGAAACTCTAGTACTTATTGTATCTTTTTTTCCTTCAAAATTGTCCATAGGCAAAATACATTCCAGCAGGAAACCGATGCAGGCAAACCGTAAGGCCCCGATCTAACATCTTGATCTTGTTGGTCTTCATCGCCGCCCTTGGTGGAGTCTCACAAATTTGGGGTTTATTTTGAATTCATCTTTCATTAATAGCAAAGATGGGTGATATGGAGACAAATTTGTACTTATTTCAGTTATCCCTTTTACAATACTTGGAATTGCCTCTCATCGCCTCCGCAAAAAATAGCTAATTTCATTGATTTTATTCATCAAGGGTAGCATTACCGCCCCAACCCACCCACCCACCCACCCATTGCCATCCTCTCGTGCCACCGTGGGAGGCGATGCGGAGCGACCACGCCCATGATCGCGGCGTCGGGCGACGCCGAGAAGAGGACTTGCCACCACCTCCCCAAATACGAGCCCGGATCGACGACGATCGGCGGCGGCCAGGCTGCGAAGATGGAGGAAGAGTTTTTTTACTTTGGAGAACCGAGTTGAATGAACGAAGAAAGAAAAATATCGATGTAAACAATACTACTTGAAATATTGTTTACGCATTTATGGAGTTACCGTTTACCCTTGATAAAAAAAAAAAAAGCGAGAATGGAGTTACCACCCAGTTCTAATCCCCACATTTGCGGAGGCAATGTAAGGAAATTTGGTGTACATGGCCCACCGATCATAGACATAACAATTGCCTCCGGTTGCCTTCTCGTCTTTCTTGTCGTCGGATCGGCCGCTCTTGGTCGTTGTGAGTCATCAAATGTTTTTCCAGTTATTGTAAAAAATTCCTTTTATAATGATGAAGTGTACAATTTAGATACAAATTTATGTGATTATTTAAATTATCTTTCATAATCATAGGGTTAGGTAATTCAGATGGGAAAATAGGAAGTTACTTTATACATTTTCATAGTGCTAGAGATAAATACTTTTTATGAAACATTTTAAATCAAATGCCTAAAATTGGGGATGATGAATACAATTCATGAAATTAAAATCCAGATGTTTCTAATTATTGTGAAGATTTTTTTTAATTTAATTTTGCACAACCAGTGAAAATTAACATGGGGACTCGCTCTTTAATTAGTAAAAATAGTAAGATATAAGATGGCTATATGCACTCAACTAATATACTCTAATACACACTCTCTTTGTGTCTTTGCAGCACTTACCCAAGTTACTCTTTCCTTGTATTTCCAAATTTTAATGCCATGTGGCTCACCAGATGTTATTAGAACCCTGCGTGTACCACATAAGAAGTTCTGTGAGCACAAATAACAGTTGCATTGAAGAACTCAATGTACAAATAATCAATGCTAATCTGTGTCACTTCAGTAGCGACTAAATACTAATTTGTTGCACGCACCATGGCTCCAATGGATGCACATCTATTCTACAATAATTACGATTCAGGGATAATACCTGATCAAATCAAACAAACGATAGTTACCACCAAAAGATTCAAGTGTCACATATCATTATGAGCAAAAAAATACGAAAAATAAAATCATGTAGTATATACCTCGATTCTAGGCTGTAATAGCGTAGCAACGCCCGCGGTATTAAGCAGTCACACAATGATGCCCAAGGACAAAGTAAACAGAGCAAAAGGATATTATAAATAAATTCACTATAGAAAAAAAAAATGATGTGAACTCGACCGCCATTTGTTTTGTGTTGTCCGAGGGGACATAATATCACCGCAAGCATTCAATTAATGTTTTCCCCAAGACAGGCGGTAAATATACGGAGCATACCTTGGATGCTAGCTGGCTTGCACACTCATGAAGGCTCGTTATCTTCACAACTTTTCTCTCGTCATGAACCACTTCGCATTAGTAAACATGCCGCCGATGCCGTCGATGTTGTCAATTAATTGCCCGGTCGAGTACAACGCTCTGGATGTGAATTGTGTCCAGGTTTGGGGTGGCTTCTCTTGCTTTTTCATCGTCATAACGTAAGTGACGGTGGATCTTGCGAGGCACAATGCCATTGAGCGAACAGACGAGAAGACATGTGGGGTATTTGGTGGCTGAATCTTGCAGGCAATATCATGATCTGCATTGTTTGTCAAGTGCAATGGGCATGGAATGAGCTTATCTGTCTCGAAGGGGAAGCGAGATGTGAAGGTTCGACAATAAATAGCTGGCGGGTACAGTTTCTCAATAGTTTCTTCTGTTTCATTCAACATAGTGATGATATCCTCTATATTGGGCCTTTTGTGGATGTTGGATTCCACACACTTCAATGCGATCTCAGTGCAATTCTTTACTTGATTGCAATACGCATCCAAATACAAAGCATCTTTCCATCCTCTGTCCATTAGTCTTTCTCTCCATTTTCTTTGCACCTACAAATTTGAAGTGAATCGAGGAAACGCCATATCGATAGACTACAAAAATGTGAAGAGACAAAACTACAAGAAAATGACCATTGTGGACCTGGTCCTCATATTAGGAAAATGACTTCTCGTACCCCATCAATGAAGTCTTGGGACTCGAGCATATCGTAATATGTGGAGTAGCCATCGTGTCCTGCCAATACTTTTATCATTATGACACCCAAACTAAATACATCAAACTTGTTTGTGATTTTCCCCTTATCTACAAACTCCCGGTGGCGCGTATCCACCGAAATATATTTGAAGCATCACATTGTAAGTAAAAAGTGATGAAACCCCAATTAATTTATTCCATATAAAAGATGGCCCAAAAGCTAACCTCCTTTCTAATATACAATAAGGAAAAAAAAAAAAAGGGTACATTGAATAAGGCAAAAGGCAACTATTTCTAATATCTACTGAAAAATAACCCGATCGACCCTATTAATTTATCACTATTGATTTTGCGTGACACCCCAAAAAATCTTAACCAAGGCGGGTGCCCATTTTGTCTACCTCACTTAATGCTTATGACTAGCGCAGCGGGCATTCTTTATTTGCGGAGGCGGTCGCAATTGTCCGCCTCGTAAATTCAATTAATGGAGACAGGACACCTTAAGACGAACGCCTCGGTTAATAGACTATTTTTCGAGGCGGTCACACCTTATAACGTTTGCCTCGGTTAATCTATTTTCGCAGACGGGCAACTTTAAAAGTCTGTCATGGAAAAGATAGAGGCCCAATAGGTCTCGTGAGTCTGGATAAACGTCATCGGGTATAATTCATAGAGTTAGGGATTTTCAGCCCTTCCACTTAGACTAGCTTCATCTCCCACCTCCCTCTCTCAGACCGAGCAAGCGGCGCGCCGCACCTCCCTCCTCCTCCTCCCTCTCACCGGCATCCCTCTGCGTAGCGCAAAAACCACGGTGGTGCCCTCTCTCCCCCCCCTCCATCTCACCGGCTTCCCCGCACAAGGGACCCTTTCTCCGGTGCTAGGGCGGCACGGCTCGGTAGCGATGCGAAAGAGGAGCAAAAGGCCTCTCATCCAACGCGGTGGCGGTCTGCTCTTTCTCGCGGTGGCGGCCTGGGTTTGTTCGCCCTAGAAAAATTGTTTTTTCAGAAATCATAAATTAGACCACATTTTTTTTATCTCGGGAGGTCCGCATACATGCACTATCTCAACACTACTACACAAAAGTTTTTATAGTAGTCTATGTATTATAAATATCACATATGTTAGAGCAATTCAAACATACTATGCTAATATCTTTAAAACAAAAAAAGGTGTCAAATCTATAAGGAATGAATCATTTAACTCACAGAGTGCATAGAAGGTTTTTTGTAGTATGAGATTGACGAGTTCCACTAAAAAAGCCTTGATAGGCCAAAAGTCCGCAATTTTTGGCACCATATCCTTGTCAAGCAATATATTTGAAGGTTTCATGTCAAGATGGAAAATTCTTTCTCCATGAAGGTATTTTAAACCGTCACAAATTCCTTTTATTATTTTGTAGCGACTATGCCAACAAAGTCCGGACCGTTCATCCGTACAAGAAAACAAATGACAGATGTTTACAGAATTATTCTATCAAATGTAACTAGCATGTTTTAGAGATCAACACTAACTAGCATACTACACAAAAATACCTCATACCGTAAAGATGCTTCTCAAGGCTTCCTTTAGGCAAAAACTCCAAGCATATTGCCCTGTCTATCATTGTAGCAAACACTAGTCTGCCTTGGTGTTCGACACATCTATCTCGCTCTATGTAGCTTTTCCCAACGAGCTTGACAATGTTTGGATGGACAATTCCAGTAAGGATTCGAAGTTCATTTTGAAACTGATCCTCGTCTAATCCTGGCATGTGGTGAAGTTTTTTTTCACAGCTACCTCTTGTCCATTTGGATGCACTCCTGTTTCACATATTTGATTACAGGCATTTCTTTATTGATTGATGAAACTGAAAAGATAGAAGCAAAAATCATTAACAATACCTTGTAAACCACCCCATATCCACCACTACCAATTTTTTTTTCTCCACCGCAAAACCATCTGTAATGTCTTCTATTAGTTTCCATGGAAAATCTGTTGGTACCTCCCTTGTGTAGTGCCGTTTGTTGTTCATAGTTCATATATCTGTTATATTTAGTATCACTTTAAAGAAGCTGGCTTAAGACAATGAGCCACTAATGCACAATTAAATATACATCCTCCAGTACTACAAAACGGTGGATTTTGGATTCACACAGTCCTATCTTTTGAACTTTTGCTGAATCTACCCATATAAACATTAGGTGTAAAAATATAGTACTGACAGTCACATATTATTCTCATTTTAGCATATAATAAAACATGGTCACAATTCATTATTTTCTGGTGCAAATCCTTATGCAGCATCTATTGTACTTTAGCATGTGGGATAAGACCAACGAACCCACCATGTCAGTTACACACCCAGAGATTTCAGAAAAGTATAGTTCTAAATATGTAATCAATATGTAGCAACTACGCTATTTAACATTACTCCTTATAAAAAAAAAAACATTTCTAAACCATAGAATATATAGTATCACAAAAAGTTTTACTTGTTTGTCAGCTTGCTGTTTGCTACCACACCAATCAAGAACCAACCTCCTTTGCACCGATGACCAATGGAAATGTATTGATATGTGATGTGTGATGTGATGAGCCCAAAAGTCGCCATGTTAGATTCGGTAGAGTTAACACAGAACTACGGTGGTCCAGCTGGCGCAAATAAACTTCCATAAAACCATTCAGAATCAATCAAGCAGCAGAGTCGGTCACTAACCTGAAGCAAATCTTGCAAATGGCCACTCTCGTTGGAGGAGGGATGGCGAGAGGAGAGGAAAGGAGAAGGGACAACAACAAAATATTCCATGATGCTATACATCATAGTTAATGTTATCTTGGACGCTATAGAATCCAGTGATGCTAGTTTTCAATACAATTTGGACATTGGATCGGTAGAAAGCAGAGGTTGGGACAGCAACAAAATATTCCATGAGCATGGTTATCAAGGAAGACTTTGCATAAACACAGATCCGGAACAGGAATTTCATCTGGAACAAGGTCTAGTTTCACACTATGAAAAGGATATCGTTAAACCTTGACTGATACATAGTAAGAGAAGACATGACTTCAGAATACTTCTTCAATTAAACTGAAATTGAAGACTGCTGTTTGTGGTCGCTAGGGAGATGCAATTCAGTCAAGGAAGAGAAAGGGTTTATCCCTCTACTACAACTCTCCAGCTCACACGCGCCCGCACCCACACCGCAACGCCGCCACTGCATGCGGCACGCCACCGCCCACGGCCAACCCTAGCCGCCGCACCGCTGCCGGTCACCCCGCCGTGGCCCTCACAAAGGGACGCGAGGGACAGCCAGGGCCACGCCCTGCCCTGGTCACGCGCAAGAGGTGGCTAAGCCCAGCTCGGGCCCTCAGTTGGGCCTCTCTGGGTCCATTTGGTCCGATGAGTGCGGAGAATGGACAGGGATTTGGTGCACTTACCCAGAGAAACTTTTGAAGGATACAATTCAATATTTACACAAAATCAAACACTGCTGTCATCTTAGAATTTCAAATGAACCAACCAAAAATTTTAAACATTTAAAATACAAAATCAAACATCGGACAAATTCAAACATTCAAATGAGAAGAGTTCATGTAGCGTGGTAGTAATATAAAGAAATTGTCTTCTACAACATATTAAGGCCAGCATTTCAAGTACAAATTCAGAAGAGATTGTAAGGGTAGTTCCTATACATTATAGTTAATGTCATCTTGGACACTGAAGAATTCAGTGATGCTAATTTCAATATGATTTGTTCCGGGGTTCAGTAGAGAGCAGAGGTCGGACTGCAACAAAATATTCGATGAGCATGGTTATCAAGGAAGACTTTGCATAAATAAACACTGATCTGGAACAGGAATTTCATCTTGAACATATAGGAAGGGCTAGTTTCACACTATGAAAAGGAATTCGTTAAACCTAAAAAAGCAGAGCACCAACGAACGTGCACGGACTATTTAACATTACTCCTTGTCTAAAGAAAAGAAAACATGTCTAAACGAAAACGAGAGAATATATAGTATCACAAAAAGGTTTTACTGGTTTGTCACCTTGCTGTTTGTTACCACACCAATCAAGATTCAACCTACTGATGGCCGATGGAAATGTATTGATATGTGATGAGCCCAAAAGTCACCAGGTTAGATTTGGTAGAGTTAACACACAGAACTACGGTGATCTGGCCAGCTGGCGCAAATAAACTTGCTTAAAACCTTTCAGAATCAATCAAGCAGCAGAGTCAGTGACTAACCTGAAGCAATCTTGCAGATGGCCACTGTGGTTGGAGGGATGGCTGGCGAGGGGAGAGGAAAGGAGAGGGCAGAGGAACAAATGAGGTATAGAAGATGATGATGCTTATCAAGATTGATGCAGTGCGGACGAAAGTATGTTTTTGTAGTGTGGAGAAAGCTAGCGCCGGGATTCTCCGCAGAGCAGTACAGCAAATTTTTATTTCCTGTACTGGCCACTGATCGAGGAAAATAATTTCTCTGTCGCCGCTAGTGCGGTTCGCTGATGAGACCACGCGGATCATCAGTGGAACGCTGATGAGGACTAAAACCAAATCCACTTTCCTGGTGATTAATTAGTCAAAAGCTGACGATTAAATTATGGAACTCCCACACTCAATTGGTGACCCCTGTTTTTTTTTTTCAAATTGGAAACAAACAATTATGCACGCTTTCTGTGTTGGTTCTGGACAGTTTCGAACCATACTCTTTCATCTACTACTACTGCTATTGATGTTCCGCTGACAGACGGCCACCACACACAGGCTGTGTTATCTACCAGATGACGAAGATGTATGAATCATGGATGTCACCAAGTGCAGGCAGGCTACACGAGGTCGCAGCTACGGCGGAGGAGGCCGGCTCAGAGCCCCTACTGGGCAAGCGGGTGACCTTCAGGCCCCAATCAACCTGCTTTGCAAAAATGGGCACACAAGAGTATCTAATAAGGACCAGCAAGGCAACAACTGGTAGTACGTGATGAAATTTCACATGTAGGAGTATATGCTCAGACCAAACATACATTGCAGCACAAAGTCGCCAGGAGCCCTTGGATGGCGCAAACAAACTTCGCTAAAACCGTTCAGATCTGAATAGGAGTTACTAACCTGAAGCAATCTTGCAAGATGACCACTCTCGTTGAAGGGATAGATGGTGAGGAGAGGAAAGGAGAAGGCAGCAACCAGGTAGTAGGAAGTAGAGATGATGCTTGTCAATATTGGCGGCCCAAGGGAGAAGACCTGCTAGTTGACTGGGAGAAGACCTGCTAATTGACTGGGCATTGCCCCCAAATTTTCACGCAACGCATCGGCATGTGCTGGTTGCAGCAAAAGCTGTAGAAGGTACAATAATTGCGGTGCATGCGCCGGGTCACTGCACGCCCGTGAAGGCAAGGGGCCGGCCGTGTGCCAGAGCTTCAGCATTAGTAACTTTTTTTTCGATAATCACTCTCCTTAAACCCTCAAAGTATCAAATGATTCAGGAGAACAGAAGAAAATATTTTCTCCATCTACACTATAAGCTGAGAACTGTTTCACTCTATTCCGTGTTATATTTTGGTGACAATAAGTATATGACATCAATTCTCTTCTGCTCTCCGCCCTGCTTTCTCATAAATCTTCAATAAAATCACTCTTTCGAAAAAGTAAGAGAACTCAAGAATCAGGAGCGTAGCTCCTCAAAAAGGTGACCTAATTGAGAGAGAGAGAGCAAATCGACGCCTCGTGTCCTGCCCCTGGCTACGCTGGCTACGCGGAGTCCATGCGACCATGACCCAGTTGCGGGCCCAGGGACGATGGGGTTTTGCCATAATGGGAGTGAGGATGGAAGAGACTTAATTAAATTTATGTAGAAAGAATAATATCAAAGCCAGTACTAATGTAATTGTACTTTTATTATCATCAAACCTTGTACTAAGAATAATATCAAAGCGAGTGCGTACTAATATAATTGTAGTCTCATCAAAATATTAACTAATACAGCTTTCATTATCCTTTAACGAATAGTCTTCAACTACTAAAAATTTAAAATAGATTCAATCTATATACTATTTATTTGTATCATAAAGTTTCAATAACTTTTTCATATACATTTTGTCCAAATTTTAAAATGTACTGTACTGTATTTGACAGTGGGAGCAGGAAAGCGCAGAGAAAGCACCGAGATTCTCTGCACTACTCCTGCAAACTTTAATTGCCTGTAGCTGCTGGAATTACGAGGAAATGGGAGCCCAACTGCAGCAGCGAGATTTTCTCTGAGCCCGCTAGCCCCGTTCACACTTCACACGGGGCCTTTGCCTACGCGTCTTGCTTGAGTTGTGGCTTGACAGGTTGTGGATCAGTGGAACGCTGACGAGGACTTCAAACGAATCCACTCTCGTGATCGACACGACCCATGCTTTTTTTTTCGAATTGAAACAAACAATTATGCAGGCTTTCCTTGCTCGCCATTAGACAGTTGCAAACCACGATTGCATTGGACAGTTTCGAGCCATGGTCATTCGTACTAACATCCAGCTACTGTAAATGTGCTTAAATGTCAAAATGTTGGTGATAAGTGATAGTTAAAGCCGAGTCAATGAGGAATAATAAACTGGACTTCGCAGGGTCGAAGTAGAGCTTTCACAAGCTTTTGTTGCTCAAGATCATCTAGTTACACAACAGCCTCACTCACCCTGAACAAAAAAAAAGGTAAACACGAACAAGCCCTCTGCCATTTCAACAAAATCTTTTGGGAAATCTTAAACATCATGTAACAAACTTTTATGCAGAAGCTCGCACATGTGTTAGCCTTATTACTTCAGAACTGAACCATGATGCTGACACTAACACAGAATTTTATTGTCAAATCCAGTCCATTGACAAGGTTCGTACATCAAAAGGGAAATCAAACTACAAAGAAATCGCAATAACATGGCATACACACAACTATCAGGCACATTCTTGGTGAGGAGATCGTTTCTTCCGGACTTATTGAAAGGAAAAACACAAGCCACAAAAACATTCAGAATTGAAGATCTACTGGAAGAATCAAACACAAAGGACTACATGCATGAATAATCAGAAGTATTGTTGTATGAGGAAGCAGGCGATCACTCGAAGCGAACCTTCACCACTTGTGGCATCTTCTGGGGCATTCTACTTAGCTCCCACAATGTCTTGAAATCCTTATGCAGATACAGTAACCAGAGTTTCCTTAAAGAGACAAGGGATTCAAATCCTTGAGGAACCTTATTCAGCTTTGGCAGCGCTACAATATATAAATCTTCAATGTTCTGAAGAGCACCCTTCCCAACAGTCAACTGGTTGACATTGACCATGTTCTTCAGTATTAGTGTCTTTAGCTGTGGAAAGGACCCTTCAGAAATAACCATCGTCTCTGTGCTGCTCACCCTGTTAAGACTCAGATAGGTCAGGTTCGGCACATGTGGAGCAATAAGAGGTAGCGGGTCTTCCTGAAGACCAGACCAGCTTAGAGCTAGATACTTGAGGTTTTTCCCATGGCCTTGAAATATTGGGCACTGCAGTGTCTCGGCAGCCCAGCGGCCCCTGACGATCAACTTGCGGAGCTGTTCGTACTGTGGATTGAGAGCTTCTAATTGAAGTGGCTGCTTCTCGTCAATTGCATTGAGAAGCAAGCTTGAAAGAAGTGGCAGCTTGGATAAAGTAGCAAAAAGCTCTGCAGAATGCATGGTACTAACTTTGCCAATCCACAGGCTTTGTAGTTTTCTGAGTTTGTCCAGTTGGCCTGCCAACTCATTTGTTGCTTCCACAGTCTCCAGAGTCTGAAGTTCCACCAAGTCAGAGAGGTCCTTGGGTGCCTGTACCCCTGTGAAGTACTGGAAATCTTTCTGCTTCTCATCCACCACTTTGTCGGCTAACAGATGCCGCAGCTTCTTGACCTTGACAATGCCTCTTGGTAGCTTTTCTATTTTTGTTTGCTTGATGTCCAGTGTCTGCAGGTTGGATAGCTTCTGAATACAGTCCGGGAGTGACTTGACTCCTGTGCGCCGCAAGCCAATGTAGCGTAGATTAAATAGATTCCCTATAGATTGTGGCACTTCGGTTATATCAGAATCTTGTAACTCAAGAACAGTAAGGTAGCTTGATTCAGAGAAGATTGAGGCTAGCATGTGAGTGGATGTAACACCATCAAGTGAAAATAGAGTGCGAAGGTGTGGAAATTTCACTCTTGGTGCATCACTGCCATTCCATCCACACAATGATAGTCGGCGCACTTCCCGATCCATATTTATCACTGCAGCCTGATCACAAGCAGAGCCAAACTTTTCATCTCTAGCTATTGAAAGAGCCAGGTCACGCACAATGTCATGCATCTTACATGTGCTCACCCTACCAAGCTCATCGTACTCTTCAACTTGCAGCAAGTTCCTAGTAATGAGCTTCTCCAGATTTACCTCAGCCACATCCTCCAATGTGTTGTTTTCGTTGGTCACTGCAAACCCTTCAGCAACCCACAGCCTGACAAGGCTCTCTCTTGACATGATGTAATCTTCAGGAAATAGGCAGCAGTATAGGAAACAGTTTCTGAGGTCCCCTGGTAAATCATTGTAGCTAAGCTTCAAAATTGCCTGCACATTGTCTGGTTTAGCTAGCTCAACCCGGAACTGATTGTACATTTGATTCCAGGCATGTTTAGTTGGTTTCTTGGAGGACATGAGGCTGCCCATAGATATAAGTGCCAATGGCAAGCCCTTACACCTTTCTACTATGGAAGCAGCCACATCCTCAAGCTCTTGGGGACACTCAGCTGTGTTTTTAAAGGCCCTTCTACAAAAGAGGGTGTGTGCGTCAGAGCTTCCCAAAGGCTGGAGCTGAAGATGGCATCCTGAAGATGCAAGAGATGCAACGTCTTCTCTCCGTGTTGTGATGATTATACAGCTTGATTGAAGAGTATTGAAAATGTCTTCCATTTGATTGTACACTTCCTTGTCCCAAACATCATCCAAGACAAACAAACATTTTCTAGTACCTAGGAAATTCTTAATTTCTTCTCTCAGCTTGTAGGCATCCATACTTTCGATGCTATGTGATGTCTTATATGTGTCCTTTCCAATCTCTCTGAGTAGTTCTCTCAGCAAACCAACTATTGTGTAGGTCTGTGACACAGTGATCCGGGCATTGACAGGGAATTCGCTCTTCATACGCTCATAAACATTCATGACCAGAGTGGTCTTTCCCAATCCACCCATACCCGACACCGTTATCACTGTGTTGTTTGTCCCATTGCTATGAAGCCATCCAATCAACTTTGCCTGATTCAATGCAATCCCCACGAGATCTTGATCTTGAATAAGCTCTGGCAAGGAGGTTTGGGATCCATGTCGAACAATTACAGGGCTTGCTGGAACTTGGAGAGCAGGGAAATAGTCCTTCTGCAGTTTTTTTACTTGCTCAATCTCACCCTTTATACGAACCACCTCATCAGCAATATCACTGAAAATTTTGGCATTATGTGCTCCTTTGACGAACCACATCAGTGATCCTTCTTCCTGCAGCTTAAAAGCGTGATATGAGTATTTATCCATGACATCTTCCACATGGAAGGCTACCTTTTCAGCTCGCCAATCCATCCCTTGACCACATTGATGCTGAGATTTGTGGTATCCAAATCTTGTATTACATTTCTCATCATATTCAATTCTCTCTCAATATGCCTGATATTTTCTGGTAGCTCCCTCAGATTAGTTGCCTTTTTAGATGCTTCAGCAATGACGAATTTGATGACTTCATCTCCTAAAACGGTACCAATTTTCGAGAGAGCAGTTAGCAGTGCTTCTGCCATTTGTTGAGTTCTGCACAATCAAAGCATGGAGCTTGATTAGTTTAAGATAATGTACGCAAAAAAAAATTTACTTGGATATTTCAGACCATCCGCACATGTTAACAAAAAGCACACAATATCAACCGTTCTTAATAGATTATAGATTCACTAATTGATCGACCCCATTGATTACTAATGATTTGTTTTGAAAATTGTACAATATGTTTTGTCGCGTTCCAATTAATGCAGAGGGTAAAAAATAAATGTTAGTACAGATGCTATTCCTTTCTTTTGAAGAGCACAGATGTTATTCTTACCTAAAAGGGTATCCAAAAGGCTCTCTTCATGGTTCATTATTATAATATTTATCAAATAATATACCAAAAATCAGGCTCCAATGAAACTCTAAACCACTCCATTCTCCAAAACCACCATTCTTGCTCTCCACTAATGTAGAGGCCACATCACTCTCTAAATTCAATACGAGGTAGTCCTCAACATGCATTCCAAATGCTGACCCATTTATTTCATGGCACATGCAACGAAATTACAAGTTTCAAAAAAATCCAAAGTAGAATTATATCCACAAAAACACAACTTTGTATGCATAGTAGAGAAGATGACGTGCAAAGTATCGAATATCTTCTACCTAGTCCAACTAGGATTCAGCATCTAGACTGACTGCAGTCTCCATTATGAAATATATTGAAAAATATGCACTATATAAAAAATGCATATACCGATTTTAAAAAATCTTAATATTTGGATACATTTTGGACTCCAAACGATTATCAGAATATGGATTAGCAAGTAAATTATTCTTTCACAAGCTATCTATCATAACTGGAAATAATATGTTCCCATCCAATGAGTTAACAGTAACAATCTTACTAACATAATGGAGGACCCAAAAGAGGCTCCAGTCACATTAATTCTTTTTTCAAAGAACCAAGCTTCCACACTAATTCACACAGAGACAAGTTCTGAAAAAGAGGACCTTAAAACTGTCCGTGGCCACATACATCAATATCTAATCTAACGTATTTAACCCGAAGGCAAAAACTGAAATTCACACAAATTCCACCAGTTTTGAGGAGATAAGATGAACGGGGTGTCCTCACCTTGGATGAAGCTGCGCTCAGCGGAGCGCGGGGCCGTCGCACTTGCTGGTGTCCTGTAGCCAAATGCCGAGCCGCCGGAGCCTGTAGTGGTAAAGCTCCAGAGATTGGTGGGTGGAGGGAGGGATTGGAGTGGGGGCGCGTGGATCTGGTGCCTGCTTGATGTTTGGGACAGTAAGAGGACTCAGATAAGTAGGCAACGAGAAAATGGCGGACCAAGGATGCGTGTCAGAGAGGTCCCATGAGACGTTGACTTGACCCAAGCTGGAGTCGTCGTCAATGCTGCAGAACGGATGGTTACGCGGTGCCATCGATCTAGGACAGAGAACCACTCTTGTAATGCTGCAGAAATTGCCGAGTGATTACAAAACCAAAACACATGCATGTTGTCAGTTTTCGTAAGCGCGTCCGGTCGTGTATCTATTTTTATATTAAATTACTATACTAAATCCGTTTCAAATTGCGATTCGTTTGACTTTTTAACCCTAATTTTAATCACTGTCTTATTCAAAATTTTTGTGTAAAATATCACTTATTTTGTTATGGCTTGCTTTATTAACAAATGGTATTTAAGAATGAATTAAATTTGATTGTTTTTGTGTTTTGAGGATTTTTGAATAAGGCAATTGAAAGCCCGGTCAAACTTTCAGGGTCAAAAATGTCAAACGAACTCTAATTTGAAACAGAGGAAGTACAGTAGTAGTGAATGGAGCTAATTGTTCATTGGATGAGAATGGACTGTTACAATTGATTGGTCGACTCTGTTTCTAACCAAGTCCATTTATATAGAGTACTACATATTTAGTCGTCGATTGATGGCTAAATGCACAGTGATCTTTCAACAGGAACACATCCATCTAACGTAATCTCTCTATCCGGTCAGAACGGACATTGTCTCTCATTGTCATGCCAAAATTCAGTAGTTATGTACTATGTCACAAGAAATTTACATTGATTTACCCGTCAGACCGCTATTTTGGTACCAAGAACAAATCCAGGATGGCATCTGCTCCTTCCTTTTAAACGTTCAGCATTTTTTATACTTCATTCACTTCCAAGTTCCAACCACAGAGCGGTAGCAGCAAAAGCTGTTCATTTCTTATCTCCATGCTATTGCTGACCCTTCAAAAAAAAAAAAAAAAAGAAGCGCACAAGAGAGGATGCCTGTAATATTTGAGATTTGCAGAGGCTTTTCTATTTGCTCCCTTCCGCCATTGCTTCCTAGGACTTTGTTTCAGTTGAAGATCAAGATGAAGGCATCTAGCTGCTAGATTGAGATATGCTTCCATTAAGCTGCTTGATAATTTCCCCTATGGAAGGCCTTTCTTTTGGATTTTCATTGACACAATTTAGCCCAACATCAATGCATCTTTTAACTTGTTGGAGGCTGCTTGCTTCCAATGTCGGGTACTTCGAAGCTATCTGCGGCATTTTTGTCCAAGTTTTTTGTACCTGCAATTGCAAAGTTTCATTAAAGAGCATCAATTACACCATTCACAATACGGTTCAATACCTGTGTCTGTCAGAACAACATTCTGAAGGATAAAAATTCAAAATATGTTGGCCTTACACTGTCGATAAGATTCTTAGATGACAAGTCTTCAGTGTTACAATCGACTTTTAACCCTGTTACTATCTCAATTATAAGGATACCCAGACTATATATATCTGATTTGGCTGAAACTTCACCTCTGTAGTAATATTCTGGAGCCATGTACCCTCTGCATCACATGAAAGTCAATGTTGGAAGAATACATGCAGTCTAGTCCATTTGATCATGAACAAAGACATAACTATTCACTGATTTTCGTCAAGCTTACCTTGATCCCACAACCTTTGAAGTGAGTGTATGTGTTTGCTCTTAAGCCAAAGAGCCCTTGATAAACCAAAATCAGCAATTTTGGGCATTAGATTATCATCCAACAATATATTGCCAGGTTTGAGATCCATGTGAATTATAGGTCTTTTCAATTCATGTAAGAACTGTAAACCCTGACAAATCCCTTCTATTATTATGAAGCTGATACTCCAGTTTAGCTCATGAGATGTACCTGCAGTATGTCAAAAATAAGAGAAAGTTGTATTTTTGTGTTGTACTCATAATTTTGCAATAGTACTATCAAACTAAAACACTTTGAATACATCCTCAAGATATATCGACATCTTTAAGAAATTTTAAGATATAATGTGGACAAATACCTTTAAGATTATATACTAAATTGCAATATATTTTTTGTGATGGATGCAGTAAATATCTAGCGAGAACACCTTATGTTAAAATTTAACTAATTGTAGTTATATTTTATTATAAACGTATGGAGCGCAAGTATTTGATTTTTTTTCCTGGTGTGTCCACAACTTGTTAAAAAAATCTGCCTACAACTGTCAGTGCATGATTGATACAACATACAATACAACTGAAGGCCAATATTCCACTACAATCAGAGAGGGAATGAGAGAAAGTAGAATACCATGAAGATACTTGTCAAGGCTTCCTCCAGGCAAATACTCATAGCAGAGTATCCTTTCTTCTGTGTCTGCAAAAACATATCTTCCATGGGACTCCACCAGTTTCCGTTGTATTTCATAACAATACCCAATTAGCTTCACTATATTTCTATGGTTGAGATCAATCAGACTAGATACTTCATTCATAAATTGCTTATCTTGATTAGTTTTTGCAACTACCAAAAGCCTTTTTACTGCAACAGCTTCTCCATTTTGAAGCACTCCCTGATTTAATATCATTAGTACAGAAAAATATTCAGACAGCTACTCCCACATTTTTTCACAAGTTGATGGTGATGGAAATTAAAATATATATACCTTATAAACTACTCCAAAAGAACCTTTACCAATTTCACGTTCCTTGGCAAAACTCCCTGTGATATCCTCTACAAAGCGTAGCTTTGGTTCCCTTTGGGAATTCAGTTATCAGTTGCAGCTTTTTCTCCATGACTTTGTGTATGCTACCTTCACGACTGATTTCTGCTTGAACATATTCCATTTTAATCAAGAGAATGCATATTTTACTCTAGAGATAGAGAGTACGACAGTAGTGGAATTATCACTATGATTTGACAAAGCCTCTATAATGCAGTTTAAACCAAGTTTACCAATTATTCTATAATGCAGTTTATAAGGGCCCCTTATAAACTGCATTATAGAATAATTGGTAAACTTGGTTTAAAACTGCATTATAGAGGGAAAAGGATTGGCCCCTTATAAACACCACCTCCTCATTCCTGGCAGGGCTGTGAGGGGTTGTTTCTTTACATCGAAGAACTTAAACTAAAAGAACTGAGAAATGGGTGAGGCCTGATTAAATCCTGAAATGAATAACGGTTCTATGAACCAGTTCCTTTACCTTCAAGTTTACCAATTATTGATCCTACAGTAGGCCTTTTCTTTGGATCAGTCTCCATGCAGTTTAAACCAAGTTCAATGCATCTTTTTACTTGTAGCATGTGTTGTTCTTCCAATGATGGATACTTTGATTCTATATGCGACCTTTTTGTCCAGTTTTTAGATACCTGTGTGAATTAGAAAAAGTATCTATTGAAATTGTAAAGTAAAGCGGCAAAATGTCGCCAACAGAGACTAAATTGTTCATACTATTATGGCATTACTTACATTATCAATTAGTAACTTAGAAGAAATGTCTTGAATATTGAGGTCCCTCTTCAGTCCTGTCACTATGTCGAGAATAAGAACACCCAAACTGAATATGTCTGACTTTACTGATATTTCTCCTCTGTAATGGTATTCCAGGGCAATGTATCCTCTGGTCACATTAGCATCAGGTTATATTCTCACCAAAAAAAAAACACTGCAACTTTGAAGAGTGGAAAGATACAGAAACTAGTAAGTTCTTACATCCATCCCACAACATTTTGAGTGAGAATTCTGGTTTGTTCTTCACCAAACAACCTTGAAAGTCCAAAATCTGTAATTTTTCGCACCATGTCATCACCCAACATTATGTTGCTAGGTTTAAGGTTCAAGTGAACTATGGCTTCACTTCGCTCCTCATGCAGAAAATGCAACCCATTGCATATCCCCAAGATTATTTTAAAGCGCATGGGCCAATCAAGTCCAGAAGATTCATCTGAAAAATAACAAAAGGAAGAAGGGATTAAATACTTCATAGAAAAGAGCTTCTCAATGATATCTTTTTTGTCTTCTGTGTTACAGAAAATGGCAAAACATTTTATGTGCCCTCTACCATTCATGGGTATATATAAAAAATAGCCTTCATACATTTCAAAAAAAAAAAAAATAGCCTTCATCATGTTTACTTTCTATCGTAGACCAAGACCATGTAGGATTCTGTATTTAGACAGTCCAAAAACGAAAATAAGGACACAATTATGTAACCAGGGATTACAATACCATACGTAAATGTATTTGTCTAGGCTTCCCTTAGACAAATATTCATAGCAGAGGAATTTTTCTGGAACATCTGAGAGAAAATGTCTGCCATTTCTCTCCACCAATTTCTTTTCTACTTGGTAACAAGAACCAAGTAACCTGACTATATTTCTGTGCTCCAGAGTGTGGAGATTGCCTGCCTCATTCTGAAACCGTTTATCATGAACTCCGGATGTTCGTACAAGCTTCTTCACAGCAACCAGTTGTCCACTCTGAAGTGTGCCCTGTTTTGGTTCCATGTTAGTATATGGTTTCAATTTTTTTTACTAGTTATAGTTAACTTCAAAAGAATGAAAGCATGAGACAGAAATTATACCTTATAAACCACTCCGAACGCACCATGTCCAACTTCACTTGAGAAGTCTTTTGTGATTTCCTTAAGGAATTCTAGCTTTGGCTCCCTTGGAAATGCACTTGATATTTGTGAGTTGTCCTTTAAGCTACTTTGTCTGCTGGAATCTCCCTTCATCCCCCAACTTTACAAAATAACCTTCATATGAGATCATAAATCATGTGGGGCTGCACAAAACATAACATTACAAACATCGTGGTTGCTACATCAATGCTTTTCCGAACAAGAATCCTGTACTGTACACTGACAGATAGCCTGGTCAACCTCTGCCTCTCTTTGATTGATAGAAGAAGAGGTAATATAAGTCCAATACCTATGCCCCTTTCATTAAGCCTATGTATACATTGCAGGCCATTGACATACAGAACTAGATATATTGATACATGAGTCAAATCCACAAATTTTAGGGTTCGTAAAATTTAAGAATTTGTGGAGAAATTACAGATAATCGTGACTGTTTGCACTTGGGAAGAACATGGATAATATGCTATGCCCACATAATACAAAGGTAGCGAACCTCCTGTGTACTTTCAAGAAACAGATTGTTCCTAAGTCGCTTGTAAATCAGAAATTTAATAATTGAAATCCAGATGACATGTCAATTTGGTAAAAAGAAGAGGAAAAATTCACGCCCCAAAGAACATAGATTCTGCATCAGCAACAACCTGAGAATACCTGAAGCAATGCTATCTGTTTCTGAGACAATAAGCCGGAGAGCTCTGACCGGTGATCAGACACAACTTGGAGATGGGTGGGTGTGGGAGACGAAGGGCTATAGGTTTTGGGGGAAGGATGGGAGAAGCGAATCGGCAGAAGCAGCTGTAAATCTTCCAATAATGCCCGTGTGAAGCGTTGACTTGACTTGCTGCGACTGGGGAACTGGGACTGGGTGGGGACTTGACTTGACGGCGGTGGCGCAGACCGCAGACGCAAGAAGAGCTGGGCGGCGGAGCTCGGCAGGCCGCGGCGCTTATGCGGGCGAAGCTGAGCAGCAGACCCCGCGGACGCGGCTGGGGCAGCGGCGGCGCGGACAATCCACCGCAGCGGCGTGGCGGGACTGGCCGCCCAATTCCGTGCGCCGTCCGGCCGCTTAAGAAGAAGTGCACGGTCAATCAATTTCAAATTTAGTTAGATTCATAGAGAATAATTTTAACATTCGTACCATAATTGAATTTACTATAAAAATATGTAACGGGTCTGATTGGTTTGTGGTCAATATTTGTCGTGTCGAGGATTTAGCAAGCCAAAGTTATATAAAAAGAATTGCCATAAATTTGGCACGCCAAACATGAGAGGTCGTCAAGTTTTGATAACAAACCAAACAATAAATAAAATCATAGCTTGCAAAAATATTTGGCTTGGCATATTTTAAACACTTATCCTGTAGCACAGTCGTCTGGGTTCTGGCTTCTATCCCAGGCGATGCAAGCCGCGGCGCGGATGCGGGTGAAGCTGAGCAGCAGACCCCGCAGACGCGGTCGCGGCTGTGGCAGCGGCGGTGCGGATAATCAACTTCAAATTTATTTTTTTTGTCAAAAACTCAAATTTAATTAGATTTCATAGAGAATAATTTTAACATTCGTATCGTAATTAAATTTACTATAAAAGTATATTATGGGTCCGATTGGTTTTGCGGTCAAAATTTGTTATGCCAAAGATTTCGCAAGCTAAAGTTATATAAAACAAAATGTCATAAATTTGACAAGCTTAATATGAGAGGATGACAAGTTTTGATAACAAACCAAACAATAGCTAAAATCATAGCTTACAAAAAATATTTGGCTAAACATATTTTGAACGTCAACCAATAAAATATTCATTATATAATACTCTTGTTAAACTAAATACAAAAAGGATTATATAATACTCTTGTTAAACTAAATACAAAAAGGATTGTATTAGGCACATGTACAAATAAGATAGGGGTTGCCTGGTGAGTTTCTCTTGGGGTTATTCCTCTTGCTATATAAATTTCTACAATGACTTATAGAGCTAGCTTTGGATTTCAATCCATCTATAGAAGATCGGCTTTTAGAGCGGTGGGTTATAACTAGGGAGAATTGGTCGTGGGACACTTTGAAGTGGTTGCAATTTCTTTGAGACACACCCGAAATTGACTCGTTTTGCGAAACACACACCGGTTTCCATTGTTGTTTGGCCATGGCGCACCATCACGACCGAGTTCAAACCCGAATCGGCGAGGGAAAAGACATCGGTGCCCCGAGCCATGTTTGGGTCCGGCCCCAACCAGTCCGGTTGGACCCGCCTTTAACCGCCATGCTCCCACCGTTAGGGTTAGCCTCACACTCGTCTCAATCCCCCGTCCCCTTCTCCACGACCGCGAGGCGGTGCTTTCCCCCGACTCACCGTGACTGCGCCACGCCCAATCCATCGACCCGCCGCCCGTAGTGGACACCTCGAGCTCGGCCGTCGGCCACCATGGGGGTTGATGATGTGGAGCACCCCGCGAGCAAGAAGATGACATCCCTCGGCTCACCGACGCCCAAGCGCCAAGTGTCCTAGGTCCTTGCCTAGGGTTCCTTTGAAATGGCTGCCAAAAGGGTAAGATTTCCGTCTCCCTTGCTTTCGATTTGTATGCCTTTGAACGCATTAGAGAGGTTGCAGTCAGATTTTTGTTTCTTTTTGGTTTGATTTAGGATGGATCCAAGCGCTGCCTGTAGATTGGCGATTCGGGTTCCTGCCTACGTAGAGCAACGACCAGATGGACTCGGCGACTATCATGTAACTGAGAACTATATGCATGTGGTGGATAAGGATGTGTTCAGTTGGATTGGTTTTCAGGAGCTGATTTGTCAGGAGATAGTTCACGGTCAGGATCAAGAACTATCTGTTACTTTCTTCGACAAAAGTAAGAATGAGACAGTTCGAATAGACTCTGATAGTTCTCTGCTTCATGCATTTGATGTGTACTGGGAAAGTAGGAAGCTACCACTAACTGTAGAGGTTCTTGACACTCGTCCTTGGGCAGACCAGTGCAAGACAGCTTCTAATGCCCGACCTGATGCGATGATGATGCCAATCTTGCTGATGATGTCAATCTTGCTCATTCTAACCCTGATGCTCAAGCTGACATTCCTGTTGTTGATGCTGATGCTAATCCTGATGAAGCTCTTGGGGCTCAGCCTGAGCATGTAGGTGATGCAAGAAGGGTCCAATTGGAGGATTTTGTGGACCCTTATTATTCTGTCCGGATGTTCAAAGCGGCTTATGCACATGCTGTGCCTCCAATGCCAGGCAAAGATGAGTGGGAACAGGTAAACATTGGCTTTAAACTCTATCCTCCTCTTTGCAAAAGAGCAGCAGGAAGGCCAAGAAAGAGAAGGATAGTGGGATCCGAAGAAGGTGGATCTACCAAAGAAAGGCAAGAGAAGGTGTAAAAGGTGTGGGGGCTTTGGTCACCTCCGGAAAACATGCAATGAGACTGCTTCAGACCCCGATGCACCACCACCTCCACCACCACCCAAGAAGAAGAGGACTTACAAGCCAAAAGTGGTGGAGATTATAGAAACCACGGATGAACCAGCAAAGAAGAAGAGGACTTACAAGCCAAAAGTGGTAGAGATTATAGAAACCACAGATGAACCAACTAAGAATAAGAGGAAGGCCGCCTCCACCAATGGGAAACAGTCCAACAAGAAAAAGAAGGCAACTAATGCTCCTGAAGAAGCTATGCAGTAAGTGATTCCATTGTTATCTTCACCGCCGACTATTATGGTGATAAACTATATGTTAACATTTACGTTCTTGCGGGGTTAGCCCACAACGAAGCCCACGACCGGTGACAAGGAGTCCGGCTACCTCAACGGCAAGTCCCAAATAATAGCACTAGGAGCAAGAAGAAATTGCCGGATGTCTAGGCTCTTCAAGCAACACGCAACGGCAAAAAAACCGGATGGAATTCTCTCGAACTTTTTCACGGCTTTTGAGGGCTTCTATGCCATGCGAACTTATTTATGTACGATAGTTGGTATTGTATTTTATAAGGCATGTGAACTTATTATGCATGACACCTGGTATTGTATTTTGGCAAGGCATGTGAACTGCCATATGAACTTGATAATGTAATGTGAACTTGGTAATGAAATGTGCTGATACTTCTGTTCTCACATGCTGTGTTGTGAGCATTACAAATTGAGAACAAAATAAACTGCGGCTTTCATTCAACATTCCACAAGTTCATGCTTGGTTACAAAGCAAAGTTCATGCTTGGTCATACATTAACTTGCATAGGACAAAAAAGCTAACAACACCTACAAACACGCTGGGGAGATATAACTTCATACCGGTAGTATATTTACTACTAGCATCATACCGGGTAGTATATTTACTACTAACGGTGGGAGCATGGCCGGTTAAAGGCTGGTCCAACCGGACCGGTTGGGGCCGGACAAACATGGCTCGGGGGGCACCCGATGTCTTTTCCCTCGCTGATTCGGTTTGAACTGGTCGTGGTGCCATGGCCAAACAACAATGGAAACCGGTGTGTTACGCAAAACGAGTCAATTACGGTGTGTCTCGAAAGAAATTGCAACCACTTCCGGTGTCCCACGTAATTCTCCCTTATAACTAACATCTATAAAGGGATACATAGGGCGTGTTTGCGACGGGCCCAGCGGCTGCTATGCTCTGGCCGCAAGTCGTCGTGTTTGTGATCTTGGCTCGCGATCGAGCCCGGCTCTGGCGACCAAAAAGGCACCCCTCCCGCCTTTGCTCCCGGGATACGCCGCTAGGGTTCGTTTCACGGGAACACGGCTCCCGCGGCGGCACGCGAGGCGAAGTTTGGGCTCCGAAGTTGGTCTCTCGGCTAAAGAATGGTTGCTAAACACCATCTCACCCGGGCGGGCGCGGATGGTACATGGGTGCAAACAATTGTGTTACAACACTTGGGGCGGGCTGCCCAAGCCTGGGCCGGTTGGGCTAGCCCCGGAGCCACCTTGTACATGGTCGCAAACACGCCCATAGACATCTCCATAGAGGTGGGTGGAGCTATGGGTGGAGCCACCGTATGTGAAAACCATTCTAGCTGTTGCCAAAACTTTCTACAGTGATAATTCTAGATTAGGGAAAGACAGATTTTTCAATTTAGTTACATCTAAAAAATAATATCAATACATATTTTTAATTAGATTTATTATTAAATATATTGTTTAATTAATCCAATATTTATAAAATAATATATTTACTATATTAATTTAATTAGCCTAGAATTGTTTGACTAGGGAGGAGTGTGAATTGTGTTTTTTTTTATTGCATAGAGGGAGCAGTCGCCAGACGGCTACCGTCTCTCCGTCAGGCGCCAATAGGTTGCTCTTCCAAGCTGCGCTGCACCCGCTCAGTGCAGAGCTTCGGAGCACCAGGTCAGAGTGTTTGGTCGAGGGAGGAGCAGTCATTGCAGAGTTCTCTGCTCTTTGCAGCAGCACCAGCACCAGGTAGGTGATTCGTTAATGGTTTCCTCTACAATCATGTATGCGTTCCTGGTGTGATTGGATGGATAAATCATCTTTCTATTGAAATGGAATCTTTCCTACTGCGTCGACCTGAGAGACTTTTACCTGTGTGCCCTTATAAAAGTTCAACTCACCCACATACCCCCAAAAGTTTGTTGTTACCTCGTATATCCAAGTCGATTTTCATTTTGTCCCTCATGCCCTTCCCGTGGCATCTGAGACTAATGGTGTCAAACCACCATAGAAAAAGTCTCAAATACCCTCATGACAAGCGGGCCCCACGTTCATCCTCTGCTTCTTTCCCACTCCGCAGGTGGGGCCAGGTTGTCATGGACTCCAACATCTTCTTCCTCCTCAAGAAGAGCAGGGAGGGGAGCGGCTCCATCAACAGCCAGGGCCGGCTTGCGGGGCCGCGAGAAAGCGGTGGCGGCGTGGAGCCCCGGTGGTGCGGCGTTCGGCTGCGACGTCGTCGAGAGCAGAGTGCGGCTCCGGCTCATGGGCAAAGCAAAAGCAAGAGCCGGGCGCTGAGCGCCGACAGCTGAGGAGCGGGCGGCGGGCGGAACTCGGCGGAGCGGCGAGGCCGCCCCTCCTCGGCGTGTACGCGAGCCCCTGCTCGGCGTGTACTCGGACTGCGCTGTCCAGGCGGAGGCGCGCAGAGTCCACGGCGGCCATGGCCGCGAGGTCGACCACGGCGGACAGCCGCCAGCACCTGGATGGCACGCGACGGCTGACATCTCCCCGCGCCGGAGCTCGGCCCTCTGCCCCTTGCTCTCTCCGCCCGGCTCCCGTCGACCCCCGGCGGCCCTGCTCCCTCCGGCGAGCAGCGTGGTGGCGAGCGACGAGCTGCGCGAGCGCGACCTCGGTCTCATCCCCACTGCCTCTTCTCTGCTCTCTCCCCAACCGGATGCGCCGCTGCCACCTGATGAGCCGCCTGCGGCCCCCGCCGCCGCCTGCTGCGAATCGGAGCGTGAGCTCCAATACGGGAAGGGGAGGGAGCGGTTCACGGGCCAGGGAGGCGAGCGGCCTCACCAACGGTGCGCCGGGCGCCGATCTGCTCTCGATTCGGGGGTCGAACTCCAAGAAGGTGGAGGCAGCAGCTGCAGCCGCGGGTGGGGAAGCGAGGTGAGGAAGTGGAGAGACGCCCGAGCGTGTTCACGGGGAGGGAGACGAGCGACTCACGAGCGAAACAGAGAAGGGACCTGCGTGCCTGGAAAGAAAGGGAGAGGGCATTATGGACATTTCCACTTTCCGGTCCTACCTGTCAATGCGGGCAAACGGAGACAAGCAAACACAGGAAGGACGGAAGGGCACGCTGGACAAAATGAAAATGAAATGGGCATACAGGTAGCAAACAAACTTTGAGCGCAGTACGCGTGGCCGAGTTGAACTTTTATAAGGCGCGCATGGTAAAAGTCTCTCGACCTAACGGTCCCCCATTCCTGAGCACGCCGGCAGGGACAAGCCACGGCCGCGCTACCTCACCGGCTACCTCGGTTTCTTTACATCTGTACCGTCCCACGCATTAGGCGGACTCATACTCCGCTCCATCCGCCTCCTCCGGTCCTCAAGCACTTCGGCCTCGCATCACAGGGTCTGTGCCTGAGCACATGACCTGCTCGACGAATTGCTGCACTGCCGTGCCAAACAAAAATACATGGGCCTAGGACTCTAATCTTCTTTTCTGCCGTATCTTGGCTTCGTAGTCCTCATATCTATCCTGCTCAAGGTCTGATTACGGATTGCGAATTGCAATCCACCAATCGCCATGCCATGAGGAATGCAGCTACCAAAGCTCATTTCATCGTTTGATTATCTGATTGTTTAATGGTGGCATTTTTTACCTCCTTGTTATTAACTTATTATATTCGATCCTCTATTTTCTTTCGTTTGAGATGAAAGTCATTGGTAGGTTATGTGTTTTTTTTTTGGAAAACTTGGCATAAAAAGGTGTGTTTTTGTTTCTCTTGTTTGTTAAATTCTGATTTAAATTATTTTGGTTATACACCGCAATGTATCATCTATGCATATCTCATGATTCATCTTATATTTTGATCCTGATGAATTGAGATGGCCACCAAATTAAAATTACAATTGGTGTTTCAATTTTATTGCACAGAGGTTCTTGGTAGACATCATACTAAGAATCTTAAGCTTTTCCATATACTTATCCATGTTATAGCATGTGCATGTTATAATCTAGGTAAACAGATGTGTTCAGTGTAATGGGTTCAGACCTAGTAATGCATACAGATAAAGGATATTATAATTAATTCTCTAAAGTGAACTAGAAAGTATTTATGACTATATAGTAAGTTGGAAGTCTGCATCGATTTCTGTTTATAGAAGAATAAGCTCAAGTATGAACCATCGACTTTGCTAACTACACAAGATTACTTGGTTCTCTATAAGGCGTAGATCACGTATAAGTATGAATAGTAATGTTTCGAGGCAACACATGAAAAATATGGATAGCACAGCACACATATATGAAGAAAACCATTAGGTCTATTTAGATTCTTCCAAAATTCATTTGGAGTAGTCCATTCAGTAGGAATTTTAAAGGAATTGTTGGGTACCATTCCTTAATTTAATACTTCTTTGCATAATGATTACAATGAAAAAAAATATTTGGAGCAGCAGTTCTGGTGTTGATGGAAGGAATACACTGTGATAGTTTCCACAATGAGATGATAAAAGAAAGAATCTTATTCCAAAAGGAATTTTAGGCTGTCTATGAATAATAAACATGCTTTATCCATCTTGGATATCGATCTGTCATCTTCTGGAGGCAATATGCTTGAAACTTCGCTGGGACAGAGGCCTAAAAATTCCATAGGATATGTTAGCATTGGCAGAATGTAGCATGAACCATATGATGTTGTATGTGTTGGCTTCTTGGATCAGAAAACATAGTCCAAATTATGAGTAGAAGGCAAGAAAAATAGGAGTAGCTGATGCACATATCTTGATTGTAACTTTTAACTATACAAATGAGAGGAAAATCCCTTTCCTTTTCTAACATATACATGGAACTTAGATTACTTAAACAATTGATAATGCGAACTATGGTTTCTTTGTATCATGTATAGTTGGACCTGAAAGTTATAATGTCCTTAGGCCAAAGCATCCCCTAAGTTTCCAATTATTACAAGTAAACTCATCGGCAAGTTCTATTCAGAATAACAGCGCTGCAAACCATTTTGGCCTTAGATTTGTCAAAATTGGGTAGCATTTCTGCAAGAAACTGATCAAAGGGATTCATTGTTCCAGTGTTCATATTTCATACCTCATTCCTTCATTGCATTGAGCTTTTCAACAATATCCGCTATGGAAGGTCTCATCTTGCGTTCATGCTCCACACATTGTAACCCAATTTCAACACACATTTTGATTTGCTGGAGGCGATCTGGATCAAATGATGTGTACTTGGATGGTATGTGGCCATCTGTCCAACTTTTTTGTACCTACAGGTTTCGATGTTCCTCTTGTTATATCATATATGCAAACTAAGTCTAATTTAATCTATTTAAAAAAAAAAAAAATCGAATTGTGAAAATACCAAATAACATGATCATATTTTCTCAATAAATTCGTCCACACTTGGCTTCAGCATTAGGAATATTCTTTTCTCCGGTGCTTATCTGAATGATTAGTAGACCCAAACTATATATGTCTGACTGGGTAGAGATTTCACCTCTATATAGATATTCGGAGCCATATATCCGCTGAACAGGGTTCATTAAAACTTATTTAGTGTGAATTTTAAAAACTGGACTAGTAATAATGGAAATTGGAAAATAGTCATTTCACATTTTTTTTTTTTACTTACACCGATCCCACAACATTTTTTTTTCGAACACGACTTCACGTGTCATTTTCATTAAGAGAAGGCGGCGAAAGCACGGCAAATACAACAACACACAACACGACACAAACCACAAAGACGGTTGTTCGAACGAACACGACAAATGAGAAGAAGAGAAAAACGCCATCCACCACGCCTAACAACACAAAGGCCCAACAAGGCTGGCAGGGGCAGGACTCGGCGTCGGAGGAGCTTCGTGGGCGCATCAACGGAGCCTTAAGGAAGGAGATGACGCCGCCGGACGCCAACTTCGTTGAAACATGCACCCAGGGGAGCTTTTCGTTCGGCTTGCTCCGGCCGGCGGCGTTTGAGGGGCAGCGAGACGACGCCTCAAAGAAGGTGATGACGTTTGCTCGCCACCGTCGTCGGTCCTAGGCCCTCGGCGAGGACATGGTTTTCACCGTCTTTGCCGGAACGTTCTTTGCTTCCATTGACGCCGTTGGATGTCTTCGTGGTGTCCGCCTCCGGTCGTCAAACAACGGAATGGCCGTGGTGGAGGAGAAGCGCCGGCGCGTTGGTACCGCGCCAGATTGCCGAGGCCCACCGCTCGCCGCGGGAGCGGGTGGGTGGGCTAGGTCGGCCTCTAGTCACCCCGCCCGCTCGCTCACCCCGAAGCGGGCGAGGGCGCCGCCAGAGCGGTCGCCGCCCAACGCCCACCGCGAGGAGGGGTGGGGGGGCCAAGGCACGATAGCGGGAGCACAAAGCCCCGGTCAAGGGCGCGGGTGACAGAGGAGGGACCGAGCGCACACGCGAGGCCCGCCCGCCGCCATGGACTATCCGGATCTGCGGCTGGGTTGTGGTTGGAGGCCTCCCCACCGCAACGACCCCCGCCGAGGCACGCCGCCCTCGAGGCCGGGGAATGCGGCGGCGCGAGCGCGCATCGGAACGCAGCCGGCCGGACGGAGAGGTAGGCAGGCCGCGGCTGAGGGTCCTCCTGCCGAGGCGTGGCCGGGCCGCCCCGTCCGTACCCACCCCCCACGACGTGAGCCGGACCGCCGCCGCGGGAACGGCGATGCCGTGGCCGACCTCCTCGGCCCGGCCCAAGGTCGCCCGACCTCGAGGCTAGGGGAGCCGGGTCGGCGGCGAGGGCACCACGGCGGGGAAGAAGGGAGCCGCCGGCCCGGCCGCCGCGCCGCCGAAACCCTAACCCTGGCGACCACCGGCCACCCGGACCGGCCGCGCGGGCGGATCCGTCCCAAGGGAGGGCGGATCCGTCGGCGTCGGCGGGCCGCCGGCGCCGGGAGGAGGAGGGAAGGGGGAGGGGGTGGGGGGAGGGGGCGGGGGCGGGCTAGGGTGCGGGGGGAGCCTTGAGCTCCCCTGGCGCCGCCGCCCGCCGCCGGCGCCGGCCGGGCGGTGGTGAGGAGGGAGGGGGGCTGGCGGCGGCGGGGGGACCCCGGGTCGCCTCCCACGGGGAGACGACGGGGGGGTGAGGGGAGTCTATTGGTGATAAAGCTCTTTCCGATCCCACAACATTTTGAGTGTTCATTCGGGTTTGCTCTTGACCAAAGAGTCTTGAAAGTCCAAAATCAGCAATTTTGGGGACCATATTATCACCCAAAGAAAAATATTTTAGGCTTCAAATCCATGTGAACGACAGGCTGATCCATTTCCTTATGTAGGAAATGTAAACCATTGCGCATTCCTTGAACTATTCTAAACCGTGTGTCCCAATCGATTCTATTAGATTCAAATGAAGAAGTAGAACACAGATATGTAAGTAATCTTTACAAGAAACAAAAATCTTATTGTACTAATAACACATTTTTTTTTGGTTTATAATATGAATTTTAATAACTCATGTATCTTGAAGTAGCAACTTTAAACTCAATAGGATGTAAACATTGAAGGAACTAAATAGTGGCCAATTCTGTCCAATATTGTAGTACATATACATACCAAATAGATACTTCTCAAGGCTTCCCTTTGGTAGATATTCATAACAGAGGAAAACTTCAGCAATATCTACAATGATATATCTTCCGTTGTGTTGCACCACCTTCTTCTGTGACTCATGACAATAGCCCACCAACTTCACTATATTTTCATGTTGGGCTGCCATAAGATTACAGACCTCATTATTAAATGTTTTGTCATTCGCCACAGGAGAGTTTTCCCCAAGTTTCTTCACAGCAATCATTTCCTCATTCTCCGCAATTCCCTATGTCAAGTATCATATATTATGTATATTGGCATGCTGACATGTGTTCAGTCAACTTGAGATGACAGGAAAAAAATTCAGGCGTAATATAATCGTACCTTGTAGACTGTTCCAAATGCACCTTTACCAAGTTCTCGCTCAGGGGAGAAATCTTTTGTGATTTGCTTCAGAAAGCTTGCTGGTATGCCCTTGGGCAATGTGCTTAGAAGACTAGACGTGGTGTTAGTAGTCATCTCTGACAATTTAGAAATTTGTGATCTGAGCGACAGAAAGACAAAGCACAAGATATGGATGGTTAGAACATCTAATTGATGGGAATATGACACAGTACTTATAAACAACTTATGCAGAAAGAATAACCTTAAAAAATATTAGAAAATAACCTAGTGTTTGGATGGGTGATGCTTTGTTGCAGTGCTGTATATAGTACTTGGTTCAGATTTGAACTACTACATCCTAAGCTTTATTTGGCATACCCTCAACTGGAATTATTCTAAACTAGCATTTTATTTGCTACTGGTTTGAAAGGTTTAAAAAGTTGGGGTCTATGCATCTGGCCATCCCCAAATCAACCAGGAATGGTTGTATCCCTGAAAGATTCAGAGTGATCCAGGTTATGCTGAAACTTTCATTTCAGTGTTCATAATACAATCTATCAGACGTCAGCACAGTTGCTGTAGGGCTTTCAGATTTATTTCTCCACCTCGAATTAGATATGACAAATGATTCAGTACTAACTTTTGTTCAAGGTAGAATGAATGCAGGTCTAATGGAACACGCTTTCAAATGTGCGGGAGCATACAAATGCTATTACTACAAATGCGTTGAATCAAAGATTACAGTGCGCTGATATGTCAAGGAGAACAAGCACAAGGCTTTGCAAAATCCATGTGAAGAACAACGAGGACATCAAGAAGGCTGACCTGAAACAACAGCCGGAGAGGAAGCAGAGCTGCAGAACGACTGGGAGAGACAATGAAGTGTGAGTCTATATATATAAAGAAGACGGGATGGAGCAGAACGCGCATTTCATTTCATTTTAGGTACTGTACGTGCTGACTGACGGGGAGGAAACTATTAGATATTTTCACTGGAGGTGGATTACTGTTTGTCGAAGTAGAAATGACCTATATTCTCAAAAAAGAAAAGGACGTTGGAGACAGATTATAAGGGTTATTGTGATCCGTTGGTTGAATTATTATAATCCAAGTCATAAAATAATATGTACTGTTTTGTTCATCATCAGCAATTCAGTTGGCATCCAAATAACCCTTTAATTCTTCATCTACTCAATACAAATATTTGAAATGTCACAAACGCACGTTTGTAAAATCAGAAAATTCATTCGAGCACCATACTAGGCAATTGTTACTAGGCAATTGTATGGTGACTTGCCGCACAGGTACTAGCCAAAACATCCTAATATATGTGTACTAGTACTAATGTACGCTTCACAAGATGGTTCTACTGCCTCCAGACTGTATAAATGTGTTAGGACAATGATTGTCTGTATTCCTCAAACCCTAGAAGGGTGGGCAATATAGTTGCTGTACATGGGCCTCATGGGCCTCTACACATATACACTAACACCCCCTAGCTCTGAACTACCTACGCAAATGGAGATCAAGACCGGACATGAAAGAAATCAACACACACGGGGGCCCCCGCGGTCACAACTAGCCACCGGGCGACGTTGAGGCTAGATCGAACTTCGGAGAAGGTCGATGAGGGCGGACCCTTGGTGAAGATGTCGATGAACCGGGAGGTGGTCGGTACATGGAGCACCCGAACAGCGCCCGATGGCAACCAAGTCTCGGACAAAGTGCAAGTCGATCTCCACATGCTTCGGCCCGCGATGCTTTGAACGGGGTTGGTGGAGAGGTAGACGGCGCCGACATTGTCGCAGCGAGACAAGTGTGGTCTTTGTCGGGGGTCGTGGAGCTCATGCAAGAGCCGACGAAGCCAGGAGGCCTCCGCGACACCGTTAGCAACAGCCCGTAAGGACGGCCGATTGATCCGTCACCGTGGCCATGGGCGGCGGCGGCCGGAGATCGGGATCGGAAGAGAAAAAAGGACTAGCTCGATACCATGTTAGGACAATGATTGTCTCAGATTCCTCAAACCCTAGAAGGGTGGGCAATATAGTTGCTGTACATGGGCCTCATGGGCCTAGCCTCATGGGCCTCTACACATATACACTAACAAAATGGTTTAAAAACTCAAGAATATTTTCACAAGACAGAAGTCAAACAGCAAACCACATCCTTTCGAGTCCGATTTGAACTTTGTTGTAAACTTAAATTTACATTGAAGTGTATGAAGTATCCCATTCTCTAGATAGAGTGAAAGAGAGAAGAAACTGATTCTGCCACTGATGGTACTCAGAATATGTTTCCCATGACGTAAGTCACTGTGAATCTTAGACGTCCTTTCAGGATCCCTCACCTGATGGTGGTTTGTCAAAAACAACCGTCACATTCACCTCATCAACCCGCGCATACCTTCCTTCTCAATGAAAACGTCTCCGCTATATCCATAGTAGCAAGACTTCCATCTACTATGGTGCTCTGCACGATGACCTTCTTATAGTGATTATCTGAGAGTTTGGGAACCTGTGCTTGCATTTTTATGGTGACACTGTGCTTGGATCGTGGCGGGACAATGCCCTTGTCTGGCTCTATCTGGAAGCAGCGTAGCATTGCCGTCATCATGAAGGCAATGTAATCATCTCATCGTTGGTCGCCTCTATTGAGTGTGATATCCGCAGTCAAGCTCAAAGGGAAAGTGTATTTCCAGCGGCTCAATCTCAAGCATGTCGTCCAAGCAAGGGATTTCCTGTGATGGAGTAAATAAATATGCATTAGCTTTACCACAGCCTATCAAAGCTTTAGGTCCCTTGAGGTTTAGGGAGCACATATGGGCATACCTGGAATTGGCCACCCGTACTATCTATTGTTTAACTCATGTGTTATGTCTACTATGTCAGGTCTGCTTGTCGGGTCAATTTGTGTGCATCTTTGGGCCAGCTCGAGGCATTTTGTCACTTGTTGATAACCCAAGGCTGTATGTTTCGATGATTTAATCCACCTGTGCCTCCATCTTCTAAGTACCTGCATTTATACAGGTTTGGAATATGTCAAAGAATCCTATTTCCTGCAACTGAGAATTGCACTGTTTCCAGTAACCATGCAACCTCTAAAGTTCATGTGGAATTTGTATGTTATCCTTGTATGACATGATGGCCAATCAATTTATGAAATGTAACAATGTAGTTGTTTTGAAAATAAAAAGGTACAGAAAAATGACTTCAAGTGGACAATTGTATACGAAATAGGACTATTAAACAATAACTTTTATTGCTTTTTGTATATTGGAATTATTCCTAATGAAACGTAGGTGCTACATCCATTCTAGGTTGATCTTACCAGTGCATCATGATGAAAAGAGGACATATCCATGCAATGGTGACATAACCATCAGAACTACTTTAATTCAAGGTTTTTTATATCAAGATCATGATGAAAAGAGGACATATCCATGCAATGGTGACATAATCACAACTCTTACTTTAGTAAGGTCAGGCTCCTTTTACTTCCTGTCACCAGCTCTCGGACCATCACTCCCAAACTATATATATCTGACTTGCTAGATGATTTGCCTTCGAGAAAGTATTCTGGAGCACAATATCCTCTCGTATGACAGAACACAAATATCAACATTGTCTACCGTAAAGACCATATAAGAAAACAAGTGTGAAACAACAATGTATTATTAGTAGCTACGGTGACATAAGACGTGATGTAGTTGCTGCTTGTGAATTACAATCAAGTCTCGATAGACCAAAATCTGTAATTTTGGGCACCATGCGATCATCAAGTAGTATATTGGCAGGTTTGAGATCCATGTGGACGATATTGTTCTCCGTGTGAAGATAGAGCAAACCGTTGCAGGTCCCCACAATAATTTCATAACGTGTATGCCATTCAAGTCCCCTCAATTCATCTTTAGAAAGAGATGAAGAATAAAGAGTGTTTTAGGAGCTGAAAATCATTAAATAATAATGTGCCCAGTGTATAAGCATGTGAGCATTGAACAAATGTTGACCTTTATTATCTGTACAGAATGTCCATAATTATTTATCAAATGCACTTTAAAGGTTAGGATTACAAGTAGTGAAGAAAAAGTAAATCAGATCATATGAAAATGAAGTTGAATGCTTTGGTCACTGGACTGAATGTAAGCAATAGAAGAATATTGATAGCGTTTACTTGAATATTTACAATTTTTTTAAAATCAGGAAGTGGTCATGATTAGGAATTGATGCTTCATCATATTCTTTCTCTGTTGTGCTCTTTAATTTAATTTCAGTATAGCTTAGTTTAATTTAATGTTTGGCATATTGTTCAGGTGGGCACTGTGATAGATTGATGTTTATTTGATCTGCTGTTTTCTAATGTGAATTGCAGAGATTCTCATACCTGTTAGATGGTTCTCGAGGTTTCCGTTGCCTATGAACTCAAAAATGAGCAACCTTTCCCGTATATCGCCATGATTATTCTTCCTCCAAATGTTGACACACGTTCTTCTCAGTAAAGAACAATAACCTAGAAACCGTAGGAATATTTTCAAACCCCCAAAAGCAACGCTGCCGTCTCTCCTCGGATCCCACAAGGAGAGAGATGGCTTCCGCCGCTCCCCGCCTCCCGCTCCCCTTCCTCCTCCCCCCGGGCCTCCCTCGTCCCTTAGCTCCACCACCACTCGGCCGCAGCCTACTCGGGCGCGCGACCACCCCCCTGTCCCTCCCTCTCCGGCGCCCCGAGGGTGCATCCTCCTCCACCCCGGTGCCACGGCCGGGGCGCTCCAAGGGGCGGCCCGGTGGAGTGACGCCTCCCCATCGTCCGGTTCCTCCTCCGAAAGTCCCGCTCGTACATGGAAGTTCTCTTGGGCGGTGGCGGCTCCCCGTCGACGGTTCTTTGCCACGGCCCATCCTTGTCGCGGCTACCTCGCCGCGGGATACGCCTCCCGCGCGCTGTCGCGGATTGTACTCGGGCCGCGCGGCCGCGCTTCGTCCGGCGGGCGGCTCCCCGTGGCCGTGGTGGTTGGGTTACGGAGAGACGCGGCGCCGCCGCCAGCGTCGTCGTCCGAGCTTCCTCTCGGCGTCCCAGTCCCACCGACCGCGTGGGCATTGCTTCAACCGCCTATCCACGGGCATAGGGCCGCGGCTCGCCGTTCCCGCGACGCTGATTGCTTTGCTTCTTTGGGTCTCGGGCATCGCTCGATGTTCGTTCTTCCCGACCCCTCCCTCCTCGTCCCGCCGGCCGTAGACCGCCGCTTTCGTTTGGCCCTATTGCCCCCATGGAGCCTCCGGGGGCCTCGGGTGGTGGAAGGATGCACAGCCTCCGGCCACGGTGGTGGAGAAAAGCGGCGTCGTCGACCTTGGAGGGCGTGTCTGCGTCGGGCGCCCCGCGAAAAGTGTTGTTTCGCCAATGAGGAAGACGCCCGCCATCCCCCTCCCGGTGCCTACCGTCGGGCTTGCGCAGCCGGGCGGGCGGCTCGCCGACGTCCGGCGCCGGCGCCCGGTCCGCGGCGGATCACCCGGCTCCGGTCGGCTAGCGCCCTCGCCTCCCATCCCGCGCCCGGGACTGGTGCGCCATGGGCCGGGCACCGCCACGGTTGCGGCCATCGTCGGCGGCGTAAGCGTCGCTGTTCGTGATGTCTCGACCGGTGTCCCCACAAGTGGGCGTTCTCGGCCAGATCCGCCGGTGCCATCAAAGGCCGTGTTCATCTCCATTACCGGTGACGCGGCGGCGGGCCGGGAGCCGGCTGCGGACGCCTGGCTGGGCGCTGAAGATGACCTTCGCCACGCCTCCCCTAGCTTCCTGCTCGCCCTCCCTAACGGGGCCGCGGTGGCGCCGCCATGTCCGGCCGAGGGGTACGGGCGAGCGGTATTGGTGGTGTCCGCGGCGGTTCTGGCGGCGGCGGTCTGGGTCGGTTAGGCCCCACGGCTTCCCCGCAACGCCTCCCGTGGAAGCTGCTCCTTCGGCAACGGCCGCTGCTCCCGCCGTTGGAACAAAAAGAACCGAGTTAGGCCTGTTAAACGGCTTATCGGTAGGTCGGCATTTTTCTCACAAGACGTCACCGTCACCGCCGTCCGGTAAGCATTTCTCCATGGTGATCGCCACCGGTAGGCCGAACAGAACAACGACGTCGCGACGTCCCATTAACTGAGGCTCGACGACCGAGGGCGGCGCGCAACGTCCACTGACCACCGGATACGCCTTAATGGAGAAGGTTCGAGGCCAATCGGCTCTCTGGAATCCGGGCATGTGTCGACTCCCCTCGGTGTTGGTTTCTGGGTCTGATTTGAAGACTGAACTCCTTCAGCCCAGCCCGGCAAACGCTGCTCCTCCTGGGCCGATGGAAGGAGCTGCCCCTGGACCTGATGAGGCACAAGGCCCAATTGCTGACATTTTGGTTGGGGGCTGTGGTGTTAAGGCAACGGGGAATTCCCTAGTCATGCCGGCTGCACCATACTTGCCGTCGCATCGCATCTCTGCCCTGGCCACTGACCCTGCCCCGCCGACGGCTCAACTACAAGCGGGGGTGAGGTTTCGGGGTCAGGTTTACTCCAGGCGGCGGTGCCGTGTTAGGTCCTCTGATCCTGCTTCGTCGGCGCCCCTGTTGATGGATGGCTCGGCTGGGGTGGGGCTGACGGGGGCGCTCCCAACTGCGACACCATCGGCGGCTTGTGAGCACCCTGATCCCCGGCTGCAGGTTCGCCACTGACTCCGCTGGCGGCTGCTGATACTTCTGTGACCGCGCAAAGAAATTTCATGTGTAAGATTACGAAGAAGACAACATGCCTGCTTCCCCAACCACCCGCTGTGGTTAGGAGGGCTCGGGCCCCCCAACCACTGCCCCTCGCCGAAGCAGAAGAATGGCGGGTTTGCGCGCCGAGTTTGCTGGGGTGCCGAATTCTGGTCCTCGCAAAACGGTTATGCGCTCCCTGGATATTGAGCTAGAGCATGAACATATCTGTTCAAAGGCCATGGATGACTATGCCAAATTGTTCAGTGGGCCACTTTCAGCATCTCATGTTCAGGCTCTTGCGGCTCTATTTGGCTGGACTCCTCCTGATGATTACAGGTGTCCAGAGGTGTTGGTGACTGCGTGTTGAGAGCTGCTTTACTTGGTCGTTTTCCTGACTGTTTTTTCATGGATCCTACAAAAATTCTCATATGGAATGTGCGAGGACTCAATTCCACCGCTCGTCAAGATTCTGTTCGTTCGTTGGTACAATTTATTAGAGCTGATGTGGTTTGCCTTCAAGAAACGAAGATGGAAAATATTTCTCAGTGGCTAGTCTTTTCTACGTTGGGGACAGATTTCTGTCATTTCTCTGTGCTTCCTTCTGTTGGTGCTAGTGGTGGGATTTTGGTGGCGTGGAGGCAGGCCATTGGTCATGCTGGAAGCATTAGGATTGATGCGCACTGTGTCTCTGTTCAATTCCTTCCAGCGGATGGTGAACCTTGGTGGCTTACGTGTGTTTATGGGCCTCAAGGGGATGATAACAAGATCAACTTTCTTCAGGAACTCCGATTGGTTCGTTCACATTGTCATGGACCATGGATGGTCGCGGGGACTTCAACCTCATCTATAAGGAGGAAGATAAAAATAATGCTAATCTGAATCGTGCTATGATGGGACGTTTTCGTCGAGTCCTGGATGATTTGGCACTCAAGGAATTGCCTCTCACTGGTCGTAAATTCACTTGGAGTAGTGGTGGTGACTCACCTACTCTTAGCAGATTGGACAGGGTGTTCTCTTCTTCTGGCTGGGATGAGCTATTCCCTAACTGTTTGCTTCAGAGTGCGGCTTCTCAAGATTCTGACCACTGTCCCCTCATTCTTGGTTTGAATGACCTGTTGGCGGGCAAGGGCAGGTTCCATTTTGCTTCTTTTTGACCCCGTCTAGATGGTTTTCAAGAGGTGGTTGCCCAGGCCTGGAGTTCGGTTGAAGCTAGAACTTGTCCTTTGGAGACTTTATCTCTGAAGTTTAAGGCTGTAACACGTGCTTTGCAGAGTTGGAGTCAAAAAAATATTGGTCATATCAGTTCTCAGCTTGGTCTGGCAAGAGAAATCATTCATCAACTGGAGATTGCTCAGGACTCCCGACAGCTTGCTGATAGGGAATTATGGCTGCTGCACTCCCTCGAAGAAGCATTCGCCGCTTTGAGTTCTCTCCAAAGAACCATTGCCCGGGTCAGGTCGAGGGATCAATTGGTTAAAGGACGGGGATGCTAACACAGCCTTTTTCACTCTCATATTCGTCATAGAAAGAGGAAGAATTTCATTTCGAGAATTATTGATGGGGATCATGTTCTGACCAGCCATGATGATAAGGCCGGTGCTATTTTTGAGTTCTACAATCAGCTGATTGGTACAGGCACCCAGCGGGACTCTACCATTAATTTGGATGAGTTGGGTTTAAGCCAACTCGATCTTGCGTAACTGGATGTACCAATTACTGAGGAAGAAGTGTGGAATACCATTAAACACCTCCCTCCAGATAAGGCGCCTGGGCCTGATGGCTTCACGGGCGTTTTTACAAAAATTGTTGGGGCATAATAAAGATGGAGGTTATGGCAGCGGTTTAGAGTTACAAATAAGTGGGAATTTCAGAAATCTAGCTCTTTTAATTCAGCTCTGTAACGCTCCTCCCCAAAAAGATGATGCAGCCTTCGTGAAGGATTTTCGCCTATTAGTCTCATACATAGTTTTGCAAAGTTAGTCACCAAGTTGCTGGCTAATCGTTTGGCGTGAAGGCTGAATGAGCTCGCTTTCTACCAACCAAAGCGCTTTTGTGAAAGGGAGATGTATTCACGACAATTTTCTTCTTGTCCAGCAAACTGCCGTGTTTTTGCATCAGCAAAAGCAGCCACGTATTCTCTTAAAGCTGGATATCTCCAAAGCTTTTGACTCGTATCTTGGCCTTTTCTCCTTGAAGTCCTTGAAAAAGGGGTTTTTGGTCCTATTTGGCGGAATATGATCAGTGGCCTACTTGGCTCATCTTCTTCTAGAGTTTTGTGAATGGTGTTCTGGGGAGGTTATCTATCACCGGCGTGGGCTTAGGCGAGGAGACCCTCTGTCTCCATTGTTATTCATTCTGGTGATGGATGTCTTGAACAGTTTGTTTGAGAAGGCTAGTGTTGAGGGTCTCGCCGCAGCCTCTCTCTGTGAAGTATCCATCATCGTGTCTCCTTATATGCTGATGATGTCGTATTGTTCCTCCGTCCGGTCGCTGCTGATCTGCAAATGGTTGATGGTCTCCTACGCTTGTTTGGTACAGCAGCAGGTCTCGGGACTAACATTGAGAAAGAGTTCCATCTCACCTATCCATTGCTCGAGGACGACTTGGCTGAAGTAATGACTCATTTTTCCTTGTCAAATTCCACGGTTTCCTTGCAAGTACCTTGGCCTTCCTCTTTCTCTCAAGAAGTTATCTCGAAGCACGCTTACAACCTTTGATTGAAAAGGTAGCGAGTCAACTTCCAGGTTGGAAAGCTGATTTGATGAGCGAGGGCTGGTCGAGCTATTTATGTGCAAATCAGTCCTTACTTCCGTTTTGATTTATTATGCTACGGCCTTAGAGCTTCCACCTTGGTGTTTGAAGGTCGTGGATAAGATTCGCCCGAACTTCTTGTGGAGAGGCAGGAAGGAGACTAATGGGGGCCATTGCTTGATCGCATGGCCTAAGGTTAGTTGCCCAAAGGAGTTGGGAGGCCTGGGCATTTTGGACTTGCAGAAATTTGGGTGGGCTCTCAGGATTCGGTGGCTGTGGTTTGGTAAAACTGATCCTAATAAGCCTTGGGCAGCGTTTTTCTGTCACAACTCATAAAAATGCTCAGGCGCTCTTAGCTTTGGGCTGTAACCACTGCAGTTGGCAATGGGAGGAACACCAAATTCTAGACTGACAGATGGCTGAATGGTCCGTCTATTGAGCAGCTCGCTCCTCATCTTTTTGCTTGTGTTCCCAAAAGGCGCGCAAAAAGGCGTACTGTGAGCGAAGCACTCCTGGATGATAATTGGGTACAAGATATTCAAGGACATCGTTCTGTAGCAGTTATGGCTGAATACCTACAGATTTGGGATATGATCCAGGAGGTAGTGCTGCAACCTGAGGTGGAGGATGTGCATAAATGGAGGTTTGAGGCCTCTGGAGTATTTTCTACTCAATCGGCGTATAAGGCTTTCTTTATTGGTTCAGTCCAGTTCGGGCCCTACAATCTGATTTGGGGAAATTGGGCTCCAAGGAAATGTAAGTTCTTCCTCTGGTTAGTGGCTCACAATCGCTGCTGGACGGACAGGCTTGCTCGACGGGGGACTGCCGCATCCGAGCATTGCCCACTTTGTGATCAGGAAGATGAAACCATTCATCACCTTTTGTGCTCATGTGTCTTCTCAAGGCAATTTTGGCGCCGGTTGTTTTCTTCTCTTTGGGCTGCCTGATGTAGTCCCTCAGCCTGGTGCGTTGTTGTTTGATTGGTGGCAGCAATCTGGTCGTTCTTTCGGCAAGATAGTTGGGCGTGGTTTTAACACGTTGGTCATGCTGGGCTCATGGATCCTTTGGAAGATGAGGAACGACATGATGTTTAATGGCATTCCACCCAGTTTAGATCGGGCGTTACTGCTTGCACAGGGAGGAGGCAGACCTGTGGATGCTGGCAGGTTCCAAAGGTCTCAGAGATCTAGTGGCTGCTGCTCGTAGGGGTTAGCGCTGCTTTTTTCTTTTTGGTCGTCCTTCTTTTAGGGCTGGCGCGAATGTAAAAAGAGTGGTCTAGTGTGTGTGTGTTTTTGTGTGTGTGTCCTTGTTCTGGCTTTTAAGCCTTGTTTGACTCTTCTTTCTTAATGCAATGATACGCAGTTCTCCTGCGTATTCAGGAAAAAAAAAAAACCTAGAAACCGTACTATATTTTCGTGCCTAACCATGATCAAACTTTGAACCTCTCGATGAAACATCTTGTCTTTAATTGTTCGGCTGTTGAAAAGCCTTTTCACAGCAACAATTCCATTTCGAAGGACGCCCTGTTTATCATCAGCAAGGATATGACCATAATGTCAAGTAATGCTATGAAATGGGAAAACACGAAGGTGTGGTACCATAAAAATTGCAGTTACCTTGTAAACCTCTCCACATCCACCAACACCAATTTTTCTTTGCTCAGAAAACTTGTCCGTGATGCTCTGTAGAAGCGACAAATCTAGATGGCTGGGTTCCTCGCTTCCAGCTACTACACGCTCTAGTATGTTGAGCTCCATAGTCTGTACCAATGCAGGGTAGTTGTGCATTATTTGTTTATGAAATATTAATTCAGAGTCGTTGGCAACGTAAAAAAAAATGTTTTGGAACAAATGCTATAAACAAAAAAAAAAAAACACTATGATGCAAGAACAACTAACTGTCAATATGCTACACTTTTTAAACAGTTGGACTACGAGGTTCTAACTAAATAGGAATTTCTATTTGATCTCCTTAAACTAGGTGGATTCCCCGCGTTGCTGCGGGTAGGAAGAAGGGTATTGTTGAAGGATTGAATTTTAATCACTAAGAAATAATTTCACTAAAAATACAATCATAATCACTAAGAAATGTATGAAAACAGTATATACTCATTGGTATAAAGATTATTTATTTTTATGTTTAAACTCTAAGCTAAACCAATATCGAATAGGAATATTTAGACATGTTGAACGGGTGACAACTTTTGGTAATAAAACATATATAATAATTTATTTGAGAGAATCCTTGGCAGATGATTGAATCCCTTTAACTTTGTCCTTCATGCATTATTTTGAGATGAACTTTGAAAGCAACCTGCATTAAGAGTTTTTACAATATAAATGTTAGATATTTTGTTACTAAATAGATTATAGCATTAGGAAAAACATGCAAATATGAAATTATGAATATGCTAATATCTTGATATTTTAGCGGGAGTTTGAAGTAATAGTATTTTTTTATGATAATAATTAAATATTATAAAAGATGATGCACCAAAAGTATATAAATATAATTGTTCAGTTGCAAAATGGTTGTTTTGCTCATCTTAGATCCTTTTAATATGTTGTAGTACCTTGCAGGGTCTGCCAATTTATCATGTTTCCATTAACCTTTGGTTTTCTTGTTATCATTCATAGGGTCATAGCAGATGGACATAGAGCAAGCAGAGCTGAGTGACACGTGCAGACATTTTTGTTGCTCCATTTGAGCTTGATGGCAAGGAAGAGCTTTTTGATTTTTTTAAAAAAGCAAGGAAAGGTTGTTGTGTTATTGTAAATGTGAAGTAATGTGAAGGGAAAAACTTTTTAAAAAGTGTATGTGAATTAGCACTTACTGCTTCTTCTGTTGCTTGGTTTGAGTATCAACTGGATCAACTTGATTGACATCGAGCTTTCGTTTGGCCTCTGAGCTGCTGTGAAATAGAAGTAATTGTCAAATAACAGTTATGTATTTGAATAGTATTGAAGCTTTTGAATAGGTATCTTAAGTATCCATAGGACAAAATGTATGAACCGATTCACCCCTGAATAACAAAAAGAGAAGCTATACTGAACTGCTGAAAAAAAATTGTGCAGCCTAGTAGAATTATTAAATTCCAACCTACAATGCTTTATCCACCAGATTTTAAACTGACAACAGAAGGCATTTAGTTCTAACAATCATATGGCTAGTCAACAGAACAATGGAATCAGAAGCAAAGTTTCTAGTAGCTAATTTGTTTTGACAGATCTAGCCCATTTCAAAACACATCAACACCCGAAATATGGCTACCAAAAAGGGTAAAGCGCCCTTATGAAGAGGGCGCAAGAGATAGCCAAAACATGTCACCTGCTCAGGTGACGCCCATCAGTGGTCTCGATGACGAACTCCATCGAGAAGATGTTCGTGAGTTTGGCGCCGTATCCGTTCCACATATTGATGTCTAGTTAGAAAAAAAAAGTATAAACTAAGAAGATCAGAAACATGATTGCTGGAAGAACTTTGTGAGGTATTGTTGTTTCTCAGCGTGTAAAAATTGCAAAAGCTCACAAGTGACCTTAGCACCTTACTATTTTGGCACTGGGCGCCCAGAACCATCAATCAAACTGTCAACTAACCTCAAGCGATATATTGCTACAGCAAGATGACAGAGGGAGGGGAAAAGCACAGCTTTGTTAAATTCATTTAACTTTGTAAAGCTCACAAGAAGCAGAATGTTTCCTGAACTTTGATATATAGCTAACTAAATGGTATTCCTACAATTCGAGCATCAAAAATATCAACACTCAAAATGTTGATCAAAATACGTATTTGGGCAATCAAGATCCTGTCATATTTTGATTTTATGGTCTTCTGTGTTTTCATTTGGAATATCCTTTTCAACTCTGACTATAATCGATTTGTTCTCCAGAAGAAATAGACGCAAGGCAAGAAGTATCAGCTAAATGGATAATTACCTTCCTTGTGTTAGCTGCATCTCTTTCTCTCATGTTCTTTTATAGCTGGGCCTTCTCCTGCTGATCTCTAATCCTTTCTTTCTCTTCCTACAAGCCATAAAATAAATCAGATTCAACAATAAATACTACTCCCTCTGTACAGTTTTTTGTACATTAACGTATAGTTTTTGGGGTGGAGGTAGTAGCTGACAAACCATAATTCCATACTTTAATGTACAACAAAATATTAGTCCTAGAAGAAGACATACATCAGAACTGATGTCGCCACCTTCTTCATCCTCCTCTTCTGGGAACTGGCAAATCCAACTGGTACACAACAATTTCAACAGTCACAGTTAACCAGAACATTGTCAAAAAACAAATGAAAGCAAACTTATTATTTGCCAAAACCTAAATGTAAGCCATAAGAACGTACAAATTTTCAGGCCTCAGAATAACCTTTAGTTATAGAGATCAATCATTTATGTAAAAAGCATTTTTCTGGAAGAGAAGAGGTACCTCTGCATCAATCCCATGAAGAGTGACTCGATAGACAACAGATACTGATTTCCCATCAGATGAATAAACAATGCTGCGGACCTCACCTGACCACTCTGTAATGGATTACAAAATGATAGAATCAGAACAACAAAAGTAACTCCTGACAGTGGTTAGATGCGAGGCATTATTAGCCGGAATGCCTGCAGATTTCAGGAACTGTCCAATTTTGGTTTTGAATTGAGAGTGCTGTGATTATCTACCTATTTGAGCAGAATTTACTATTTAGGCTGAGTAGCATAAGAATTTTGTCATCATGGCTAGTCATGTGCAAATGGAGCACCATAATAAACTTGTAAAAAAGTTGGCGATTGCAGGTTTAAGTTCCCCTCTATAAATTAGTCAGTTAGCTTAGCACCCCCTGTTCATGGATTTCAGGATTTCTGAAACTGCCTGGATTTGGAAGAACAGCCTCTGTAAATTAGTCAGTTACCTTAGCACCCCCTGTTCATGGATTTCAGGATTTCTGAAACTGACTGTTTTTGGAAGAACAGTGACACGACTACCGCCACACCTCACCACAGGCGTTCGGGTTACCCGATCCGATCGGTCGGGTAATTCGGTTTTCAAAAGTTCAGGTAATAGAAACTGGAACCCGAAATCAGACCCGAAAATCGGGTACCCGCAACTTTGGGTACCCGCAAATTCGGTTCGGTTCGGGTATACCCAAATTACCCAAAGTAAATAAAATCATAGCAAACCCTCAAACAATATATAATTTTGCATAGAATTAGAACTAGAAAAATAAATGACACAATGGCACTATGGCAGCACCCAGCAGCACCAGAACGTCACGGTGCTTGATCCAGTCTCCAGTGCAAGAACAAAAGTCCTCCATACTGTGCCAAAAAAAAATGATGGTTCAAACTTCAAAACAGGAAAATGAACGCTGTAGTTGTATTTTATTTTATAACCGACAAGACACAATCATATCAGCTTTTTGCCAAGAGGAGGTGAGCAGTCGGAGTTTGTTGGGCCGCTTGGGCCGCGGCGTGGCGTGGGGAAAGAAGAAATCGAGATCGATTGCGACCAACAAAGTCCAACACTGAACACAAACCGAACCGACTCCGGACTTGTCACATGCGGGTTCGGGTCTTCGGTACCGGAGAACTAAACCCGAATTATCCATAAAAATTCGGGTTTTATGATTCGTTGCGAATTACCCAAAAACCCGCGAGGTTCGGGTTTTTCGGGTTCGGTGCGGGTTTTTCGGTGTGGGTAATGGGTAGCGGGTTTTATGCCCGGGGTGAGCCACACCACAATTCTTGAGGAGAAGAGAACTAAAGCTAGCAGTAGAAACAATCTCATAAACTAAATAAACACCGCAAATGAATGTAAGAAATTCGTTACCCTGGTGAGATCCCCGGTCGATGTCGACGGCCATCATGTGAGTGTGTGGTGGATCTGCTTTGCCCCTGGCGGTGGACGGTGACGGCGTCTTGGGCGCGGTGTCCCGCATCTCCTCGGCGATCCCGACGCACCCTTGGGTCCGGCGCGTGGTCTCCTCGGCCTTATGCGCCGCGTACCCTTCCGGCTCCCGCGGGGCCGGCTCGATGCCGCCGGGCGTCGCGGAAGTCGGTCCGGTAGTGATGGCCCGGTCCTCCCACGCGCCTACCGAGGAGGAGGAGAAGAGCCCGTCGCCGCCGCCGGCCCCTGAAAGAGAGGAGGAGCCGTCCCGCTGTTTTTGTTCGGGGAGGCACGGAGGGGAGGCCAGCGCCCGACGCCGCTATGGCTTGTCGAGGCCGGCGGAGCCTCCGGGCCAGGTCGACCACCGACGGCGAAGCGGGATCGGTGCTGGCGCGGGGAGGGGCTGGCGGTGCGGCGTGGATGGATGGGGTGGTGGTGCGGCGTGGATGCGTGGGGTGGCGTCACGCGGGGGAGGTCGCGGCGCGACGGGGATGTCGCGGTCGGCGGGGGGGTCGGATGCGGGAGCGGGCAGCGGGGCGGTCCGATGCGGGGCGGGCGAGCGGAAGGGAAAGGGAGCGGGCGGGCCTGCGGCTGCTACACCGTGGGCATGCGTTTAATGGATGCGGGGGGCGAGGGCGCGGCGGCGGTGGTGGGGGAGGCGAGATGCACGCGGACGGACGGCGAAGGGGGGGACGAATTCAATTTAAGACGGAGGGGAAACAGAACAATGACGGGGAGAGGAGTTACCGGTGACGTGGCTTCACCAGGGAGCAGAGAACTCTCTGGTGGTCTTTGTTACATAGGTGTAGTAGCTAACTTCACATTACCACGAACCATATTGAAGGCCATAAGTAAAAATAATGTTATGTTCACCACATTTATTGGGTGTAAAAACTTAGACATTTTGTCACAATCACTCAGATGGTAATCCCCCACCGACTTTTCCCAAATCTATGCATTACCGTTTCTCGGCCACTCCATTCCTCCCTCCATTTTTCTATAGCAGAGGCTGGGATGAAGCTTCGTTGGGCCCATTGTAGGTCATCCCCCTCCATTTTTCTATAGATAATGTTACTCCCTCTATTTTTTTTAAGTGTCACACATTTGGTTTTGTCCTAAGTCAAACATTGAAATCTTTGACCAACCATTTTTAAAAATCCTTATAGTTTCACAATATATGAATTATATATTGTGATAGTATTTCTCATGATAAATCTCAAAATATAAATTTTATTACATGAGACTATATAATTTTTTAAAATCAATGGTCAAAGATACACATGTTTGACTTAGGACAACCCTAAATGTGACACTTAAAAACAACGGAGGGAGTATATAGATTTATTTTTGCTCATGAAACTTTATAATGACCACCATAAACACTCCCTAAACCATGTATATTCTCTTGTTGGCTCCCTCTATATTTATTTTCAAGCTCTAACACTAATTATTCTCAACACTCCCTATACATGGATGGTGAGTATCTATGCCAAAACTTAGGCTCATGCTCACATTATCCAACCGTGCATCGGCTATACTAGTATAAGTTGGACTAGCACCTCAGGCCAAAATGATTAGGTGTTATGTAGTACTGAGATAATTTTTATAAGAACATATAACTCCGGCCTATGTTGACTAGAAGACTTTCTTGAGTCGTCCCAACATAGCCGGTCCCAAGCCCGGGTAAAGGAGGAGGGTTGCGTTAGGTTTGGCGAACCGGCGTAAAAAACGGCCACTCAAATGGATATGAAACCCATAAGAAATTCATTGGGGCGTAACGCTCTTAGCGACGCGCTACATCGGAACCCAGGTGTGGTGTTAAATGGGCAAGGGTCGGGTCGTCACCCCCTTAGTGACGCGTCGTATCGTGATCTAGGTATGATGATAAGTGAGCAAGGGTCGGGTCGTCGCAACCTTAGTGGCGCGCTACATCTGCGCCTGGGTGTAGTGAAAAATGAGCAAGGGTCTTCGCACTTTCCTCGACGGGTGCGAAGGGTAAGGAAGCTAGCCGAGCCAACTAAGATTCATCTAGGTAGTTGGAACGTAGGGTCCCTAACGGGTTAGTTAAGAGAGATAGTCGATGCGACAACTAGGAGCGTGTAAATATTCTATGTGTTCAGGAGACCGAATGGAAGGGCCAGAAGGCGAAAGAGGTGGAGGGTACTGGCTTCAAGCTTTCTAAATTGTTTTAATGGCCCTATTTTTGTGTTTTTTTATACATGTTTTCTATGGGTTTCATCTCTAGCCTACCCCAACTAGCTTGGGACAAAATGCTAAGTTGTTGTTGTTGTTGTTGTTGTTGTTGTTGTTGTTGTTGTTGTATATAGCTCTCACCAAGATGAGGAACTCTACATTGACCATTTGTTTGACATTCTCTAAATGGACAAATCTTATTTCCTTTTATTTGGCAACTGCAATTGACAGTGGTTAATCCCTAGCACTTGTATCTTACATTCCTGCATTTACTTTTGCAAAGTAGGGATGCCTTGGCTCTCAAGTTTATCATGAGTTGCCTTGGCTTCCAAGTAGGCTAAGCATCTTGCTTTATGCAAGAATATGCTCTAGGGAGTAGTTAGGAGAAGAGGCAAGGAGCTCTGCCTATATAAGCAGCAGCCACCCCCGCCCCCATTGTAACCAAGACATTGCAATTCTATTCAATCCAAGCGGCCCTTTGGTCAAGCTGACCTCTGGGCTCTACCTGATCTAAATTGTGGGCAACAATTGGTATCTAGAGCCTAGGATTCTTGCAAGTCTTCCTAGCCACCGCTACCACCATGTCCACTTCAGCAGAGAGAGCGCGCTGCGCTGTAGGGCTTAGGGAGCCTGGAGGAGCGCCTCGCGGCCTTGGCTGTGGCCGCACAGGGAAACGGCCCGGTGGTCGGCGCGCATGCGGCAGCCGTGGTAGGCGGTACAGCGACTGGCGCGAGAGGTGAAGGAGGAGGAGGAGGGGGAGCGGGTGGGAGGGTCAAGGAGTCGGGCGCGCCGCCGCCCGCGTCTCGGCATCACCTCGGGCGCCATCGTGGGCGCTCCCGGTGTGTGCCGGTGTACGAGGATCCGGCCGGTGGCTGCCCAGCTCACCCGCGCCAACTACCATGAGTGGAGCGTGCTCATGAAGGTGAAGCTCCAGGCGCGCGGACTCGGGAGGCGGTGTACTACTGGCGGCGTCACCTACGAGGAGGATTGGAGGCCCTCTAAGGCTGCAGTGTGGCTGCGGGGCTGGGCACCGCCATTGCCCGAAGAGGACCACTGCTTGCCGGAGCGATCGCGACGCTAAGCGTCGGGCGGTGAGGTGTGTCAGCGCGCCATGCTGCAGCGGCTCCGCGGCAGTGGGAAGGTTGCGCCTTCAGCGGGAAGTCGAGGACTTTGTGCTACGGTTGACCAACCCGATGGAAGCGGATGGGGCGCAACGACGACACCGACCTCGGCGAAGCTCGTGCCATGGAGAAGTTCCTCCGGTGCATGCCCAAGAAGTACGAGCAGCTGGTCCTTTCCATCAAGACCTTGCTTTATTTAAGGGCGCTCGCCATCGAGGACATCACCGGGCACTTCAAGACGATCCAGGATCGTGAGCGCGCGCCGAGACGGAGGGGCGGCACCGCAAGCTCCTATACAAAGCCGAGCGGCGTGGCGGGCCTTCGACAAGAAGAAGAAGAAGGAGGGAGCCGGGTCGTCGAAGGATGGTGACCGCCACCGCCATCCCTATAGTGGCAAGAAGAACAAAGGGAAGGCCGATCAAGGCGGAGGAGGGGAAAAGGCTAGAGCCGGAGGTGATCGGTGGACGAATAGCGGCGACCTCCGCCTCAACCGCAACCGCGGCCGTAACTGGAGCAAGATTGCCCCTATCCTCACCGCGATCGTGAGCGTGGCGGCGCGGTGCACGCGTGGCGTAGCGAGAGGATGACCATGTGTTGTTCCCGGCATGCGGATTCGTGGAGATGGACGCAACAGGAGACGGCGGCAGGGCTCAAGCTTCCTCCTTCTACGCCAAGTCAGCGCCGCTGAACATCCACGAGCCCAAGGCGACGATTTTTCCTCCACACCGAGCCTGCCACTGCCGAGAAGATGGATGGTTGGTACCTGGACACCGGCGCCACTCACCACATGACCGGGCGGCGCGAGCTCTTCACCGACCGGACACGGCGGCGGAGGCACGGTGAGGTTCGGCGGCGAGGCGAAGGTGGAGATTCACGACATCGGGTCCATCATCTTCGAGGCCAAGAGCAGCGAGCACGGGGTGCTCCACGGGTGTACTACATCTCGGCGCTCGAACTCGATCATGAGTTTGGGGCAGCTCGACAAAGGAGGGTCGCGGGTAGAGATCAAGCACGCGACTCGCTACGATTTGGGACGGGCTGGCGGCTCCCTCGTCAAGGTCGGCGGAGCGCCAGCCGCTCTACACCCTACACATCGACACCGCCAAAACCGTTGTGCCTCGCCGCGAATGATGGCGGCGTGGCAAGCGGCTTGCAGTGCTATGGCCATCTCCGCCGGCGACCGCCGAGGCTGTCCAAGGAGGACATGGCGCATGGGCTGCCGGCGATCAAGCACGTCGGGCAGTTCTACGACACGTGCATCCTCACCAAGCACCATCGTAGCGTCGTTCCATCGAAGACCCAGTACCACGCGTCGGATCACTTTGGGCTGGAATCCACGGCGATCTCTCGCGGGCGATCACGCCCGGCGACTCCGGTGGCGAGGGCACTACTTCCTACTGCTGGTCGACGACGCCACGCTGTACATGTGGGTGGCACTCCTGACGATCAAGGACAAGGCACCAGAAACAAGACATTGCAATTCTATTCAATCCAAGCGGCCCTTTGGTCAAGCTGACCTCTGGGCTTTACCTGATCTAAATTGTGGGCAACGGCAATTTCTAAGGCACAATTGTTTTCCTAGTTATTCAATGAGGACAATATATGTAGTACCTCCTAAACAAGATAAAAAAGATAAAATGTTAAAAACATGATGACATGGCAACGCTTGCGATGTTTCACATTTACGTAATAAAAAATGTTAGTAAATCTACTACACCTATATAGGGAACCCCCACTAAGAAGTTCTCTCGACATGCAAGCATGCCACCTCGCCAGCCCACCACCCTGTCCTCTCATCCTATTCTCCTGTGCACCAAGAATGAGAATTAATTTTCCATGTTGAGCAAGTCACATCAGTTTTCGCATGCAGCAGCTACGAACAAGCACCCATCTTGGCCCCATTGATTATATTGTTGCCAAAACTACAGCCACTACTCAGAAGTTAAAGAGTTTTTTTAATGGTGTTGTTGCTCTTCCAATTTCTCTCAACATTCCCAGTATATATACAACTCGATTGTCCCTAGTTTTGGAGTGCCTCTCTGGGGCCATTGGCCCTACTGTTGTTGCTGCTGCGATGGTGGATTCAGCTCGTGCAGGAGCTCAGGCTTGACAAACAGTACAACATCCACATGCTCCAGGAGCGATACCAGGTCTGCCTTTCCCCCATCTGCTTCTGACTCGGTCTGTTTTGTTTCAATCTCCAAGCCAGCGTGTGAATGACAGTTGATGGCTGATGGTAAATTGGGTTAGGATGGGATTGTATAAATTTTCTTTTTTTTTGGCAAAAATTGAGTGATTTAAGGCGATCAATGATAGTTTTTTTTTCTTTTTTATACCATATATTGAATATAATATAGTAATGAAAATAAATCCCACGGTAATGTCCGAGACATTGATCTTCCAATCCTTAGTGATTAGCATTCTAGATCATTTATATTTCTCCTCCATACCAGCGACAACGCGACGGGAATCCTACTAGTGTTATGATATATGAAAGTCATGAATATAAGCTTCCCTAGATTTCGTGTGGACCAACTCAATTCCAAAGCTGAAAGATTTGTGTAATAATATAAAAATTTAAGCTGGATAAAAGGGTGATGTCTAAGATTAGGTACTATATGGTGTAAAGATGATGTATGCAATGCTTAAATTCTTATGTCGTGGTTGCAGAAAATAAGAGGCAGTTTACATGTTTGTAGCGACCCAGAGAAAACGTGAGGTAGTATTATTAGGAAGTTATTAATAAATATTTATATGAAATGGAAGAAAAAAATTTAATGAATATGTTGCTCTCAAATAAGACCTAAACTTAGTAAATAACTTTATTTTTGCATGACCCGCGACTAGCTCTCAAATAAGGGTTGTCCACTGACCCTTTTTTATTTGTCAACATAATATCCAAGATGCATGCTTAGGGAACCATCGTAGACTCTTTTTGAGAGAAGCAGCTCAAAAGAGTATGGTATGAAGCTTTTATTTAGAGCCATGTGCAATACTATCGTTATTAATGTTCTCACCCATTCACCCTGGGTACACTGACCTCTTCATCAGGTGTGAACTCATCCGCACTTTCGGTTTCATCTGGTTCGGCAAAGTCATGCGTACTTTCGGTTTCAACAAGCATCTTGATGATATGCTCCGCATCCGGTCGCTTCTCAGGGTCATGCTCCAAGCAACTTATGCCAATCTCAGCGCATACTCGTATTTGTTCCAAGCGCGTGTCTTCTAGTGATGTTCCCAATCTGTCAGCCCAGCTTTTGAGTACCTATAAAATGGCAATGGTTAATTGCTTTTAAGGGAATTGAAGATATATTTTTTTTTCGAACACGTCTTCACGTGTCTTTTTCATTAAGAGAAGAAGCCAAGACGGGTGACAAACAGTATAACACAACACCAGCCGCGACACAACACTACACGACCACAGAAAGTGGCCCCAACAAACAAGAAAGAGAGGAGCCCGCCACCGAGCCCACACAACACCACACGCTAGGGCGAAAAGCAACATCGCTAGGCCAAACTTGAGAGACGCCATCGGAATTGAGTGGAAGCCCGGTAACAAGCGCCGGTGTGGATCAAGGGGCGTCACACACTTTCAACGACTGCCCGAGGTGGATCAAAGTCTCGACGTCGGGTGGCCCACGGCCAAGCACGACGACGGCGAAAACGATGGCATCAACCCCCGAGACAGCTCAAGCCAAGTGCGGCGTCGGTGGCCCACGGCCAAGCAACGACGACGGCGACAATGAAGCATCGACACCCGCCGCGAGCCAGGCCCGGGTTGGCGGTGGAGCGCACCAAGAACAACAATGCCGCCGTTGGGCGAGCTGCAAACAACACACGACCAAAACACGGGGGGCGGGCGAGAATGCGCGGTCGGGCTCCTCGCGTCAACCCCCGTGGCGGGCCAAAGGGCTGGCGCGGTGAAGAAGCGATGACTCGCGCGCCGAAGCGAGGGTGGGGACGCCGGCGACAAAGAAGATTGGGCGATGCTGCGGCGGCGAAGGGGCTCGGTGGGTTCAACGAAGCCTTTAAAGGGATGACGCCCACGGACGCCCGGTGCGTTGAAAGTACCCACTGGAACTTTCGTTCCCGAGCCCCGGCAACCCACGAAGACGGGCTGAATGACGACGCCTTCAAGAAGGTGATGACGCGGCCGCCACCGTCGTCGGCCCAAAGCGCAAGGCTTGGGCGAGGAGGTTTTCACCCCCATGTCGTTGTTCGCGGTTGCCACCCTTGTCGATCCACTTCTCGCACCGGCAGCCCGAGGAGGACACCGGCGTGAGTAGTCGCCGCCCGTCACCAGAAGGAGGCGCGATCCTTACCCGCGAATGGAGCCGTGTGGTGGTGCGGGCCTCGCCGCGCCGGCCGCCACGCGTCCGGAATGCGCCCGCCCGCGGCCGTCGCGCGGCCGGCGAGGGGGCGGTGGGGGTCGCCGCATGGGGCCGTCGTGGTGGCGCACCAGCGTCCGATGGAAGGGCCATCGGGAGCGCGGCCTCGCCGCGCCGGGGCTCCTCCTCGCCCGTCCCAGCCCGAGCCCGTCATCCGCGGGAACGCATGGCCCCCACGGCGTGGCCGTCGCTGGTCGGGGACAAGCCGGAGGGAGGAGGGCGCGCCGGCCCGCGCGCCCCGCCCGGCGTGGGGCACACCCGGCGCGAGCGGGGCGGGGGGGAGGGCGGCGCGCCCGGACCCGGCCCGGACCCGCCGGACCGCCCGCCGACGCCCAACCCTAGCAAGCCCGCCCGCCGGCGCCTTGGCCGTGGAGGCGGCCAGATCCGGCAGCGGGGAGCCGGATCGGCCAAGGGAGGGACGGGGCAGAGCCGCCTTGCCGGCCGCGCCCGCCGGACTTCTCGGAGGTGAAGGTGGGGGTGGGGGGTGGGGGGAGGGAGGAAGCACGGAGCGGGCGGGGGAGAAGCGCGGGAGGAGCCTTGTTGAGCCCTCCCCGCTGGCGCCGCCGCCGGTGAAGAGGTGGCGGCGCGGCCTGGCTGGCCGACGGGAGGAGGAGTTGCGGTGGCGGCGCGGGGGCCCCCGAGTCGCCCCCCGGGAGCGAGGGAGTTGCGAGGATGTTTAGGATAGGCAGGTCGCTCTCATCTGAAGATATATTTTTATATGGAAACTTAAACAATCATGGGGTACCCCACAAAAGGGAAATACATAGGTGCTAGAATGCAAATCGTGCATTTTATTTAAATATGAAACTAACAACAGAGATTCTTCAAAAATGAAGGTAATAAGGAGAAAAATTTCTCATTATAATAGACTATCATCACTATTGCTTATGGAGTTATGGCACATGTTTTAATGTGTTCTAACCTTATGCAGCTAAACTTTATTTTCAGTACTTGATTTTTTCACCTAGAGTAACGCACATGATCAAACATGCCATAATTATTCATATGTGGAACCTTCAACTGGTCTTTTAGTTGTTCTTACATTCTCTACTGCTCTCTCGTCCCTAAATTGTAAGTCGTTTGACTTTTTTTACCTAAATTTTGATCACTCATCCTATTTAAAAAACTTGTGCAAACACAGTCAATTTTAAGATATTCTTGAAGAACTTTTTATTAATAAAGCAAGTCACGACAAAAGAAATATCATTTTGCACAAATTTTTGAATAAGGCAGTGATCAAACTTGGTGTCAAAAAGTCAAACAACTTACATTTTAGAATGGAGGAAGTACGCAATATTCCTTCATCCCTATCAGTATCTCCTTGATTAGAACAAATTGGCGAGAGGCCATGAGCATGCCCAAGTACACCGTCTTAACTACTGGATTTGTTACATAATTGCTTTTATGGGAATTGATGAAGATATCTTTTATATGGAAAATTAAATAGTAATGCGGTACCAAATAAAAGAAAATTAAATATATAGATGCTAGAATGCAAATCGTGCATGTCAATCCAAGCATCAAATTAAGAACATGGATTCGTCAAAAATAGAGGTAATAAGGAGGAAAATTGCTCCTAATAATAGATTGTCATCATTATTACTTATGGTACATGTTTTAATGTGATTTCATATTTTGCAGCTAAACTTTATTTTCACTACTTGATTTTTCACCTAGAGTTACGCACATGTTCAAACAAGACATAATTATTCATAGGCACCCATATTCATATGTAGAACGTTCGTCTGGTATAATGACGTATTTGAATTGTTCTTACATTCTCTACTACACAATATTCCCTGTGCCTTGTCAGTATCTCCATGATTAGAGGACCAAAGGCTATATATGTCTGTCTTGAATGTGGCCACTCTCTTGTTTACGATTTCAGGCGCCTTATATCCCCTGCATGAAAATTTGTACCCCGTGACTCGTTTATCTGTAGAAACGTAACATAATCATTGCCCTACTACGAAAAGACCATCTTAATAATCAAGCTTACTTACGGCTTCCCATCATAATAATTTTTAGGATAACCTTGCTTTGGTTTTCCTCAATGCGCCTGGACCAATAAAAAACCAAGAATTTTTGGCACCATTTTTCATCCAAGCATATGTTGGCAGGTCGAAGATCTAAGTGAATAGTACGGTTTTGATGAAGATAAGATAAGCCCTCACAAATTCCTTTGATTATTTTATAGCGCCTTTTCCAGCCAAATCCATGAGAGGCATCTGTAATGGGCCACAATAAACAAATTACAAAAAAGCTAAACCTCCATAAACAGAAATTTGTTTATTAACAGATGGTGCTCTTATTCTCCCATACACTTTACTTGATATATACAAAGTTATTGCAGTGCATGGTACGGACTGTTTCAACAGAGGGGAAAAAAAAAAAAGAATGGAACAGTACGTGTCACAGGATCCTCGTACCAGTGATATACGCATGAAGGCTCCCTCCTCTGAGAAACTCAAAGCAGTGCAAGTGCTGATACTTTTTTGGGCCATGACCATTTTCCCCTCGTACTCCACCATTTCAAATTGTATTTCAGTACAATATCCCAGTAATCGGACTATATTCATGTGGTTCAACCCCATGTGACAACTGAGCTCATTTCGGAAATCTTGATCATCATCCTGTGGTTGAGCCCTCATCTTATTCACAGCGACTGTTCCATTTCGAAGCACACCCTGCCATTGCAGCAGCCTTTGAGGCCAACTATGGCTGTGTTTAGATGCCAAAAGCGGTGCAAAATTTGGCAAATTTGGTGTGAAAAAGAACTGTAGCGAACAGAAAAAACACCGTAGCACGTTTCGCTTGTTTGTGGTAAATATTATCCTACCATGGGGTAATTAGGCTTAAAAGAATCGCCTCATAGAACGCACTCTAAACTGTGTAATTAGTTTATTCTTTTACCTACATTTTATACTCCGGACATGCGTCTTTTGGTGCATTTAATACTTCGATGTGATAGGTGTGCAGGAAATTTTTGAAGAGAAGTTGTGGATCAGGGCCTATAACTCAGAGTGTACTAGTCGGCAGTCACACATACAGTACCTTGTAAACCGTACCACACGCAGGAAAGCCAATTATCCGATCAGGATCAAAATCATTTGTGATGGCTCTTAGAAGTGATAGTGGCAGTGCACGTGGGTCTGCATTTTTATCATGTAACAAGGACTCCAAGACATCGTGCATCATAGCTTCATAATCCATGTGTACCTATTCAGGTAGAATTCTGCCCTTCAAACACGAACCACAAGGAATATAATTATGTGGCCGGTTATTTTTTCATGTAATAAAGAGACTAAAAACAATATAAAACTCAAAGAGTTGGTCAAAACAATGAAAACATGGAAGATGATAACAGTTGCTACTTTAATGGTAGTGTTGTTCTCTGATTTTGTTCTCTTTATTCAAACATTACTAAAGGAAATAACGAAGAAGAAAAACTAATCTGTGTCTGTGTGGAGAGAATAAAAAAAAATTACTTGAACTGTGAATCTAGCATATACCGATATGGACCTCTTGGTACCACTTGTCCCATCTCAGGGTAAATCATAAGTATAGAGATTACATAATCTTGCCAGTTAAGCGCAAAAAGGGCCTAATTGGCATCATAATATCAAGAACGGCAGTTGAAACTAAAAGAAATAAAGAACATCATCTAAAAACTCTGAACTAAGCAATCTGCTCCGGTTCTGCTTCATCATGTAACAATTAGTATCTTGCTAAAGTCGCTTGTTTAGATCAAGAGAGTGACTTACCAGCAATATAAGAAGACAAAGGTTCGGTCAACTCCCCGGTGGATCTGGACACAGTTCAACTGTGAAGAGTGTTCAATCAGAAATGATGATGAGAAAAGGAGACAACAAATGAGTCCAGACAACAGACGAGTTGAGCGGAGTTGACGGAGTGAGGAGATTAGGTTAGAGAAAGGTGGGGGAATTCCTCTGCAGGTCGGCAGATCGATTCAGGGAGGACGGAGACGAAGCAACACAATCGACAAAGGTCAAAACAACCTTGACGATTCAGATTCACAGTGTAGACTAATTTCAACGGACTTCTGACTTTTAGGGATATTCTCAGAATCTGCTCAAGTACACAACGTGTACCATGGATGCACCAAGCTAGCAAAGAAAAAAGAGTTCCAGGGGAAAAATGGATATCCGCTCGATTTCAGTAGGAAAATCGATACAACTGGACAAGAAAAAATAACACTGACCACAGCGTACACACAACCTGCTACAGGGGATGGATTGGAACTGGACAGTGCTAAGCAAGGAGGTCGTCCCTGAACTCCGATCCTTGTGAACGAACAAAGAGAAGACAGCAAATGAACCCATGTCCAGATGAGTTGAGCGGAGTCAACGGGCGAGGAGATTAGGCTATACACTACCGGATCCAGGCGATTTCCGTGAGGCCTGTACTCACGGGAAATGCCCTTTACCCACGGGAAAGCCTTTCCCGTGGGTAAATCACGGGATAGCCGACACGGGAAAAAGAAACGGCGGGGAAAGAAGGCTTTCCCCGTGAGCAGGGCTGATGTTCACAGGATATCCTTTCCCGTGAGCACCCCCTAGCTCACGGGAAAGAGTTAACGCTGGGGGGTGTCAACGGGGGACCTGTGGAACCCCCGTTATGGCCTATGTGGCCGAGGTATAAAACGGCGTTTGAAGCTTCTTTCCCGTGAGCTATAACGGTGCAGCTCACGGGAAAGAAGGACCTTCCCGTGAGCCAACCTGTGCTCACGGGAAAGTTTGGTCTCTTTCCCGTGAGCGGGATGTGCTCACGGGAAAGGTTTAGTTAATTTCCCGTGAGCTGCTCACGGAAAGAATTTTTTTTTTTTTTTTTCGCTCCAAAGACATAATTGACACACACACACACACACACACACACACACACACACACACACATATATATATATATATATATATATATATATATATATATACACACCACAGATATCTCACATATCACATATATAGCTCAATAATCCATAATACCACATATATTACATAAAATCCAACCAAGTTCACAAGTTCACAAAATCCAAGTTCACAAGTTCAACCATGAGTGCAACCACAAGTTCAAGTACACAAGTTCTCAACCTAAATTATGACAACTTCACGGCCACGGGCGACCAACCTTCCGCAGCTCGTTCCCAAGCGTTCGGTTGAGATTGGTTCGAGATTGGTTCGAGGCGTGAGATAGATGTTGCACGTAGGCAAAGATATTGCATTTGTGAGACAAAAATTCAAGGTAGATTATTGACTTGAAAAAAAGCAAGATAAATAGTTAGAAATTTCGGCACCTCCCCGCACGGAGGGTTTCCAAAACCTCGCAACAAAACAACGGCTCGATGGCCGACAACCACATGTCCACGTGCACATCTCATGGTGCATTCAAAACTCCGCATCATTTCCATTCACATTCATATATGCATATTTGGAGTTAAGGTAGACAAACTCACACAGAGAGGCTCCATCCGGTGGAGGGAAGATTGACGGTTGACCGTAGAAAAGGCCCCGGACCGTAGACGGGCGGTGGTGGTGGAGGGAAGGCGATCTCCCGCGGCGACTCTTCACCAATCCTCGCCTCCAACACGCTGGAGATACCCTAGGAGAGCTTCCATGCTCTTCGGTGCTGCCGACCCTCTCTCTGCCTCCGCCGAGCCCCTTAACCGCTCCCCTCTCCCTCCCTCCTCCCGTCGCTTCCTCTCTTCCTCTATCCGGGCCTATTTCAACACAAAGTTAGAACACGTAGAGAAACAATATGTAAAGATAAATAAACCTTAAATGAACCTTAAATAAAAAAATAAACCTAGAGTCCGGAGACCGTGAATTTGGTAAGTGGTTGGTTCGCTCAGCGTATCACCGGGCCCCCGAGGCGTCCTGAGCTCGATAGCTTCTTTTGTGTGGTGCGGGTTGATAACGCTATCACCCAAATAGTACCGCCCCGTGCTTCTTGCCTCCCTCCGCGATCATGGCGATGTTCCCCAATGTCGTGGCCGCGGGGATCGGCTTTCTCCATACACCTCCCTCGCCACTTCGTTGTACTTGCCGATCTTGTCGTAGGGCGGTCCGGTTGGAGTAGACGTCGGCGGCGGAGCCTCGTGGGTTGTAGACGACGCGGGATCCAACGACTTGCCTATGTGGGCGCAAGCAAAGGCCTCGAAAGTCTTGATTGGCACGCCATGTGTCTCCTCCCGCAGAGAAAAAAAAGTAGGATGGTTAGAAAGTATTCGAGTTTGCGATCGTAAAAATAAGAATTGGATAAGACTTACATATCTAACTTGGTAGGTCGCGAGATTATGGTTGCCTTGATGGTGTGGTACACCTGGCATCATGGCATGCCATTCCTAGTAGTCGTTGTGGACCTGCTCATAATGCACGTACCGACCCACTTGTCCACCCAAGCTCCCAAAGACGCCTATGAGCCAAGCACCACCACGGAATCACCTACAGGACACCAAGTATAAAACATATTAAAAAATCACATTAAGCATAATTAAACTTAGTATGACCATTCAATATTTACCAAAGATGTATGCGTTTCTTTGGTCGATTCAACGTTTTTCATTCCTCCTTATCGAGCCTCCTTTTCTCGTATGTCCCGTAGTATGTCCCGATGGCTCGGCGTGCCTCGTACCACATGTCCGACACAAGTTTGAAAGCAAAGCGCGTTTGCGACCACTTCATCCGCCTCACCATCGAAAAGCCTCCTCGATCTTGAAGTAATCCCGCACATAGAAGCAATGTATTGAGTCATTATTTCAAACATGTGAAATTGAAGCAATGTATTTGTACACTAAAAGTGCGACATAGACTTACCCGCAGACTCTTTTGATCACACGTTGTGCCTTGTTATTATATTTTCTCGCCATTGTCATCATAGTTGTCGTCAAACTCCAAGTACTTGTGGAACGACGTGACGACCGCACCCTCCTCCCGCAACGGTAATAAGGCCGGGTAGTGCTTCCCCGACCGTAAGACCAAGAATGCCATTGGGAAGGCGACCTTTATTCGAGTTCGCGATAACAACAAAAGACCCGCCCAAATGATCAAGAATAATTATTAGTTCCTATTATGATTTTCAACCCGAAAAATAAGAAAGTAGTGCTAAAATGTAAAAAGTAAATTACCTTGGTTGTACCGGGTCTTATGGTCGGTTTCTTGTCCCTCGCCAGTAGTCGATCCGAGTCTAGAGGGGCCCCGCAAGTAGACAGCCTCCGAGTAGAGGAAGAGGAACCCCTCCCGTATCGTGGCTAGTCCCCCCCTCCGCGTCTTTGCGACGCCGAGCGGCGGTCCAGCAAAGTCTTCCGCGACGCCGAGAGGTCCGCGTCCTCCTCCCTCCGCCTCCGCCTCCTCCCCTCCTCCTCCTCCTCCTCCTCCTCCGGTGGCGTTGGTGGTCGGGGTGCACGACGCCTACCCCCCTGCCCCTACCCTATGGTGGCGGTGGTGGTGGTCGTGACGATTCCCTTTGCCCTAGCTCGCAAGAACCTTCTGAATTTCTTGGATATTTTCTTGAGGACATTCGTTGAGGCATCTTTTTGAATCACCCGCAATTAGATGTAGATAATTAGTAAAAATGCAAAATTAAATAGAACATAATTATTAAGAGATGAAAAACACAATAAATGTAACATAATTATTAAGAGATGCATAGTATTACATGTATTAGAAATAATCCTCATCTTTTGTCATGATTTCGCACTGGCCGGATCATAATCCTCATGATCACTATCATCCATGTCTACGCTCTTTCAACATATGAAGATTGGCGGGGATCCATGGGAGGAGGAACGACGTCAACACTCTCATTTTCCTTAAGTAATTTCTCAAGTAACATATGAAGATCGGCAGCACCTCCCCATCGTTCTCCAAATACACGTCCTCCCCGAGAGTGAGATTGTGTATTCGAAGAACAACAGGGAGATGCTCGCCAAAACTCAATCGAGCGAGAGTGGAGCATGGAACGAACCTCATCTACGCATCCTCGGGCTGTCCAAAAACGTGGACAAATCGAAGCGGTCACGGTTATAGGTATGCGGGGATCTCGCATACTTCCAACCGTATCTCTTCGAACGGAGACGCCCTAAGCGAAGCCGCGCGATCTAGCTACGACCATGACACGGAAGAGGGGTTATACCTAGGGTCACGGTGGAGTCAGGGGCTAGCCGGCGAGGAAGAAGATCGTGGCCGCCAATGGACTCCGGGCTCGGCAAGCAACTCGGCTCGGGAGGGCTCCTCTCTCGCATAAAAAGAAACACACGGGCTCGCTTGAAAATTTTGACGCAACCTCCCCGCACGGGGAGGTTTCAATACCCGAAACAAAACACACGGCACGATGGCCGACAATCACATTCACATCAAGGGCACGATGGCCGACAATCACATTCACATCACGGGCACGATGGCCAACAACCGCGAAGGCGAAGACGACGGGGGCGGGCGATGGATGGCGGGTCCTCCTCCTCCCTCCGCCGGCGGACGGCAATCGAGTCACAAGGCGTGCCGACGCAGGGTGTCGGGGCCGCCCGGGCGACGGCAATGGCACGCCGGGCGACGGCAGTGTCGGGGCACGCCGGACGACGGCGCGGGGGGCTCCTCCCACTCCACCTCCCTCCTCCTCCTCCGGCCCTCCTCCTCCTTCCTTCCTTTTCCCCCCTCCCCTTCTCCTTCCTTCCCCCCCTTCTCCCCTCCTCCCTCCTCCTCTCCTCCTCCACCGCCCCTCCTTCTCCCCCCTTCCTCCTTCCCGCGGCGGCGCCGGGAGGCGCGTGGCCGGGTCCGGGCGCGCCGGGAGGCGCGGGCGCGACGCGGCGGGGCGGGCCGCCACGCGGCGGCGGGCCCGGGCCGGGCCGGGGCGCCTTGCCGGCCGGGCGGCGCGGCGCGCGCGCGCCCGGGCGGCGGCGTGCGGGCGCGGGCGGCGCGGCCCGCGCCGGACAGCGGAGAGGGGCGGCCGGCGAAAACGGGCGGGGGGGGCGGCGGGCGGGCGTCGGGACTCGGTGTTTCTGTGTGTGTGTGTTCGTGTGTGTGTTAGAGTGGGGCCGAAAGTGTGAGATGTTGACTTAATGTACAACAACAACAACAACAACAACAACATAGCCTTTAGTCCCAAGCTAGTTGGGGTAGGCTAGAGATGAAACCCATATGAAACAAAGATAAAAGAACGTAGCAAGGCCGAAGACAAAAAGGATAAAGATAGGGTAGATAGAAAAGGAAACAAAGTCATGGTTCGCACGTTGATAGCTAGCCTCCATGCGCTCCCTCCCCAAAGCTAAATCCTTGAGATATTCCACTCCTTAAGGTCTCTCTTAACCGACTGTTCCAAGTCGGCCTAGGCCGACCTCTACCTCTCTTTCCATTATCTACCCGCTCTAGAACTCCACTACGCACCGGCGCCTCTCGAGGCCTCCGTTGAACATGTCCAAACCATCTCAACCGATGTTGAATCAATTTCTCCTCGATAGGAGCCACCCCGACCCTATCCCGAATATCTTCATTCCGAACTCTATCCCTTCTAGTATGCCCGCAAAACCAACGCAACATACGCATCTCGATCCACGCTCACCGTTGGACATGTCGCCTTTTTGTAGGCCAACATTCAGCACCATATAGCATCGCCCGGCGACCGCCGTCCCTATAGAACTTCCTTTCGAGCCTTCACGGGCACCCTCTTGTCACGGATGTTGACTTAATGTAAAAAAAAAAAACGTAAACTCCTTTCCCCGTGAGCCGATCCGGGCGGCTCACGGGAAGAGGTATCCTTTCCCGTGAGCCGCCTAGATCCGACTCACGGAAAAGGTTAAAAATCGCACTCTCCCGCCACCGGCGCAGGGGTGGTGCCTCACCCCCTTTCCGTGAGATAGAATAGCTCACGGGAAAGAATAAAAACAAAATCCTCACGGGCGCCCCACCGAGGCGGGTCCCGCCACCCCTTCCTATGAGCAGCTCACGGAAAAGAGACCCTTTCCCGTGAGCTAAGCCTAGCTCACGGAAAGGTCTTTTTTCGTAAATAATTTTTTTGTTGCTCTCTCTTTCTTTTTTCTAGCATATATATTTTCAAATTTTGATCAAGATTACTTTAAGAATACCTTGTCACATACACTCACCCATACATAATTGATCCTTTCTTCACCTAAAAAATTGGGCATTATTTCATGTGGTTTTATCTCTATTTGTATTTACTTAATTACAACATAAAATTATAATAATTACCAAAATAATCCAAAAATTCCCGAAAATAGACATGACACAATCTCGATGTCTCATTGCGTATAGAAAAAGTTTCATAGCCAAACCACAACTTGACTGCCACATCCACATGAAATCACACCGGATCATTCTCAACAATCCCAAAACTTCTACGTAGATGTTGGAGCTTGTGAACATCGTATGTGCCAACGTGTGCGAAACATTCCTAATTTTTTATCATAGCCTCGGCATAAGATATCATGACAAATTATCAAATTTCATGATTTTTTGCACATCGGTTTATTTTCTAGAATTTTTAAACCACTCGAACAGGGATTAGCGTTCATGATTTTGTATTAAGATGTTCCATATTTGGTTTTTTTTTTTTTAAATGCAAGGCCTTACTTTGTGTTGAGTATGAGGAATATAAATTTTTTACTAATTTTTTCAAAAAATTTCAAGCACTTGTAGTTCAAATTTGGCCTCATTTCAAAAATTCCAATAAAATAGAATAATTACCTAAATATATCAAATAAAGTCAATAATTCACCAAAATTTAACATGGAGTTCCATATAATGTGCAAGAAGTGTAGAAAAAAGTTTGGAGATGAAAAACCAAAAAAAAAATTCCCGTGAGGTCCTTTCCCCCGGAGCGGGATCCCCTCACGGTAAAAGGGCATATAGCTCAAATACGGAAATCCTTTCCGTGAGCTAGGCGGAGGGTTCACGGAAAGGGGGACGGAGGGGGGACGGAGGAGCGAACGCCCACGGCGGTTCCCTTTCCCGTGGTGTCGGGTCCTCACGGAAAGGTGGGGGCCTTTCCTCGTGAGCTATACTCACGGAAAGAATATTTCCCGTGAGGTTTTCGCTTCCGTGATGTTTTGTCTTGCTCACGGAAAGGGGCCTTTCTCGTGAGCGGCCGACGGAAATGTTTTCCCCACGGAAATCAGCGTAATCCGGTAGTGATAGGAAGGCTCGCCAGATTCTGGGAGGACGCAATAGGGAGCAACACAACACAATCAACAAACATCAGAACAAAGGTTCCTAGATTCGCAGTCACTGCCACCTAGACTAATTTCAACGGACTATCGTACAAGTATGAATCAGCTCAAGTACCCCGCCATGGATGCACCAAAGCAAAGAAAAAGAACTCCTAGGAAAAATCGATATCTGCTCGAGTTCAGCCGGAAAATCGATACAACAGCAGAAGAAAACTGAAAAAATAACACTGACAACACACAACCTGCTGCAGCCTGAATAAAGTGGTTAGGAAGGGCATGGATTGGAACTGGACACTGCTAGTGCTAGTGCTAAGCAAGGAGGTCGCCCCTGAACTCCGATTCTAGCTTCTTCCCTTCCTAATTTCATTCATTGACCATAAGTGTATGATGGCCTGCCACCTACGTAAATCATTTCTTAATGTCTGCGTTTATATATAAAAAAAGAACGATTCACCAGAGGCAGGGAAACAGACAAATGTGGAAGACAAGACCTCTAGTGTTTGGATCTGAATCTTTTCTATCATATAAAGATAAAAAGGGAGGTTTGGTGGTCTTTACTTGTGCATCATTGATAGATTATTAAACTTTTATATATTTATAGATACATATATCGTTGGCCATATTAATTGGAATTAAGATAATTATTCGCATCACTAATGTCATTGAGTATGTTAAAATCAAATAAAATTTTCATTATATATCATTATTAATATTGAAATTAATATTATCAATATAATTAGTCATTAGTCATATGGACAATATTGAATAGTTTCATCTAGTACTATTTTCTTCATGGGTACGCATATCCATCCATTTTCTAAAATGTGAATCTAGAATTGGATAGAGAAAATAATAAAACCCAATTTGGATACATCCAGTTAGTATCTTAGATAGTCACATGGAGACCGGTCAACATGCATATCAATGCTCAACAAAATGCTCTAGTCTACCGTTGTCACATGGAGACCGGTCAACATGCATATCAATGCTTAAAATTTACGTACAACATTGTGGGGTACGAACTTGGATCCAACGGTCGTTCCTATGATGTGAACCTTGGAAGCTCGAACCCCACCATCCCCAACTCCCTTGGTCCATGATGTGAACCTCCGTCCACCACAAGCCTCATGTTGATCATGACCCATGGCATCTTTCTTTTGTTTCTCTCCTGCAATGAATACCCTTGTCAACAAGGTGGATGTCACCCAACCCTAATTTCCGCCCCGATGACTAAGATCCCAGAATTAGCTAATGATCTCCATAGACATCTCTGATCGCCCCAAGTCGAGTCAATTCTTATGAGCCATATAGCCGCAGCCGCCGTGCTTCAGCTGATGAGCCACTCACCAATTGATGCAGTGAAGACACCGCATCAATAAAGCAATCCATTATATTATTTCCTGTCCATTCTCATTCCATAAAACTGAGTGCACACTACAACAGCCATCGTTCCGCTCCCAGTGACTTGGCCAAGCTTCTGGATGGGATCACACCATCCCCCCATCCACCAAATAAAAGATGACTGACATGGGAAGTTGTTGGTGATAAGATCCAACATATCGTGCAATGTAGATGAGGGTTTAATTAGTAAATTCACACCAGCCGGCATAATATATAACAATAACAGCTCGTTTAACAGTTGGAGTGGAAGGACAAAGTGACAGGCAAACGTAATTGGTTCCAAATCGAAAATTATTGACTTGACTTGGTACATATGTAGTGAGTGATGACACGGCAACTTGCAAGTTGCAACCATTTAATTACGTTCACATCACACGGAGCCGTTCGAATACATGATTGCAGATGCAGACCAACCAATAATACTCTGTCTACTTATCCTGTCAGTGGACGTATAGCAATACTGGATCAATTGGCAGAGAAAACAAAGAATAAGGGGACGACAGATTGATCAGTGTGAGCTCAGCGTCCATCCAGTCCATTTTTTTTTCATTTTCCTTGTAAACATTGTTGTGTTGGGCTCGTCAAATGTTTTGATGACTCATGTGCTTTGATCGGAGTTTGGATTTTGGATCATGAAGCTTTGCATGTTGGAGCGTTTAAGGTGAAATTAAAAATAGTAATTACTCTCATGCAATCCACTTCCTTGTTGCCTTAGACGAGAGTGCTCCATCGTGGTCTTTCCTTTTCCCCACATGGCTGTCCTAAATTAGCCTACAATTTGCATGGACACCATTCTTTTCCTCTCATCTTTCCACCGTGACTTTTTCTTTTCCTGGTCACACAACCCCTACCAGTGCTGCCCCCTGCCCCTTAGAGTGCCGCATCCTAGAAAGAAAAGAGAAGAGGAAGGAGGAGGTGGAGGCTAGGGTTTTGGAGGCTAGGGCCGCCGCCCCGCGTGCCATTCTTCTCTAAGTTTTCCATGAGGGGTGATGATTCCATCGCAATGACGAGAATAGCTGGTGGCCCGTCATCGTACTCGTTATGTTTATCCTAGGTAAGATTTTAGATCATAATCCCCTTCTTTGGTACAAGTTTTGTGGATCAAATCATCTAATTAGAAAGAGTTTGGTTGGAGTGATCCTCGAAATTCCTAAAACTTGATCTCGTCCTGAAACCTATCAGATTATGTAGTTTCTGTTCATTACCGTTTTAGGGCATCTTAGTGGCCTCAATAAATTTTGACCAAGTGGACAAATTTGTAGAGGACTTCAATACCTTTTTTTGACGCCAATATCACCCTTATAGCCTCTGTATTTTTGGAGTTATGGACTTTCTTAGACGGCTGTTTTGCAATGACGAAAATCTGGATAGTTTTAGATCTACCTAGTTTTGGCCCCCGTAATAGAGGAATTTGAACTTATGATCTAAATAAGAATTGTAGAGTTTTTCTTAATCTTTCCAGATTGTTAGAGAACATAATTTTTTGATATATATATCTCCAGTTTTGAATTTTACAAGGTTGTTGTCCTGTTTTGACTGACAGAAAAGTTCAGTTAAGATGCAAATATGTTTATGCTATTTTCTAGACTTTTTATGTCAAATCTAATAATACCAAAGTTGTAGATAAATGAATGATCTATGATCTGGTAGATTTTGGGAATTTATTATGGTATGGTTATTTGTCTATGAAAAGATAAGGATCAGTGCTGCTGTTACGATCGGTAGCGAGACGGTAGATGTCTAAATAGCGGGTTTGGGATGCTTTATGGTGTATCTTGTTTTCTTGATTTGTTTGTATGATGATATTAGTACTGAGAATTGCTTGTAATCAGGTGGTTGTTGCCTTCGGAGAGTGTCTAGCTCATTCGGAGAGTGTCTAGCTCATTTGCTTGATCATCGGTAAAGGCAAAAACGTGGCGCCGTGGTCCACATGCTTTGGCTTTGTTGTTTGAATTGCCTCCACTAAATTTCAGTTTCTCACACTAGCGGATAATATCAAAATTAAAGTTATTGATTTACTTTGAAGTATGATATTTTTCATATCTTGTGGTATTACTTTCTACATTATGAATTGTGACGTGCATACATTGCAACATTTGCATTTGCACTTTTCCGTTGGTATGCATTGGAAGAAACCGTAGCCAAATTAGTGCGGTAAGTACCGTGCAAAGAACGTGACGTTGATGAGCATTGTGGTTGCAGCCTTCACTCCCTCTTGTTGGGTTGTGTGGGTAGAAGTGAAGTCATGTATTGCATTGCATCATTTGCATTGCGCTTGTAAGTATATTTATGTTTCTATGAAGCAACTTGCACTACATTTGGAAGTATATTGATATTTATATAAGGCACTGGATGTTTCTATTACTATATGATTTAAATCGATGCTTAATCAAACTGTGATTTAAATAACTTGTTGAAGCAGTTTGTTTGCTGAGGTTTTCCATAAATCTCATACGCTTGTTTTTCCATCTCGGTACTTGAGCTTCGAGGGCGCTTGGCGGGATGGGAGTAGTATGCACACATGTTATACACTTCAAACAATCACATTTTTCTATAATATGTTAGTCGGATGTAGATTTGTATCTTGTAGAAAACATTTGGGGTTTGTCGGTTAGGTTTGAGGAGTATTCTTATGTCATCGTAGAAGATTTATTTTTGTGCTCAATCTAGATATCGTGTTTTTGATTCTGCGCATACTCCTTAGTCGTAGTGTAGTGTGGTAATTCTCTAGAGGAATGTTGAGTTTTCTTAAAGGGTGTTCTGATTCCTTGAGGAGTACCAATTAAGTTTAGATCATCAACATATACGACTATGATCACAAATTCAGATTCAGATCTTTTTATGAATATACATGGACTAGTAGAGTCATTCTTATACCCTTCTTTTGTTAAATACTCACTGAGACGATTGTACCGCATTCTCCCAGATTGTTTCAACCCATATAGAGATTTGTTCAACTTAATTGAATATTGTTCTCGAGAACCTGCTCCTCCCGGGCAGTTTAAATCCTTCTAGTAGTTTCATATATATATATCACGTCAAGTGACCCACATAAATATGCTGTAACGACATCCATAAGATGTAATTCAAGATTCTCTTTCATTGCCAGACTTATAAGATATCTAAAAGTTGTTGCATCCATCACAGGAGAGTATGTTTATTCATAATCAATTCCAGGTCCTTGGGAGAATCCTTGAGCAACCAATCGTGCCTTATATCTTATGATTTCTCCTTTCTCATTTTATTTTCTAACAAATACCCATTTATAACCAACGGGTTTGACACCATCCGGTATACGAGTTCTGAGCCCAAAAAACTTCTAGTTTTGAGAGAATTTAATTCTACTTGAATTGCATCATTCCATTTTGGCCAATCTTTTCTTTCTTTGCATTCCTCGACTGAGTGAGGTTCTTGATCCTCATTTTCATCCATAACTTCTAGCGCTAGATTATATGCGAATGCATCATCAATGATGACTTTATCACGGTTCCAAATCTTTCCCGACATGACATAGTTTAATGAGATCCCATCCTCTGAAGAATTAGGTACCTTTGTCTCCTCTTGAGTCATGTCTTCATTTTCTTCAGGAGATTTTTCCTGAATTATTATTTCTTCAATTTGACCATCATGATTCTTTGCTCCCTTCCGTTTTCGAGGATTTTTATCTTTGGAACCCAATGGTCTACCACGTTTTATAGTAGCCTTTGACTCATGTTGATGTTTGTTAAGTGCTAAAAGAATAAGAAGGATTCTCAAAGTTTATCGAACACCATTGTAGCTTTTCCCTAGGAGAGTATTCTAGAGTATCGTATCCACAGGGAAGCTTTGGCTAAAGAATTCTAATAACTCACAATCATGTATCTGCTAACTTAGCAAACCAACTAGACTAAAGTGGGGGTAAGTGATAAATGACAATAATAATAAGACCATAAATAATAAAGCATAAAAGTAATCTATGAATAATAGCATGACTATAAGAATTCTAAGATAAATGAATAGCTTAGCTAATCAAGAGAACAACGAAAGAAACAAAGGTTCCTAATTACTTCTCTATTACTTTGGTTCTATTGTAACTAAAAGTATGGATAAATATAGCAATCACACTAAAACACTTCGGGACATCGAACACTAGCCACGAAAAGGGATGAGAAGGGGGCTAGGAAGCTCCAACTAAGGTCCTACAAACACCAACCCAAACGTGGTGGAATACGCGGTCGTCAGGGCTGTCACCACCTGGGGCTACACAAACTATCCGTGGGATTGGGTGTAATCTCAGGTAACCTCTAGTCTAGACACCATGTCTACACTATTAATTACTACTCTAATCTCACGTGAAAACTAGAGCACTTTCGATGCGAGCGGAGATCCTATGCCAAAGTGTAATAACTACACTAACCATAAATGAAAGGCATAAAAGTAAATAGAGAAGATAAATATATTAAAGCATAAGTCTTGTAAAGTAAAGATACAAAGACATACCAAACTCAAACTCAAGACTTTCAGGCGGAGCGAGCTCCGCTCTCTCTAACTCTCAACTAGATCTAATCTATTATATTGGAAAGTCTAGTCCTAGATCTATATTGAAGAGAGAGAGTTTCTCACATTGGGACCCCTCTCTAATCAATGAGATGAGATGAATAATGAATTAGAAAATAATTAATTAATTTTATAGGTCTAGGGTTCTATATATAAGGGTCTCCCGATCTCCCTTCACCTTTAGCAAGCAATATGGTACTAAACCTTTCACCATATCTCATTATAATATAGATAGGCTTTCATGGGCCAAATTCTGATTTGGGCCCAATTAATCCCGCAAACTCTTAGTCTTCCATTATTTGTGAAATTAATATCTTTTCATTCTGAGCTCCAAATGTATCAAACAATATGTCCGTTTCGATGGTCTCTCGCAATAGTCCACTTGTAATTAGTCATTTGAGATACTTTTATTTAGTGAAAAATCACCTAACCTGCAAAAAACAAGTGAGAACACCAAAACTTCGTGGAATCCATTAGTAATAATAATTTTTTGTATTATTTATCCATGATTTAGTAGAAAAATAAATACTTAATTTTAGATGTTATCTACCGTCAACAAGCTCCCCCAAGCTTACCCTTTTGCTAGTCCCTTAGCAAAGCTATTTATTAAAAACAAACTTGGATCAGAGTTGCTATAATGCTTTCATTCTTAAAAAGTACACATGCTTTTAAACAAAAACTCTACTCCGGATCGGATAACTATTCTCACTCCCATATTACCTTAAACCATGGAGCTTTAACTCTCACTTGCGTCTTGAGTAATTGAAAGACGAGAACAATCAAGTCAAGCACTATTTCTCAAGTCTTCCATCAACTAATATTCTGGAGTTTTCATAAATTTTCAAATAAAACTTCGAGCTCAATTGAATGGCACTCTCAATCTCTCAATATGTAGTATTTATGGATCCTCACTAGGCATTAATAATGTTGTGTCTTCTCTCTTAGATAAATAGTATTTTATTGTAACACCCGGTTTTAAGAATAAAACTAGATGATGCTATATGTGAGCCCCGGAAGTCAAATCTCACATATAGTTTACAAATAAATGATAGTATCAATTCACAATGCTTCAAATATAACGAACATAATATAGAAACAAATAACCTTAGCTAGCAGACAGCGGAAAAACTCTTCAATCTTCTGGTGTAGACTCCACACGGACCGACTGACTGGTTGATCACAAGCCTAACTCCTTCCTGAGGTGTGGGGAAATAGCAAGGGTGAGTCCATGTCGAACTCCGCAAGCATAACATGGGGTTATGAGGCTCAAAAGGCTTGACACGGTTTAACTGCGGTAAGCATTTTAGTAAGTCAAAGTTTTAGCATTTAATTAGCAAATAGTTATGCTTAACCCATTAGCCCACATTATCATCATAAACATCGTTCTCATGACAGCCCATCGTCATTCAGTTCCATCATCATCATCTCATGTCTATGTCTCCGAGATCATCTCTATTCTGTAATGTCTCCAAGGCCGTTCATGACCGCGAACACGGCTGTTATAACAGTTTATACTCTGCGCAGAGGTGTACACTTTCACTACGGGTCATGATCCTCAAATGCATGGGTTAGCAAGGCCCAAAACATCTAAAAACCATATAAAGTCTTTCAAGGGTTCACCTAAAAATATTAGTGGCCAACAGAGCTACAACCCCGTTTCTCCCAATTACGGCAAACCACCAACAAAGATAACCAAAGTCCTTGAACGACTAAAGCCGAGCCATATAGCCCCCCCCATAGCTGTATGCGGTAAATCCCGGATGATCACGACGGATAAGTCCTTATGGAGAATCCGGAGCATCATGTAAAAGCATGAGCCCGACTCTAAAGTCCATGTTACCAACATCCAAGTCTTTCAACATCACTTCATGTATTCATTCATAGCATAATTATTTATGTAGAGCACTAGCAAAAAAACTAGCCATATGCAATAACCCATAGGATTCAATGAACAAGATAATAATCGGCTAGGATGTCCTTAAGGTTGACAGTTAGACACATGCATATGATTAAGTGATTAACAATGAATAGGTAACAAGGATAGTCCCATGCTATACTTGCCTCAAATAGAGATCCTTTCTTCAAGTCCAATCTTGAAAATAAATCCTTCTTGATCATCAACTTCTTCTAGATCATCAATGTAAAGCTCACCGATCTACTCAATTCCAATCGGCAACACACAACCAAATGGATCCAATCATGCATGGCAAACAAGACTACCATTAGAACAGTACACCAATAGTGGGAAAACAGTTTAAAAAGTACATAAAACTATTCTACACGTTACTACGATCACACAAACGTAAAGGTCACCGAAATCGAAGCTAAAACGGTGTAGGTATGAATTTTACAAGCTTATTAGTAATAAAATAATAAACTAATTATGAACTCGAAATTTAAAGGTTCAAAACCTAACTAACAGTGCTACTAACAGATATATTACGAAATTATGAATCTAACAAAAATTGAACGGCTCAAATCGGTTTAAAACGTAGAAGTTATGGACATTTCACTACAAGATTTTCGGTCTAATTCAACGCCTCTGAATTGCAACGCCAAAACTTTGGTTGCTAGAGATGGTTGTATTGCAACCATTCTAAAAACCGTAGCAATACTTGCCTCTAATACAACGGTTTTCAAGGTGTTGCGAAAGCTTTGTTGCATTTGGTTGATGATATTGCAATGGTGAAAAATGGTTGTAGTAGAACTGATTTTGGTTGCAATTGCATGGTAGTACTGCAACTACATTTGCGTTAGTTGCATTTGGTTGTGACTATTGCTACGCTTTTTGTGTTGCATAAAATTTCACAAGCGTTGCAAATGCTGGATGCTTAATGCAACGAGAACTCTTGGAGGCGAAGCAAAAGTAGGGTTCAATTGCAACCTTTTTGGCAGGTTGCAATATACTTTGATATTGTTGCAAGTGCTAAATTTTATTGCAACAAGATCTCTGGGGTCGAAGGTTTAAAATTGTGTTCAAGTGCAACGCTTATTTTTGGTTGCAATATACTTTGAGAATTGCAACGAGAACTAGGAGGCGAGGGTGATTTGGATTGGGCCTTATCACGGGCCATACACGCAACGAGCAAGGAGTCACGATCTGATAGGGGTGCTGCGCACGGAAAAAAAAAAACCTTATGTGAACCTTGGGCTGACGCGACCCGGGTGTGCCCCCACGCAAGATTACGGCCACGTGCCCCTCCTACGTATCAGACGGACTCCAGCGCAAACTCAACACCGCGTCGCTCCTCAGTCATTTCATCGGCTCTCGCGTGGCTTGTTATTTTTCCCTCGCGTGCGGTAAACTAGTAATCTAGCGGTGACCATGCGCAATCCATTTTTCTATAATGTTGCTTCTACTTGGCCCAAAAGAAATAAATTTCTAAGTTACTGCTTGTGCTACCCTTCCACTATGTCATCGTAGTCACTACAAATATGTGCGTACAGATAACATGTGAATTTTTTTATTATTTTCCAAATGCAGCTCTCCTTGGCTAGATTCATTTTACCGTAAACACTAGAAAACAGCGCGGCAAATACATTGAATTTGGGCCAGTGTTTGGCCAGCTTCAAATGGAATGTGCAAGCATGTTGTGCACTGGTTAATTTAATTGAACATGTAATGAATATTAGAGTGTCAAATGCAAATGTTGAAAGTTGGAAGATACCATGCATAGATAAAACAGATCACTTTCATAGATCTTACTACTAAAAAGAAGGAAAAGCAATCGTCCACCCCTCTAATGAGTCTGCCCGGCTCCTAATCACTCTGCTAAAAATAGTTAACCGCATGCCGCGGGCGCTTCGTGCCTTCGCCTCCTAATCACCCCGCTAAAAATAGTTAACCGCAGCCACGCCGCATGCCGCCTGGGCGCTGCCTGCCTTGGCCACGACTTGACTCCAGCCGGTTGCTTCCTCAGAACCCAGCGTCGAGCTTCCCCCGCCGGTCGTGCTCGCGCTCGCGCCTGCGACCATTGCACCCACCAGGAGAGGCTGCATCATGTCAAGCAGGAGCAGCAACAGCTAGGCGCATGCGCGCGCCTAAGCCCATCGCGCTGCCGCCGCCGTAGCACGTGCACTGGCGTAGTCCTTCGTCCCCTACGTCAAGGACGTCGGGACCCCATCCACGAGATCAACTACAACGTACTGCAAGGTTCTTTCGTTCGTGGCTGAAAACGCAACGACATCTATCTCTATCCACTCCGCTCCGTCCCTCCCGCACCACATCTGAGATGTTCATAACGTTTGTGAACTTTACAGAGTGCAATGCAGTCATGATTGGTTCAGAGGATTGCCAACACGAAGTACTTTTGTCCAGTAAATGCTTATATGTCCGTGCAAGGTCTGTGCAAGGAGTTAGATGCCGCATCTTGGACTTGAAATTAAAATTAAGAGTTATATTTCAATTATCTTTCTTGAAGACTTACACACGTGCACACATATAAGTTATCATAGTATTATGTTTCCCGTTGCAACGCACGGGCATTTACCTAGTACAGTTCTAATCTGTCATCCCTGGCCAACATGTCATAAATTTGTGGTCATCATCATGAGATTAGTAAAATCAGTTACAATTTGGTTTTTATTGGCGAGATGGTTTCTTGTTGGTGACAGAGAATTGATTACATATATTTACAGATGGAAATATAGACCTGGAACTGCACAGCTAGACAGAAAAAGTATCTTGATGAACCACAATTCACATGTATCATAAGCCTGACACGTAGGGTAAAGATGATTGTCAGCTATTTTCTTTGTATCAATCAAACATAGAAACGTATAACAAAAACGGATGCCTTTGTGCCTAGGTCAACGAGGTTACATGTATCGAGGAAGTCCTGGTTCAAAATTCAAACTAAGTCATTTTTAAATAATTAGAGTAATTTATGTCAATGCCATACATCATTTTTTTTTATTAGTATAATCAGTAGTGGAGCTTGACATTAATGCAGCAGGGGCCACTAATTAAATACTAAGTGTAATCTTCAATTTTTATCAAGTCAAATGGCTACAACTAATGTTGTTTACATAAGTTCCAGGGTGGCCATGGCCCCTATTGGTCTGTGAGAAGCTTGGCCACTGAGCAAAATAAATAAAGCTAAGGTGTGTTGGAGCTTTCCCCTGTGTCTCATCCTCCCTGACATATCTGCTAAACCATAATGCTCTGTTAGTCAGTATCTTCCTACACTAAGTTCACACCTGATATATGCAGGTTACAAATAGCTAAAAGTGTTTTTGTTAATGAATCCCTAGGAGGCAAGGTAATTACAAAAGTCCTGAAGCTAAGATACTCATGATAGGATATAGTTAAATAAATTTGCAGTGGAAATCGCCTGTATATGAGCTCAGCGTTATTTTTATAGCTGATATTATCTATAATTTGCTTTGTATTCTCATACCTTAGTATATGTAACTCAAAATCATCAATAAAATTTATGCCGTAAAACAACATCAAAGAGCAGGCTAAAACCAACAAGTGTACTCTGATAGAAACACAACTCTAACTATGATGTAAAATAAAAATCAAACATACAGGTAATTCATGAAAAAGATTTAAGTCTGCTCTGATATTCATAAATAAATGATATATGCACAGCTCAGAAAGAAGCATTATCGTTTAATTTATGCCATCAATTTTATCTTTCAAAGCATGAACATGCAATTGCTAATAGTATAATGCACCTAGTACAACATGAAACCATACAAGTCAAGAATCAGAAATTTCACACGCCTTTTTAAATTTCAATAATCATGTTGCCACTCAGTTTAAATTTCAGAAAGCTACCTTTTTATATTTCAATAACTGACTGAATTTTAAATCTGACCGAAGGACATCAACAATATATATGAAGGTCATACCAAACAAAATTAAATAATCTCTTTCTAGCTGCTGTAATAATTCACCAAACCTACCAAGAAAAGAACTGGAGTACTAACAGAATCAGATTAACTTACACAAAAATTTTTCCACCTTGGTTATATTTTCAGATAACTGATATTCAGTTTCCTATTTTGAGAATGCACATGAAAACAACCAATGCTTTTTTTTTTTCCATAGTTCCTCGAGTTAAATTTAACAGGTTGATTAAAAGTTCCATATAAACCAAAGAAATTACCAGAAACCTAGGTAGATTAAAAGTTCCATATAAACCAAAGAAATTACATGAAGCCTAGAATGCTTCTTGACAGGATCAGCTATTTTCTCGAGCAGACCATTAGAATTTGATTTGAAATCCATCCAGTCCCGGATCAGCAGCAGCCTGCAAACAAAGCGAGAAACGGTTTTATCTATCAAAATAACGAAAGCCCAACAGGCCAAAAGCACACAACTTAAGAACACAATGCACGCTATCTTTCACAAATCCATAGAACACACCTAAGGAACACAATGAGGTGCTTCGAGCCACCTTCGGCGGCGGCGGTGGGGACCCAGCGGCTGTTCGTCGCCCGATGACGCCCTACTGATGGCCCCTGCTCCCGCCCATGACAAATTCTGCACCGCCCACCCCACCTTTGTTGCAGCAGCGTGCAACGCCGAGGGATCATCGAAGCATCGTCCTCGACGACGGGGTAGAAAGGGCTGCAGGGACAACAACATATTTAGCTACGGATACATTAACTACATAATAAATAATAAAATGTGCAGTTCCATGACTGAGCAATGATCTAAAGTACGTGTTGTGCGACCCAACAATTCAGGGAACCCATGTATTTTTAGATCACATAACTGTTTTAGTTCACAACTACCGATCCCAAATATATAGATCGTTGCAAACATAAAAAGAACCTTTTTAGATCATAAATAAGATATGCACTCAGGAAAAAAAATACAGATTTTGTAGCTTATTAGAAATTAATCTAGCAATGGCACTAGTTTTGAACCAAAACTAAAATCAAATCAATACCATGTCTCCGTATCAGGACTGACCTCTGAATCTGTAGGTTTCAGATCCAACTATTTTGAATCAGATAAAAAAAAAAAACCTTTAGCAACTACGTGAAGTTGGAGATGTGCAGGCCGCCGGTAGCCTAGGTGCCCGACGGAACCCCGGCAGCCCTCCCCGAGACAGGGGATTGCTGTGCGCTGGGAACGCCGGGCGCGGGGGCTTACCTCGTCGACAGTGGTGGCGTGGTCCAGGTCGGCGCCGAGCACTCCACGATTTGCCACTTGCCCGTGCAGAACCGGCATAGGAGCCGCTGCCCGCCCACGCTGGAGACGCCGCCCGCCCGCCGCACGCGCAGGGGACGTCGCCCGCCCGCCGCGCGCGCAGGAGCCATCGTCCGCCCGCCGCCCGCAGAGGAGCCGCCCACCACCACCGCCGCGCTAGACATATAGTTAGAACACTACATGCAAGATACCTTAAAATTAAATAGCCACATCAAGCAGCTACCCAAGTAATTGATCTCTAAGGACACTTAAAAAGCTATATAGTTTGAACACTACATGCAAATTGATCTGTATACTGCAAAGCAAAAGAACATTCAGTATTGTACATTTCAGTTGCGATCTGAAAAACATACAATGGATGCAAAAGAAGTCCCTCACTGACATAAAATAGATTAAGTACCGAAAGTCAAGTAGATTATCACAATTTTCTGACTATAGCACTACCAAGTAACCACGACAGGATTTAGAGAGCACTAACCAAAGCTTATTCCCTAAATTCCCGAAACCCCAGTCCATAATTTTTGCAAACAAACCCTAAATCTCCACTGAGCTGGGTACGACGGATAATTTACCTTGGCCGGCGTCGTTGTTGCCTTCACTCAGGTGTGCCAGGTGGCGGAACAGGATTCAGCAACCCACGCGCCTTGTCTTCTCGACGGCCGATGGGGAGCCGCTGGACTGAGGCACGTGCAGTCTCGTCCGCGAGCGCGGTACGGCGAGTGGCCCCGCGCCGGTAGCACCTCCGCACCCGTTGCCGTGCGTCCGTCGTCTGCGCCGCCGTCAGCTCGATGGCGGCTACTCGCGTGCTGTGAGGGTCGCGAGCCTTCGCGAGGAGAGAGATCCGAGAGGCACAGGGCCTGGAGGAAGTGATGCAGCCATGGGGCGAGCGGAGGCCACGGTGCTTGACGTCGTTCTCCCACGGTGACCGGGATTCCTTGGACGTTTCCACAGGGCCGTTGGCCGCTTCAGTCGTAGCCTGTGAGGAAGAACCACGCACCGATGACCGAGTATGGTCACGGCCTCGCCGGAGTCAGCCGCCGCTCTAGGGTTTCACGATTTAGGATCGAAGAAGAACAGGAGTCGGGAGAAGAGATGAAACTGCCAGGGGCGCGATGTTGTGCGCATATATCTACGGTGGGGTTACTGGGCCAGGGGAACATGGGCCAGCGGCCAATGCTGGTTCAGCGCCGATCGGACCCGACGGGAACGGCACGCACGAGAGCCAATCCAACCATTGGATGCAGACCCGGACACGTACGTGTCGCATATCGATACGAGGGGCACACCCTGCAGGGTGCCGTGAGCTCAGGGCTGACCCCAGTTTTTTCCTTGCGCACGGGGGGTGGAGTCGCGATCCTCAGAGGGGCGCTGCGCACGGGGGTGAGGGCGATCGCCGCCGCTGCTCGGCATCTGGACTCCTCCGACCTCCGCTCCACTGCCCTTCGGACCTCCGTAACGGTGCATCCCGTGGATCACAGAATCCGTTTTGAAGGTATGAGAATCAAAAGCTCCCAGCCTCCGATGTCTAATTTGTAAAATCCTAGCTTGCTAATTGTGCGTGTGATTAATTTAGGTAGAGTATAACTGCTTTCTGCCCTGATCGCCTGTTGCGGCACGCCCCTCCATCGTCCACGTCGATCGATCGATCAGACAAGCCGTCCTCCTGGCGAAAGGTACGAGATCATCGTGGGCTGCACATATGGTTCAATTATGTACGTAAATACGCTGGCTAAATTGATAATCGTTCATCTTGATCACGTAGATGTCAGGCGATGATAGGAGTTGGATGCGCTTGCCTCGTTCTTCAACCGAGTGGCAGAACAAATTCATGCAGTTTTTGGACAGGACATACAGTGGCACTTCGAGGGGTGGAACTGCAGCATGTCCGTGCCGTAAATGTCTATGCATGTCACACAGACCACGGGCTGTGCTTCAGATTCATGTCCTTTCATCAGGGTTTGCCGAAAGTTTTATCATGGAAGGGGAAGGTTCAGCTAATGTGGTATTTCACAATGAAGATGCAGGACCTAGTGATGTACAAGTACACAATGACGACCCAGCAGCAGCAGATGTACAAGTACAGAACGATGATGAAGGTGCACCACATGATTCTGGAGTAGACAATGAAGAAGGCAGCACACCGAGTGAAGATGATGAGGCCAGTAATTTGATTAAATCCTTAATCAGAGGTGAAATACGAGGAGAGATCGGTGATGAAGACGAGCCGAACGAGCAAGCCAAGGTCTTCTTCAAGTTACTACAGGAGGCAAAAAAGGAATTATATCCAGGTTGCGAAGATGGTACAAAGATATCTTTTATTGTGGAACTTTTCCAGCTTAAGTGCATGTATGGGATTAGTAACAAAGCATTGGAGGGGGTACTCTTTTTGATCTCAAAGTTTCTCCCTAAAGGTCATTGTGTCCCAAACACAATGGAGAAAGTGCAAAGAGTGGTTCGCGATCTAGGCTTGGACTATATCAAGATAGATGCATGTGAGAATCATTGTGTGTTATTTTGGAAGGAAAACGAGAAGCTGGATATATGCCCCAAATGTAAAGCATCTAGGTGGAAAACAGATGACCGTGGTGCTGGCCATGCGGACGATGATCATGATGGTGCTCAGACAACAAATAAGAATCGTCGTCGTGTCCCAGTCAAAATCCTTCGGTACTTCCCTCTCACACCTCGGCTGCACAGATTGTACATGTCAGAGAGCACATCATCAGAAATGCGTTGGCATGAGGAAGGAAGAATAGATGATGGCAAACTACGTCATCCTGTTGACTCTAGGGCATGGAAGCACGTGGACAATACGTTTCCACAATTTAAAGAAGCTCGTAATGTTCGACTGGGTCTTGCTTCTGATGGCTTCAACCCATTTGGTATGCAAAATGTTACTTACAGTTGTTGGCCTGTTATCCTAATACCTTACAATTTACCTCCTTGGTTGTATGAGAAACAATCTTATTGGATCATGTCGATGTTGATACCTGGCAAGAAAAGTCCTGGAATGAATATCGATGTTTTCTTGAGGCCTCTCATTGATGAGTTGAAAGAGTTGTGGAATACTGGTGTTGATTGTAGGGATGTAAAGGAAAAGGAAAACTTTACACTACGTGCTATGCTGCTTTGGACAATCAATGACTTCCCTGCATATGCGATGCTTTCTGGTTGGAGCACAAAGGGGAAATTTGCATGTCCTTACTGTCACAAGGATACAGATTATTTGTGGTTGAAACATGGGAAAAAGTACTGCTACATGGGACATCGTCAGTTCTTGCCCTTAGACCATCCATGGCGCATGAACAAGATGAGCTTCAACAATGAGGAGGAAACCAGGGAGGCTCCAGTTCCATCGTCTGTCAAGATGTATTAGACCAATATGCAACTTTTCATCAAGCGAGATTTGGAAAGGACATATCAAAAAAGAGGAAGCGTGATGAAGACGCAAGATGGCACAATTGGAGGAAGAAGAGTATTTTTTTTGAACTCCCCTACTGGTCTTCTTTGCTCATAAGGCATAATTTGGACGTGATGCATATTGAGAAAAACATATGCGAGAGCATATTAGGGACTTTGCTTGAAATTGAAGGAAAATGTAAGGACAGCGAGAATGCCCGCCTTGACATGGAACATCTTGGGATCAGGCAAGATCAGCATCCTGTGATTGAAGATGACAAGTACACCTTGCGAGCAGCGTTGTACTCTCTAGACAAGGATGACAAGAGGATTTTATGCCAATTTCTTCAAGGAGTGAAGATGCCTGATGGGTTCTGCTCCAATTTAAAGAGATGTGTTGACGATAAAACATGTAAGGTGTCTGGACTCAAAACTCATGACTACCATATTATTCTACAGAAACTATTGCCCTTAGTCATTAGAAGGATTTTGCCAGAAGATGTTGCCAGGCCCTTGATTGAGCTCAGTAGATTCTTTAGTGCACTTTGTTCAAATTAGTTGGTGCCAGCAGATCTTGACAAACTAGATAGTTCAATTAAAGAGACTCTTTGTCAGCTTGAGATGGTTTTTCCGCCTGCATTTTTTGACATAATGATTCATTTGCCGGTCCATCTAGCTGAAGAGGCTAAACTAGGAGGGCCCGTGTGTTACAGATGGATGTATCCTGTAGAGAGATATCTACGTACTGTTAAAGGATATGTCAGAAACAAGGCGCAGCCAGAAGGATCAATAGCCGAGGCATACATAGCTGAGGAGTGTCTTACATTTTGCTCTCGATTCTTCGATGTCGACACCAAGCTGAGTCGAGCTGATCGTCATGAAAATACAGTTGTGAATGAGCCTCCAAGTGGTCTAAGCATATTTAATGAAATTGATTACAAGAGGAGAGGAAATAAGCTTAAGAAATTGGAGACACCTGAACTTCAAAATATGATGCACTACATAATTACTAATTGCGATGAAGCCAGGAAATGGGTAGAGTAAGTTGCAATTTTTACCACTAAATTTATCTATTATTTGCTTTTTGTGGTGTCAACTAATAATTTGGTGCACTCTGATATAGGGAGCATAAGGCACAACTAAGAAGAGATAGTTCAATTAACATTAAAAAACGACACAAGGAACACTTTGTAAGATGGTTTGAAATTGAGGTATGTAGTATTATTTTATATTTTTAAATTTCACTTTATGTTCAGACCGATGTAGTAATTAACCGGTAGATGTTTAACTTGATTTTTAAATTGCAGATAGCAAAACTATACGAGAAAGGGGAAGCATGTAAACTGATGCATGCCCTTTCTCAAGGACCTGACCCTCGAGCTCGTGTGTTGAATAGAGTGCACATCAATAATTGGCTATTTCGGACAGCTGCCACAGAGAAAAGCTTCGTGACACAAAATTCCGGTGTACTTGTGAAGGGTGATGAAAGTACAGACAACATGACCTGGTATGGAGTCATTAGAAATATAATCTCACTGGAATTCCCACAAGAAAAAGAAGTTATATTGTTTCAGTGTGATTGGTATGATGTGCCGGCTTCCAGTACCAGCAGAAGCAGAGGGTACACTAGGGATAAATTTGGTATTATCGATATTGATACTTCCAGGTTCAAATTTTCAAATGAACCTTACATTCTGGCGTCACAGGCTACACCACTGTTTTATGTCCCTATTGTGAAGAAGCCGGGATGGTCTACTGTTGTTTTGGTGAGACCAAGAAATTTGTTTTCCATGCCAGACACAGGAAATGACGCCGATGCACTTGATGTGGGAATCCAAGAAATGATTGAATCAGACCAAAGTCAGGAATTCTCAAACTGGTCAAGACAAGATAGGGCGGGCACAACTGGTTCTGCCGCCATTATTAATCAAGTGCGTAGCGAAGCAATTCCCGAACCTGTTGATGACTATATTGGTGACAATGATTCTGACGACGATGACACCTACATTGATGATGGGGTTATTGCACCAGTCATGGAAGAAAATATAGAAGATGATTTCTTTGTTTGAAGACAATTTTTTTTGTTGCACTGTGTGGTGGGGAAGGGTCACTTGTCCTTCATAAGCATATGTCGCACTTTGTTATATTTTTCTTTTGAACTAATGACATGGTTAAGTTATATTTTTCTTTTGAACTGATGACATGGTTAAGTTTGAACTGTTGCATGGAACATTGATTATGACTGTAAAGTATACTTAGTGGTATGGTTAGTGGTTAGTTGCGTGAAAACTAGTGGCAGCAGCTGTTTTGATCACTGCAATCACTAGGGACTAATTCAAATGGAGGATTATGAAATTTTCCATTAAAATTTTCATGCCTTCCAGGTCTGAGTGTCTGGCTTCCAGGATATATTGGCCAAATGGTCAGAGTCCCATGCATGCATGCATATGCATGCAAACGTTTTGCACCTAGAGGAAAGATGCACCCGTACATATCTTGTTATTTATTTCTGTAATTGTGTGATGAAGCAAGTTCTGTAATTGTGTGATGAAGCAAGTACTTAACGGCAGGTACAACTTCAGCAAGTACTAATTAACATCGACGCCCACTTAACATCAAGTACCTAACAGCAAGTACTACTTAACAGCAGATTTCACACGCCAGGCATAAGTACTACTTAACAACAAGTTTCACACACCAGGCATAAGTCATTTGGTCACACACCAGGGTTGGGGCGTTTTATAACTCATAAGATCTTTTTTTTTTTTTGAATCGATAACTCATAAGATCTTTAATAATATCAAATAAAGTAAAACGTGAGTTACAACAAACATACCTACGTAGTTTAGTGGTGGTGATGGTTTTATTTGAATTTTAGTTCCATGGTTCGAATCCTGTGGAGAGCATTATTTTTAATGTGCGTCCCCATTTCTTTTTTTTCCCATACTTTTATTTTAGTTTAAAATTTTGATTTTCATTGTCTAATTTTTTTTCCATATGTTACTAAAATTATTTTTTAGACTTAACGATCTTCACAATCATTCCTCTCGGTAGCTAAGTGAACTCACAAAGGGATACTATGTCATAGGAGGATGAACATCTCTAGCTCATCTACAGGGGGCGTGTGAGGCCACATATGACTTTATCGGGATGTGCATCATCACTTTCTCGGGATCAGTTGAAACTTCTTTGTCGACACCTGTACACCAAAAGGATGTGTCCCTCCAAGTTTTTTGAATTTTTATGTAGCTTAGGGTATTTTAACATTTATTCTTTAGTAAATCATAAAATAATTACAATAATAGTTGAACTTGGTCAGAAATTTGCATAGATGCTCAGAACATCATAGCTTGGCTCCGTAAACATCACATTAAAGTTTTAAATTATTTTGACAAAGTGATACTATACATCTCATAAGAGGATGAACATCTCTCGCTCATCCACAATGGCATGTGCTTGAGACAACATATGACTTTGTGAGGATGTGCATTATCATTTTCTCAGAATCAATTGAAACTTTTTTGTCATCACTTATACACCAAAAGGATGCGTCCCTCCAAGTTTTTTGAATTTTTATGCAGCTTAGGGTATTTTAACATTTATTCTTTAGTAAATCAGAAAATAATTACAATAATAGGTGAACTTGGTCAGAAATTTGCATAGGTGCTCACAACATCATAGCTTGGCTCCGTAAACATCCCATTAAAGTTTTAAATGATTTCGACAAAGTGATACTATACACCGACGCCAAACAGCTACACGCCGCGCTCGTCGTCGACAACGTCCTCGCGGCTATCGTGACGGAGCTAGCGCCGCCGACCCGGCCAGGCTGGTGTTCCACATTGTCACAGATAAGAAGAGCTACGTGCCCATGCACTTGTGGTTCGCGCTGCACCCGGTGTCGCCCACCGTTGTCGAGGTCAAGGGCCCGCACCAGTTCAACCGACACAACGCCGGGTGTCATCGCCTCCGCCATGAGGACAAATCGAGGCAAAGGCGGACGCAGGAATTGAAAAGTGGGTGTACAAACATTGCTCTGGCGTGGTGATGAATGCAGATTTGCCCCCTAGCTGGTCGTAGTCTCCGCTTCAGGTCCAAATCCACATCTGCATCGGCCTTGGGTTCTTCTAGGCTTCTAGGTGCATCTCGCCCTCAAAGCTAAGATCCACGGACCCATGACCAGCAAGCTGGGCGGTGTCCGCCGGTGCATGCTTGGTTGTACCATATATAGGCGGCGACACATCTCTCTATCCCTAGACGCTAGACGATAGGGCGATGCGGTGCAGGATAGGGGGATTTTTCTTTGAGTCGATGAACCGGGGTAACGCGCCGGAGCTTGTGTCCATGGTCCCCTCCGTCTCCGTGATTTACCTTCTTGGGCTACTAGGTCGGCCCAGCTAGATGGTGGACAAGATGAAAAACATAGACTTTTTTACTCTTATTTCGATCAAACAAACAAAATCTGGATATTATATATTTTTTTAGGCAATCTGGATATTATATATGTATACGCAATTACGCACAGGAGCTGTACATTTTTTTTTTCTCAGAATTAGATGTACACCCATGTCCACGGACTATGTCCACGTACTATGCACAGGAGCTCGCTGGACTATCACGATGGATCAGCGTAGAGGCACGACTCCAAACAAAATCACGGTGTGATGGATCAGCGTAGAGGTGCACAGGATCCCGCCAACAATACCAAAATCTTTGCCAGCGAAAACTCTCAGGCCCGCGAAAATGCAGCGACGAAAACTCTCCCGCGCGCCCACCCGCGTTTCCTCCCCCCACGCTGCCCCATTATTTCGCAACTTCTCATCTCCCTCCCGGTACACGCGCTCCCTCATCTACCACGCCGCCACCTCCACCAGTTAGGGTTTTCAGTTTCCACCAGAGAAGTTGAACATGGCGACAACTCCAACGAGTGGAATACCTGCAGGATTGGGGACGCCAACAACTCCGGCGGCGACGGCGGCAACTTCATTCAGACCCAATGCGACCATGTCCCTTTTTGGGGCAACACGTTCGTCCGGGTCAACAGGAGCGGAGACGCCAACAACTCTGGCGGCGGCGGCGGCGGCGGTGCCGGCAAGTTCATCCAGACCCAACGTCACCATGTCCCTTTTTGGGGCAACACGTTCATCCGGGTCGATAGAAGTTCCTGGTGATCAACAAGAAAGCTCCCTGCCAATCAATGAGACCAATGATAGGTAACACCTCTTGGCTTCCTATTTTTGGATTCAACATCTCGGGTTTTTGGATTCAACATCTTGGGGGTTTCTAGATATATTAATTAATGATTTTGGTCTCTGTCCATACACATAGTATACATACATGATACATGCTGGTTTCCTTTAATTTCAGTAATTACAATTGTAGATCGACATGGGATTACTGATATGTAGGGATATGATTTTACTCTCTGTCCATACACACATGCAAGTTCAGTATCCAACAGATAAGCCTCGAACATTTTGTAAGCATATAAAAAGTAGCACCACAAGAATAGCATACATGGCTTGTAAAAAGTAAATCTTATCAGAGATGACACTGGATAGACCAACACATCGATGAGTGGATAGGGAGTACTAACCTGTAGGAAGCCACAAGATCTTACAGAAAATTGTGGCCATCTAGGAGTACTAAATTCTTGGATCTGACATTTTTCTTTCCATCCAAATGGTCCAAGTATCTTTTGCAGGAATCACAAGGTTTCTTGATTTCACAACTATGGCAATTGAATTTTGCATTTGTAAGTGATAATTCAGATGCAACCTTCAACAAGAAAAAAGTAACTCTGTTGTAGTGTACAGCAAGCAAAACAAAAATCTCCTAAAATAGGAAGTTTGGCTCCCTAATAATGAGTTTCTTGTTGATTAATTATTTCTTCTTTGAAACCATTACGTGACCTAGTGAGAGAGAGAGAGAGTGCTACTTTAGTTTACTGACCCTGCAATTCTACAGTCCAAGCATTCTTGCTTATGCTTCATTGAAGTTCAAGAAAACATTTGAAAAAAAATGCATTGGCTTAACATGCTGCAAAAAGTAGGGTCCTAATATAATAGACGTTGTGACATGCCTTTCTGAAATTAAATTTTTCAACTTGGCAACAGCTATCGTACTTACGATTAAACTGCTGACATTATTCTGGCCGGCCAAGACCCTAGGCTTTTGCACAGTTCAACTTTTGTAAATGGATATTTTATCGATCAGATTAGGATCTCTCTAGTTTGGACTTTAATACAATATGAACACCAAGCAGTCAAAGTGTTAATTCAGTACAGAGCCATTGCTCAAATTGCATAATCTTTTGTTAATATGCAGCAAATGCATGATCATGACCAATGATTCCATTTGGTGTCAACTTCAATAAATTAATGCACTTACAAACCAACATTTGTATTCCACACTAATGTAAAAAACAAAATAGTCTGATGCAAGGGCAAAAACAATTGAAAACAATCATTCATCCATATCGCAGAGACATGAGGAATTCAAGGGGTAGATACCTGCACAGATCCAGGGCAATGACGTCGACAGGAGAGGACCTTTTTAGTAGTAAGATAGGTCAAGTGAAACTCTTTGAAAATGTTATGGACAGTCAGGCACTCAGGTGGACCAATTGGTCCTATTGGTCTGAACCATAATAAGGAATCCCTTTTCTGTAGAAGCGTCCTTTTGTTCTATTCTGTAGATTGTCAGGATCTAACATCCTAACAGGAAGAGGCCTATTTTACATGGACAAAATTAATCAATGCAAACAAACATATTTTACATGAAGACCTTCCTTCTAATTTTTAGGAACATGTTTGCAGCAAGCCAATCATCACTAAGCTGAAATAGGGCCCGAAAGCTATCCTATTTTCCCTTCACTTTTAATAATTTGTGCTTTCTTGGGTGATGATGAGTTGATGACCTGCATTTATTTCTAGAATTCTACTCAGATAAGAATGAACAGAAACAGTAAGGGCATGAATATTATAATTCCATTTCAATAGCTGCATGAATATTATAAGTCCATTCAGTAGTTCTAAGAATGAATAGAAAGTTAGAAACAGCAAGGGCAGCAATATTATGATTCCATTTTAGTTTCGGATGAAAAGGTTGCATAAATATTTGTTAATAGCTATATGCCTCAGGTCATTCCCCATCCATCATAAACAACAAAACATTTTTTTTCTTGTTTGAATACTATTGTATATTGTTGAATCATTACTAGTGCTTAAGTTTCCTTTTAAGTATATTGTTGTATCATCACTAGTGCTTAAGTTTGATACTATTGTATTATTTGGCAGCTCGGATCAAACATGGACTCTCTATTTCACTTGTGAGGGGGCACCGGGGGGGCAAGAGTCTTCTACTATTACAATCAATAGGGATGACCTCACCCTGAGTAACTTAACTATAATGAAATTACAATTGGGGTATAGGGTAAGGGACTATTTGTACTACAAGAGGAGATCTGGTAATGCAGCAACACTACACGAAATCGAAGATGATGTCGATGCAGATGCTATGATAGCATGTAATGAGGTGGAAAGACAGGTGAGACTATTGGTGTCCAAGGAACAAAAAACAGAACGAAATGTGAACATAACACCATTGAAAGTACCTGGAAGGAGACCCATCAGGGAAGAGAGTATGGATGATGATGAGGAGTCAACTGATGCTTACAAGAAATGGCTGCATGTCATGCATAAGGAAAACCGATTCATGGGTAAGTGTTATGTTGGACACCTATATATCTAAAAGTTTGTTGTATTATTTTCTATTGGAGAACTTGTACTAATATTAGCTTGGTTGATCTAGATTTGAAAGATATTGACAGGGATGACACCACCAAAACTTACAAAGAATGGTTAAGGTTTCAAGGACAACTGGATGATATTAGTAATAACATCTGTCCCAAAATTTCTATTGTTACTATTCCTTCACAAACATATTATATCTTACACAGGTGACCAATATTTTCTGTAGTGGCATATGTGGACAGTAATCATCATGAAGATGTAGTACTTTCAAGTGAAGATAGCAACCCCACACCACCAGTAAACAGACCATCTCATGCTCGGCGTTTCATTCCACAGGGAGAGGGAACTTGTAAGTAATGAATATTTTCAGTTTATTGTGAGGTTAACTTAATTTTAAACTATGTCAACAGTTTTTAAGTCTTTTGCTTTGTATATATTTGTTTTTCATGGACAAGACTCCAAAAAGAGGAAGCCAAGAGGTAACCTGAAAGGATGGACAGCAACAAACAAGAGAACCAGGGAGGGATCTCAGAAGCTTAGCATCCAGTTCTCTAGGCTTGGAGGACCTGTAGGTTCAAACAAACGAATATTTGTTGATGAAATAACACTGTTCACAAGAAAAAGAGCACCTCTCATCGGAGTAAGAACATGGACAGATATCCATGTGGATGTGAAAATTGCAATAGCAAACGATGTGCTGGTAAGCTTTGTTATCCATGTGGATGTCAAAATTGCAATACCAAATTATTGTTTAAGAAGTAATTTATTTAGGCTTTATTTTGAGCAGGCTAAGTGGGACCTTGAGGATAACGAGGCGAACAGAATCAAGATATGGACAGTGGCTAATGACCGTTACAAAGGATGGCGATCTACATTTAGTGCTACCTACAAGGCGTACACCACCTATGAAGAGAGAATGAAACATAGGCCAGAAGAATTAGACATTGTTGAGTGGCACTATCTGGTGTCGTATTTTGGCACCGAAGAATTCCAGGTTTGTTCCCATTTTTTTAAAATCTTGCCAATTCCACTTCTCACATCAAGGTTTATGTGTTGCGCACTGTTGAATTTATAAAAATCAAATCATTGCTGGTTGTGTGCGTGAGGATTAGCAATAAGAATTCTCAAGAATCGGCGTAAATCGAAAAGATACACCATGTTACAGGATCAAAGGGTTTTTCTCAATTGAGCTATGAGAAGGTAAAAAATTTGTCACAAGGTTTTTGTTCAGGCATTTTTTTATGGTTTGTGCTCGTGCCCCCGAATGACAATGACATGATATTGTTATAACCTACATAGTATTTGTATTTGATAGAGATAGCCCAATCGTCCCACTTTGCTAAAACTATATTTTGCATGTTTGTATACTGAAAGCTAAAAAGTACTAAAACTAATGTGTGCCAAAAAAAGAACAACTTGGATTCCTTTTAGTCTTTCAATAGCAATAAATATTTCTATTATCTTTTGTTTTTAATTTCTAGTGGATATCTTCATGATATTTACTACGTTTCCCTAGATTATGAAATATGGCTAATTTGCTTACATTCTTGCCTAATTAGAGGGACCAACTAACCGGTGAAGAGCCAAATGATATGGAGCTTTTTATGATGACCCACCAACAAAATGGACAATGGACAACCGAGGAATCTAAGGAAGTCTATGTGAGTATTAAACAATTTTTACAACCCTTATTAAGTGATGCAACTGTCCTTGCTTACAATTATAGTTTTAATTTTAATTAACTAATGTCTTTACTTTGTTAGGACAATGCAACCAGGAAGATTATGGAGCTGGAGTCAAGGCCTGACGCAAATGTCATCTCAGACTTGGAGCAGAACCGAATTTTCCAATCGACCTACAAGGAAACGAGAAATATCAAATCAAACAAGATGCATGCTAATGGTTACCTTGCAAGGTACCCAACTAGAAAGGAGCTACTTTGTCGGAGGACTACCAAATGCAAACTCCAACAGGAGGAAGCCCTCATTGAATCATTTAGACAGTTGCAAGATAGACTAGAAGCCCAAGATATTGAAAGGGAAGCCGAGAGGCAAGAACATAGGCGTCAGCTTGAACAGCTCAACAAGGAAAGGGAGGCCGATAGAGAAGCACTTAGGCAAGCTACGTTAATGTTGCAAGCAGCCCAACGACAAGCTTCATTACAAATGGTAATATAAACAACATCTATGTTTTCATAGTTTATTGAACTGAAAATCTCTATTCGAAATGCAGGCTAGCACAATTGTGGGGCCAACTGAAAATGTTGTTGCTGCTACAACAATTGAGGGGACACAAAATGTAACAGCTACAGAGGGAGAACACATGATGCATAGTCAGCAGGTAGTTTGATGATAATTGAAGAATGTTTATTGTAACATGCATGTCATATTCTTGTCAAGGGGTGTAATTTTTACCACCAACCATTTTTTTCAGGTTACCCAAGAAACCAGCCACCTAGAACAACAACCCCATTCTTCCGTAGCTGAAGAACGTCTCACTAGAGGGCGCAAGACTAGAAGTAATTCGGCAGCCCAAAACAAAGGAGAGAATCCGGGTGCTGTTTATACTACAACAAAGCAATTGAAGGAAAGTGCAGCTAGGAAAAGATCTGCATTGTCCAAGAAAAATACACAGGTATTATGTGAAGCCTTCTATCCCTCTTTGCATTAAAAAGGAACATGTAGTCCTTTTGGAGAATTACATAGCTATTCTTTTGTTCTGCTCCTAAATCTGCTCCAGGCTTAGTTTCCTCTTGCTTATTAGAAATATATATGGATGTGTTTGTGCTCATAAAATGTCTTGGGAGGCAGCTGCATGTATGTTTATATTTGCTTTTGGCTTCAAAGTTCATGGTTGATAGTACTACATGTATGTTTAAATTGGGAGGCAGCTTCAAAGTTTCTTCTAGATTATTGACCAATGTAGTACCTCGGGCTCCTTTTAAATTGGCTCCAGGTTTGGTTAATTCCATGTTGATGATTTTTGTAGTTTAACTAATGCATGTCAATGATTTGTTCAGGAGGAATCTTGAGTTTGAGAAGGATCATGCGAATGGTGGGACGATGGCCAACATACATATCAAGGCAACCTTCGCTGCTACAGTAGACATTAGTCTTTTGTTTCGAATGAGTTCAAAATGTTGTCTATGCTGACACACATTATTATGTGTTAAGCTATCTACTTGTGCTCTCATTTAGTTTGACACTCGGTGTGTTTCGTTGAAGATTTTGTATGAACAAATTATATTTCGTTTTAATGGATGCTGATGCCTCATTCATTATGTATTTGTCGCCTTGCGATTATTGATTTAAGCAAACAAACAAAGCGTCACAGCATGAATTATTAATATAAATTAATTAATCTGGTGTTGCAATATATGATGAAAATCAAACCAAATTGCGTTGCAATAATCGCACATATAACAACCACATTTAGTTGTGGCAATAGATACGGTGATTGTGGCAATAGATAAACAATCTCTTACAACTACAAAAAAGATGACAATGGCAATAGAGGAACCTACCTATAGCAACCAATCAGCGACGTGGCAATAGATGACCTATCTGTAGCAACCAACCTAAGTAACGTGGCAATAGCCTATGCCGCCTATAGCAACCATTCACAAACGTGGCAATAGAGGATCCCCTCTCGTAGCAACCAACCTACGAGACGTTGCAATAACCCAAGCCACCTAAAGCAACCATTTAGGCGACGTGGCAATAGAGAAGCTCTATTGCAATGCTTTCTCCGCGTAGCAATAACCACTCTTGCAACACCTATGTTACGTTGCGACTGCATTGTGTTGCTACACGACCAGCATGTTGCCATATGTGTCACTAGCAACGTCTAGTTCGTTGCAATTGATACTATTGCCACACCCATAGTGGTTGCAATTGCTTTTGTTACAACACTCACCATGGGTTGCAAAAGCGTCGAAAGTGTTGCAATAGAGGGGTTGTGTGTCGCAACTAAAATGTAACCTGTTGCATTCTGCTATTGCTACCCTTACAAGTGCAACGACATTTAACCAAAAACAAATGGTAGCAAAAGTACTATTGCTACCATTTTTGGCTCTATTGCTACACTTTGTCGGTGTTGCATTAGACCGAAAAATCTTGTAGTGTTTGAATAGAGTGGCAAATCTGTAAATACTGGACATTTGATTTCGAAATAAAATAAATAAAAAGGAAAACCAGATTTCAACCGGCTGAATGATGATGAGAAGAGGTATAAGAAAATATAGGATTTCTCTAGGAAAATAACCAATGAAGGGGTATGTTTTAATCTAGTCCATGGATTGAACAATGGATGGCTCAAGATGATTGATGTGCATGTGTATTTCTATTGTATTTGCACATTTATTTTTGTGGAGGAAAACGGCAAGAAAACAAATGGTGTCATCATGATGTCATCAAAGCTAGGAATGATATCATCAAGCAAGCTAGCAAGGAGGACATGGCTGGTGTGCAGTTCGTGTTTCATGTCAAAGATGGCAACTACGTATATGGAACTGAAAACAAAGCAGAAAGCAAGATCGGGTTGCATAGATAAGTGCTCACCATCAATACATCAGTCGGCGAAGTGCAGCACTGATGAGCTAGATTTAGACAAGATCGAGGAAGGTGATTCACGTAGAAAGATCGGACCTCCTTGACATGGATCGGTAGCCATATGTGCATCTGCTGGCAGAAAAGGAAGACGTCACGGTAACGAAGAATTCAGCGACGGCTTTGATAACGAAGCTTGGCTGACGGAACGGCCAAGTCGAACTCAAGATGACAATCGACAAGAACCTGCAAGGACCAGCGAGGTTTACCGAACTAACCCAAGGAAGAAGCAGAGAGGTAAAGGGCTTGACTTCACCATTACGTTGCAAAGGTGGGCAGAAACTTACAGGGATGAAGGAGCGGCGCTAGACGCATGAGAACGAGCTCGGCATGCGAGTCACGTTCGAGTCGCAGCGGCAGATCAACGGAACCGAGCTCGACAGCTTCGTCTAGGGTTTCAGGCAGCTGCTGCTCGAGAATAGGCGGTGTCTAGCAGCTAGGGTTTGGAAAACGTAGAGCGACGCTATGGCTTGATTATATACGCGCTGGGCACGCGATAGCAAGGGAAAGAAAAAATCAGGATACGTGGGATTTGGCTACGGCAGTTGCCCAGACAAGTCCGGGTCGAAGAAGACTCGGAGGAGACGACGCTGACATATGGCGGGGTTGCGGCGTAAGCGAGACAAGCAAGGGAGAGGGGAGCAGTTTGGATTTTAGATGAATAATATAAGGCAAATCAAGAAAGGAAAACGACGACGTATGGCGGTGCAATACGATGGGTCTAGGTGTCAACCAAACATGGGAGAAAAGGAGAGGGCACCTGCCCTGGATAGAAGGGCCACGGCATTGGGCCGAATTGGCAACCTCAGCATGCGGCTTCACAAGGAGATGGCCACGGCTGGAAAAAGAGATGAAGAAAATAATTCTTTTCCTTTTATTTAAACAAAATTTCCAAATACTTTTAAAACCTTTTTGAGATTTAACCAAAACCACACATCACAATAAATCATATGAGGCAGCATGAATGCACACACAAAGTTGCTAACTCCTATGATAAATTTTAATTTAATGAAAAATATTCTTTTTCCTATATTCCATGTGCACAAAAATACATAAATAAATCATTTTCTCTCCTATTTCAAAAACATAAAATTTAGGGTGTTACATTTATGGAATAAGGCTAAGTATATTAAGCCTTCTCTCATCTCTTTTTACTCACTCTCTTTCTAAATATGGCTTATGTGGAGCTCATAGGAGTGACACTCTTAAGTAATATGACATATTTGCAAAGAATATATTGCAGTTCATACAATGGATCCATAGAGAGTTCAGCCAGTCAAGACAAAGATTGCATGTGTAGAGAATATGATGGATAGGTGTATATTTGGTGGCTAAAACTAATTCTACTCTTACTCCTTCAAAGATTACATATCTCTCTTGAAATTTGAAAACTTGAGAGAACTTTTGGGCTGCATACTTTTCTTTTCCTTTTTTCTTTTCTTTCTTTTCTTTTTTTCTCGTAGAGGCGGGCATCTAAGTATCCATTATTTTATTAAGGACACTTGTCCTTTTTACTCTCTTCTTTCTTTTTTTTTTAGCAAATCCCAAATCTCTTTCCACCGATAAACTTCGAGAGAGATAACAACAAAGATATTTGGAGTAAATAAACATGGGTTTCCTATAGTTTCATGGATTGTTTATTCCCAAAGTGTAGGAATGAAACATTTGTAAGTGGATAAATATGGAAAAAAATGGTATTGCGATCATCCCCAATGTAGGAGCAATGCATATGAATGTAAATGGAAGGTGTGTGGATAAAACTTGTCTTTTCATAACCGAACTCTCACAGGTAACAACAAAGCTTGAGCTACTCAATCCAAAGAAAATAGCATATGTAACTGAAATTTTTCATAATCTAAATATCATAAATATGGCTTTGGTAGGAATTTAACACTCGGCCAAACAAGAGCTCATCATGAAAGATTTTATTTTTTTTTAAAAAAACAAATCTCTAGAAATATAGTTTCACTAAGGACAAGATAAATAGCAAAATGACCTTCTCATATCATATCCCCCAATTACCTAGACTTAGATCAAATATATGCTACCCATAAGTTCAGGTTTAGAGCAAACTTAGATCAGAACAAGTGTATCCAAAACATCGGAGGAATTTCAAAATAAAAACAAGGTACTAAAAAAGAAATAGAGCAGAGCAACACTACAAGAAATTTGGCCTTTTATGACAAATTTCATGTGACAAAAGCATATTTTAGTCATAGTAGAGATGAGTCTATGACAATTTTTCTTTGATGTTTGTAACTAAGTTGTAATTTAGTCATAAATAACCATCACTATGTGCCTTTCCTATTCTTTGTGACATTGTGTATGACAAAAGTGATGAAATATGATTGTCACATATTAAAAATCATTTTGTTTTTAAAATAACACCTTGGCTCAACCACGTGAGCATGTGTAGGTGGACTAGTGGGACCCACTATAAGTTAGAATATTAATTAGAGTCATTTTGGTGATATTATGCTAGAAAACTGTACTTGCCACTGGGTTGCTGGGGTGTTTGTGACTATGGCCTATCTTTTTTATTTTATTTATATTACTAATATTGCAATGTGATCTTATCAAAAAAAAAGTATTGCAGTGAGATTAAGGAGGCACTTGACTTATCACGCGCCGGCTGCCACTGTCCGCACAGCAGAGGAAGCACCCTTGTAAATCCATATTGTAAAATGAGTTTTTTTTTTTTTTTTGAGCTGGTTTCATAGCTAAAAAATTAACAAGAACCTGAAATAGCACTTGCCTCCCGAGCGTGGGATTCTAAAACAGTGAGCGCGAACCCTGAAAATTTCGCACAGCGCGTGGCCTTCTCAAAAAACACTGCCTCTCGCAAAGGCCGATTTGGTAATATTGCCCTGCAGTATATATTCGGCCTCATCCACTGCCGTCCCAGCCAAGCAGCCAGCGCCGTCCCCAAATCCCCCCCAATCCCTGACGCCGCAACCACCGCACCCCAGATCCCACCGCCGAATCCACCGCCGCAGCTCTGCCACCGCGCCCCAAATTCCCCATCCCGGCGCCGCATGTCCGCCATCCCGTCGCCGCAGCTCCGGTCAATTGCCTTTGTCCCCGACTGCATCCACTCAGACCATGCCGCCACGAAAGAAGAGCCAAAAAGCATCGAAGAGGCCAAGACCGGGACCCAGTATTGACGGTGAAGTGTCTCTCCTCCTTCCTGTTGTGTTCGGTGATCCCATTCTGTTGCTTATACAGTATCTGGTCTCTTAGATTAGCTCCTATGGTAGTTTTGTTTTACTTCTGTTGATGGCATCCTTCTGGATGGGTCTTGCCGGTCTTTGGTTCCTGGAGGTGTTTGTCTAGAGTTGATCTCAACAAGTAGAGGTGGTGGAAGAATGATGCCCACAGGGTGGTTTCTGTAATTTTGTTTTCAATAATAGCAGGGTCATGGTATTTGGTCTTCAAAAAAATTAGCTCCTATGAACCCGGATTAGCTGCAGGTGCTGAGGAGCTTGCTATGAATTTGTGAGATATGCACCTGATGTTTCTGAAAATCTAGTCATATAGGCTCCCATGTACTTATCTCACTACGACCTTGTGTCAGTCTGTTTGAGTTTCATCAATGTGGCTGGGACATTGCTCAGTTCACTTGAATAAGTAGTTCAAGTAGTATGTCCATGTTGTCAACAAAAAAAAAAAGTAGTATGTCCAGAAACTTGAAAAGTAGATATTAACCTGGACTACCACACAAGTGTATATGCCTGAGATTCAAATGCATCTTTTTCTGCTGTAGGATACGCATGTTCCATGTGTTACAAGATTTAGACTATCCTGGATAGGGGCTTGTTAAAAAGAATCGTGTGATTGTGAATGCAAGTTTTAGTAGAGTGTTATTATTATAATATTTTTGAGTAAATAACATGGGTCTGATCCTGCGTAGCTAGCTGTTTTACATTTCAGCACAGAGTTGTCTGTTTGAGTTTTGTAGACCTTGAACTGTGAATGATGCAAAGTGGTGGTTGACTGTAAAGGGTGTAGCAGAGGCTAATCGTACAGATTAAGGACTGCTGGTTGATGAATGTGTTTCCCTAATTTGTCTTTTTTTCCTTTTGTCCATGCAGTTGGTAGATTCACAAGGCCAAATGCAAAGAAGGCTACTGAAGCTGAAATCTCCAACCAGACCACAGAGGAAGTTTAACCTTGACTTTCTTGAATCAAATTTCATTCAAGTTGTACAAACATTCCATTTGTATACTAACTATATCATGCATTGTAGCTAGTGAAGGCCAGCAAAATGGCTGCCGATTGAAGGAGATGACAACATACACATTGAACTTTTGGCAAACAGTGCTGCAGCTACTTGAGTTTGAATGCTTTTGTTTGAACTTATGCCAATTGGTGTGACGATCCTTAAATGTAACCGACGTGTGATGATCCTTGTCACTATCTATGATGATTTGAATGTATTTGTAATGGCAATGGGACCTCTCTCCATACATATGTATGTTATATTTCAATATATATGTGATGATCTTTGTGACGTTCTGTGATGATTTGAATGTGGTGTCAATTCAAATTTAAAAACTAGCCCATGGGCCAAATTCGTTTTTATGACACATATTTTTGTCATACTACTTGTGCTATGTCATGCGCCACATCATACACATGGACATTTATTATCATTCTATCTACTATATTATGACAAATATAGTGACAAATATCTTGGTGACAAATTACACGAATAGTCATAATTGGGTCCTGTTAGTCACAAAAGGGGTTTAATGACCCACCTTCTATGACAACTACCATATAGTCACAAAAGGGGTACAATGAGAAGAAAAAAAGGTCAGAATTGTCATAATTATATTGTCACGAAAGGCCTAAACTCTTGTAGTGCAACTATTCATCATTTCCAAAGCAAACTCATTTAACTCTAAATTTATTATCCACACCTTAAAACATATAGCTAAGACATACTTTTATTTGATTTTAAACTTTATGCATCTTTTTATGTCTCTTTTTTTTTTTAAGCAAGCAATCATATGAGCTAGTAATAAAAAGGATAATAAAGAGATACTTATCTTACTAACTTAGGGTAGTCTCCCCAATCTAGGTTGACGGTAGGTCTTTGAGATGAGGTTGACGGATGGAGGTGATGTCGCCCTTCCTTGGTGGAGCATTGATGATTATGACTGTTGAATGAATGCTCTATCAAGTAGTCAAATGCCTCCTTTCGTCATGGCTCATAATTCTTGTTGATGAAACTCAAATAGACAACAAAGCTAGTGGAACTCGTTAAGCGTTAGCGATTGGATATTTTAAGCTTTAATTGTCTAGAGCTTCTTAATAGCTATAAATTAAATATTAAAGATTAAGTTTTAACAGAATTAAGCAAAACTAATATTTTATTTTGCATCTTAAGTTTGATTTTTATTATAGCATTTATGAAAGCATTCAAACTTATAGAGATAAAGTAATAGTGAGTAGAGGGATTGCAAAACCAAATAAGTGTCATAGTGACGGAGCATGTGAGGAGGAGCACGCCGGGATCATCTTATTGAGTTGGCCTTCCTCCCCAAGCTTGCACCTTGCCATCACTGACATTTGAAGTCAAGTGTGATTTGTTGAATCATCGCTTAGAGTGCGTTGTAACTCCCATGTCCTTAGATATTGTTCATCCTTTGTTCGAACTTTTGTGCGAAGTTTGTTGGAGTTCATCATACACCTTGCTTCATCTCCCATAAGAGTTCATCTCTTGACTTACCCGAATTGAATTTGAGAATTTTCGTAGGGGTTAGTCCAACAAAATAGCCAATGTCTAAACTAGCAATTTTTAGTTCAATAACCAAACTAGGCTCCATGTCTAATTTAATCAAGGAAGGCTATTTAACCTAAGCTCAATGCTCAATTTAAAAGCCAATGAAAGTATGTGTAGTACTTCCAAACTAAAACTTACTTAAGCAAACAAAGGTGACATGAAAGCATTTAAGAGATGTAATCAAATAAAGATGAAGTAACATGATCATGGTGAGATTTTTTTATTTCTAATAGATACAAATGACATGAATATATGCAAGGAACTAAACATGCAATGGGTTTAATATAAGAAAATACGAACTAAATGGAGGGAATGCATGAATTAATTAAAGCAAACATGCAATAACAATGCAAGAAATTAAATGATAACTACTCAATAAATTTAAAGTCCATGAGCAAGACTTTCTCACCTTTATTAATCATACTTACCATGATGTGTAGCTTCTATATTCGTCACTTGAGATATGATTTGAATTCTTGTGACGGCGACTTCTTCTCCAATCTACAAATGGTTAGAATAATATATATATATATATATATATATATATATATATATATATATATATATATACATACCTATGAGATGGCAGGGTTCCATTGTTGATGAATCTTGAATGGTTAGGCACCTTGGGTTCTTCAATGTTTCTTCTTTTCTTTCTTGTGGAAGTTCGTCGGAAGGTCTCAACGGCATCATGTGTCCTGTCTATTCCACAACTCAACAGAACAAGGGTAATCCTACTGAAGCTAGCGATATACTAAATTAGCGATATCAAGATCATTACTAAAATCTTTATGCCAATTGCTTCCCCCAAACGACGCCAAAAAGCTTGTTGATGTTTGTTAAGTGCTAAAAGAATAAGAAGGATTCTCGCAAGCGCCGTAACACCATTGTAACTTTTCCCTAGGAGAGTATTCTAGAGTATCGTATCCACGAGGGAAGCTTTGGCTAAAGAATTCTAATAACTCACAATCATGTATCTACTAACTTAGTAAACCAACTAGACTAAAGTGGGGGTGTTGACGGTAGTTAACGTCAACTTTTTACCATGAAATGATAGAACAAATGAGAACAAGAACAATAGAAGATAGAGTTTATACTAATGATTTTCACGAGTTTTGTGCACACTCAGTTTTGCAGGTGAACTCTGGAAAACAGCAGAATATCAGAGAGAAAAGAGAAAAAATAGAGAAACAGAAGAAAAGGACCAAATCGGGCGATGAGTATAAATTCCGGGGACCTAAAGGACAAAAGAAGACAGCTCGCGAAGGGCCAGGGCCCACATGTCGATGTGAGGCCTGGGTAGCCAGACATGTGGGGCCGTGCGACTTCCCCTCGTGGAGCCACGTGTCCTACTTACGAATCTTTCTACAACCGACCTATGGAGTAGATCTAAGTCGTCCAATCAAGTCGGTTTGATCCAAGGGCTGAGATTCATCCTATGGGGCTATATAAGCAAGGGCGGACCTCACCCCTGAATCCCTAATTCAGTCTGAGAGAATTCGAGAATAGAGTTCCGAGATCAAGTCCAGAGCCATAAACCCTAGTTCTTCAGAGTAGTTCTAGTTCTAGAGAGATTAGCTACATAGTAGTAGATTAGAAGGAGATCCAAGTCTAGGAAGACTTGAGCTTCAGATTCTATCAAGGTGTTACATAGGTACATTTTATATCTTTTGATATATTATTTACTCAAGTTTATCTATGGCATTGTTCTTATTATTTATTATATTATTCATTGCTATGTTTATTGTTTGCTTTAATATGTCTAGTAGAGTTAGATATTTATTATGGATTGCATGCTTAGGATTGTATAGCCCTCATCTTGTAACGTACAAGATAGGTGTTATAACTTATGTAAGCGTGATGCTTATATATGTTATATCTGCAAATGCCCGCTATATGCCGAAAGTCATGGGGTAGATCGTAGGGGTTACATCCCTATTGAGTCCTCTGTAATCCTCCCTCCGTGTATAGTGAATGGTAGGACGTGTGTCACGAAGAAGGTGAAGATCTCATTATTGAATTATTCCTAGTTGATGTCCCTTGGGTATGGTATGAAGTAGTAGTACTAACAATGATAGCTAGATGTTTGCACTAATTAGAGTTTAGCAATAGCATGTGATGATAGTTACTCATAGTAAGTTTTCCTTATATTACCCATGTTAGTCCTTAGACTAGAATATTCTCGTTGAATCTTTATCTTATATTAAAGCATAAGTCTTGTAAAGTAAAGATACAAAGACATACCAAACTCCTCAAGACTTTTCGTAATCGGGAGCGCTAGCTCCGCTCTCCCTAACTCTCAACTAGATCTAATCTATTACATTGGAAAGTCTAGTCCTAGATCTACATTGAAGAGAGAGATTTCCTCACATTAGGCTTTCATGGGGCAAATTCTGATTTGGGCCCAATTAATCCCGCAACTCTTAGTCTTCCATTATTTGTGAAATTAATATCTTTTCATTCGAAGCTCCAAATGTAGCAAACAATATGTATGCTTTCGATCGTCTCTCGCAATGGTCCACTCTAATTAGTCATTTGAGATACTTTTATTTAGTGAAAAATCACCTAACCTCAGAAAACAAGTGAGAACACCAAAACTCGTGGAATCCATTAGTAAAAATATTTTTTTTGTATTATTTATCCATGATTTAGTAGAAAAATAAATACTTAATTTTAGATGTTATCTACCGTCAACAACTCATTAGTAGTAGATGGTTGTCCTACTTGGACATTGATTTTTTTCAAGAGCATTGACAAATTGGAATATATGACTTAGTCACTCTTTTTAAGTTTGTAAAAGCATCCGCAAATTATTTGCTAAACTTTGTAAATGAATTATCCTTTGAACTTATTGCTCACACTTTGTTTTGTACGAGGATCGAATGAAATAATGACAATTCATTCCATCTTATTTCTCTATTCAAATTTTATTTTCTCCCCTCGTTGTTGGGAAATTAGATTCATCATAATGACAATCAACAAATCTTGTTGTAAACATGTCTCCCTTGATGGTTCAAGATACTTTACTATAGACGGGGATTCATATCCAATATATATTCCCAACCTTCTCTAAGATCCCATCTTTGTGCATTTTTGTGGAGCAATTGGGACATACACCGCACATCCAAAAATTCTTAGATGAGAAATATCTAGCTCTTTGCCAAAAACCAACCGTAGAGGGAAGAAGTATGATAACTTGTTGGTCCGATGCTTAATTAATGCCGCCGCATGCAAAATAGCATGTCCCCATGCATACATTGGGAGTTTTGACTTCATAAGTAATGGTCTTGCTATTAATTGGAGACGTTTAATAAATGACTCTGCAGGGCCCATTCTCAGGTATGAACATGTGCAACCGGATGTTCAACATTTATTCCAACCGCATGCAATAATCATTGAAACTATTGGATGTAAATTTACCGGCATTATCCAAGCGTATAGTTTTGATTGGATCATCTGGAAACTGAGCTCTTAACTTGATTATTTGAGCGAACGACGGCGCAAAAACGTTACGCTGTGGGTTGATAGTAAGGAGACATGTGACCATCTAGTTGATGCATCAATTAAAACCATAAAATATCTAAATGGTCCACTTGGTGGATGGATTGGTCCATATCTCCTTGTATGCGCTCTAGAAAAGCGAGGACTCATGTCCAATTTTAGCCGGTGATGGGCGCACAATCAATTTCCCTTGAGAGCATGCGATGCATGGGAATTCATTTGATTGAAGAATCTTTTTGTTCCTTAGTTTATGCCCACATCAACTATTGATAATTTTTTCGCATCATTATCGATCCGGGATGGCCTAGCCGGTCATGCCAAATAATAAAATTGTTATGGTTGGTGAACTTATTTTCCACCACCATATATGACTCATTCTCTTTCTTCGGACTTGTATAGTATAAACCGTAACGTAATTCTAGTAAGTTCTCCAACACATGCCTTTCCCCGATGATATCTTTGTAATGTTGAGGTACTCCACATTACCCTCACACATTGTCTCTATATGATAGCCATTTTGGCGTATATCTTAGCTCAACAAATTTCTTTGAGACTTTGGGGAATAAAGTGCTTTGTTTATGTCTACCTTTGTCCCACAAGGTAACATTATTGTGGCTCTTCTTGAGCCCTCTATTAATTTAGCACTTCCGGATATAGTATGAACAACTGCATCTTGCAATGTAAGAGATGAAAAATGCGTTTTACTCTTCAAGATAGTATATGTTGTTCCATTGTCTATAATACATATATTTTATTCATTTGCAATCTCTTGAGGCAATGGTTCATCCATTCACTTCAAAATAAAACATACCAATAAACATTACTATCTATTGAAACAATTTAATGAATACTAAATAAATGCAAGCATAACACAAATTTATTCATTCATTTATAAGATGAGACATACTTTAAGGATACTACTATTACATCATATTTATTCATGCATGAAGAAGAGATAACAACAAGATCATTTATTCTTGGGTGAAGAAATCAGAAACATCAAGATGCGTTGTGGTATTGTGGTCATATTCTCCATTATCCGTCGCGACCGAATATATTATCATCAAAAATATTATTGCCACTTGCAAAGTTTGTCTCTATCTTTTCGTTCTTCTTCTCAAGTGATTCTTGATAGAGATCAACAAGATATTTTGGTGTCGCACGGATTCGCGTCCCAATGAGTTCTTCCACCACAAACGATGGCGGTGCGTTTTTTTGTTTCATCATTTCCTCATTTATCTTTATCTCCCCTTTCTTGCCTCTTATAGGAATTTCTAGTGTTCTTGAATTGAACACCATAATTTCCACTACCACGACCACGTCCATATCCACAACCGTGCCCACGTCTGCGACCACGACCACGCCCCACGTCCGCCCCCACTATTTTGATTATCATATCTTACCGCATTTACTTGAGGGGGTGGATTGAACCACTTGGATGTGTCTCATGATTTTTCAAAGAAAAGCTCATTGTTTTGTTCAGCCACAAGCAAACATGAAATGAGTTCAGAATATTTATTGAACCCTTTCTCACGGTATTCTTCTTTGGCGGCATATTTGATGCATGGAATGTAGAGAATGTTTTCTCTAGCATCTCTTGATCTGTTACTTTTTCTCCGCACAATAGTAACACTGATGTGATTCTAAACATGGCTGGATATTCAGAAACACTTTTATAGTCTTGCAACCTTAGGTGCATCCATTCATAACGAGCTTTAGGGAGGATCACTGTTTTCTGATGATCAAATCTTTCTTTTAGTTTGTTCCAAAGAACAAGGGGATCCTCATCAACAAGGTATTCAACCTTTAAACCTTCATGGAGGTGGTGGCGAATGAAAATCGAGCTTTAGCTTTATCCCGGCTAGATGCACTATCATTTTTTTATCGCCTCACCAAACCCATTGGCATTCAAGTGAGTCTCAAACTTCTAGCACCCAGACAAGTAATTCTTGCCCGAAATATCCAAAGCCGTGAAAATCAAGCTTGGCAAGATTCGACATAGTAAACTACAAAATATGTAGATTGCAAAATTCAAACAATCGTGTGACAATAAAAATATAGAAACAAATAGAAAATATAATGTCTTACCACAATAACATCATGGTCAATGTAAAGTTCCTTACCTAGTTCTTGATAGCTTCGAGAGACCGTCATGCTGATAACGTGTTATATAATAACTAGTTTTACTATCAAGAATATATATGTAATAATATGAAGAACAAATAGAGAGGAAGGAATGTGTGGTTCTCTTTTCACTTACGATATTTCCAATACATATGCTCTCCTATATATAGCCATACATATGACATGGGGTTACAAGAATTGATGCTAGGAGAGTTACACCATTAATGAAGTAAAAGGTTATAGCTTTGGTGGTATAGGGGTTATGGACATCCACATTAATATTTCATAACAAAAACGATTACAACACCAACGTAAAAGACAAATCCATGCACACAGACAATAGAGCATTCTTTATGAAGATACATAAACTCAAGCTCAACGTTTCGAGTACAGAGTAAATGAACTGAACTGAATATGCCTTCTCCTAGTGATGATACGTGCTAATTATCTTGGCACCTTGAAGGAAGCAGATGTTTCAGTTTCCACTAGCATGAAGGATGGATAGCAATACTGGATAAATTGGCTGGGAAAACAAAGAAAAATAAGCGATTAGAGTTCTGTAGATGCCTGGGGATGGATAGCAATACTGGATAAATTGGCTGGGAAAACAAAGAAAAAATAAGCGATTAGAGTTCTGTAGATGCCTGGGGCGACACATTGATCAGTGTGAGCTCAGCGTCCATCCAGTTCCTTCAGCTTCAAAGGAGGATTCCTTGGATGCTCCTCCAGTTGCTTCTCAATGTCATCCTTGAGTACAGTGTCATGGGAACTGATAAGCCGGACTTCCTTGAGTTTTTGTTTAGATAGATTCTTTATCTCCATAAATTTCAGTGTTGACCCACTACAGCAGCGAGCTGTCAGCAGCTCAAGATTTTGCATGGCTTCTGATCCAAAGGATACATTTAACTTTGAGCTGCAAGTAATCTCGAGGATCTTGAGGTTTAAATAACAGCGCTGCTGTATTCCATTCACCCACACACAAAAATCAAGCTTACCATCACCATCTTGAAGAGGCTTGACACAAAGACGTAGAATACATAGTTCTTTTATTTCCCCAAGGACTTTAATTATGTCTTCGCTGATATGGTCATATGCAAATCCAACTTTGTGAGTTTGGGGAGATCTTTCATCCAAGCTGGCACCTCACTTCCAAGACCATATAACTTAAGGCTCTGAAGGTTTTGCAGAGGCTTATCCTGAGGCGATATTTCATTCAAACCACCTTGATTTCCCTTGCTAAGCCACACTGACAAGGATTCCAGGCGGACATGACATGAGATGGCAGCACAGAATTCTTTGTTATTTTTCTTGTTGACACCGGACACTCCAAGCTTGCGCAATTGGGTAATCTTCTTCAGCTCTTTTAGAGTGGCCTTGCCCCCTCCGAAACCAGCATTAACAACACCAAGTGTGTGCAATGGTGTTAGTTCATCAATCCCTGATGGCATCTCAACACCAACTAGTTGAGAAGATTTGCACAGGTTTAGCAACCTAGATGCTGAAGAGTAAGATGTTGATGATTCCTTTGCCAGGGATATTGTACCAGCACGCATGTACTGCAGCTTCTTTAGCTTGGTAATCGATGCTGGCAATGTCGCTATGAAGGTGCCCCTGATATCCAGAGTCTCAAGCTGCCGCAGCTCGCCCAATGAACTCGGGAGATGGCAGATCCCAGTACTTCCTCGCAAAGATAAGAACTTGAGGCGAGGAAGAAGCTTCACCATCTGCCCGAGGTCTTTATCTGTCACACCTGTGGCATTCTCCAGATCAAGAACCCGAAGCACCTTCATACTTTTAGAGATGAAGAATGACTCCCACTGCCCAAACACTGTTAAAGATCGCAGGCGCGAAAAGTCAATGCTCTCGAACACAATCCTGTCCCTGTCCCAGCACCTCTCTATTACAAGGTGCCGTCCTGTGCGTCCGGTAGTTGGAAGGCAACGCCCCTTCAGTGCAAACACCTCCAATGCAAATATTATATTTTCTTCCTCGGGACGTGAGATGATGTATTCATGGAAGAAAGCACTAACTTGACATAGGACCATTTTCATGTGGGTGATGACCCTGCATGTTGGTGGCTGAATCATGCTTAGGTTGACAAGCATTGAGAACAGCATCTCTCCTTTTTCCTCTGCAGTGATCTCTTTTGTATCCCTGGAGTAGCCCTCTGCAACCCATCGCATCACTAAACGTCTCCGCCGAATGATTTGGGACCCAGGGAAGATTGACATATAGAAGATACACGGCCTTAGAAAATCCGGGCAAGCACGGAAGTAGGAATGCATCCAAGCAAACAGATCTTGCAGACCAATAAACGCAGGGTTGCTCTCAAGCTCATGCATAAACCTGCGATTCAGAGTTTCTGTGCTCTCCATACATGTAACTGTCTTTGGTGCCAAAAATCTAGCTACAGCAACTATTACTTTAGGAAGCCTACCACACTTGAGAATAAGTTGTTCCAGCTCTTTATTGTCTGAACTCGTTAGAGGGATGTTTGGCTTTTCTTTTGCACCTATTGTTCCAGAAATTTAAGATGATCTTAATCAATATTATAAACACTAATTGCAGTATAAACATAATAATTTTTTACATCAAAAATCAATCATAAGCAGAAAATGATTGAAAAATAACAAACATTTTTTATCATTTACAAAATAATGTGATGTTATGACTCAAAGTTCAATTATTTGCAACCCAACAGTTTATTTTACAAATAGCCTATGCAGAATGATGATATGCCTTTTATGTTTCTCAAATTGTTTGAACACAAGTGCAGTACAAGGGTTGAAAATGTATGTATTGTGGCTGCTGTCAATAACTCAATATGCCAGACAGGCCCAACCCAAAATTGTGGCTGGGTTATGTGTAGAGCAAGGATGGACGTCCTCATGGGCCCATAATATCATTCACTATATAGTTCTTTTGCTTTCTACAAGTCAATATAATATTTTAAACAAACTAGATTCCATCTATTTGATCCAGTTTCTTAAGTTGCTTGAGTTAAGTATATTCTCCTCGAGACCTCGACACAATGAGGTGATTGTCTATCAATGAAGATAAGAAGACATTAAAAAAGGGGAACCACACTTCTCGCACTCTTGCTTTGCAGCCCAAGGTACCAATCTCCTGGCCGCCACCATCACCATGCTCAGTTTCTTCCCAAATATCTCACTCAATCCAGAAACATGACAATTCAACCGATTGATAAATGATGACCACACTTCCATTACTTTTCCCTTTTTAATCGATGTTCTTTCTATAATCTACCGAGAATTGCAGATCCAGTAAAAAACAGAAAGTTTGTGCTTATTGGAGGTTCAGATCATAATGCTATGGTGGACAGAAAGATTGTTCAAAGTTTTTATTTTTTTATCGGAAACAGTGTGGGAAACCTCTACTTGTTCAAAGTTTTTATTTTTATTGAGCAGTATGGTACTTGCGATTGCTCAATGCGTATGGGGTCAGAAGTTGGAACAAAGTCATGCGGGGCCTGTTTCGTTTGTGATTTTTTTAACGCTGGTGAGCCAAACCAAAAGTTGGTATTGCCAAATCCTGGCACGGCCAAATTACATGGAAAAAAAGTGTTTCGACCATGGACAAATTACCATCTATTGGCACCACATATTGACTGGAAATCAGTATTTACCATGCTACGGTTCACAGTATCACTGAAACTGACCGGTTAGCAAGATTTATTTGTGGATAATATTAGACTCAGATAATTAGATAAAATTGGATCTAAGAAGCTAGTTGATTTCATCCAATTTGAGTTTAAAAGGTTTCAGTTGAGAACTTTAAATTTGAATTAGGATCATATGAACTGTAACTTTTTAGATCTAAGACTTTTGATCAAACTTTGCAAAAAGCAAGAGAGTATATCAAATTTAATGAAAAAAAATAATTATGATACATGAATTAAGATTTGCACTGTTACAAAAAACAGTCCGATTTTGAATCTATTTTAATTCACAAGTGTAAACTTACATCATATTTAATAAGATAAGAGCCTATGTGTTGACAGCAAAAAATGTGCCAAAGGTGACTAGAATCTTAAACTTTATTGTTCAAGACATTTTTTGCTGTCAACACATAGGCTCGCCTTTATCGCTTTGAAAACATTGTTTGACAGTTATGATGTTAGACTTAATCTTGTTGTTTATCTTTAGGGTAAGTTGTTCAGTGATGTGATCGTGTCGTAAGTGCATAAGTTAGTTTGATTAGAGTGCATGCCGGCAGTCCGTAGGTGCTCACCGGCTTGCGATGTCGCGCCAAGTCTAGTGAAGTGCGGATGCATGGTGTGAAGAGTGGATCAACTAGCTAATGTCATCTTTGGTGTTTGTGGTGGCCATCGGCAGTTAGTGGAGCTTTTCATGCAAGAATAGTGTCTTGCATGTAGGGTGAAGAGCAAGTAAAAGACAAATTGGATTTGACTACATGGAGGAGCATACATGATCATTATAGGTGGATCATGATGTCTCTAGATTCCTAGGTGTTACTTGGTTGTACAAGTAAATTAGGATTTTACTACTAGCTAGTGCTTAGCTAATAGTGAGTTGTCATTGTGTATGACGGTTTATAAGGTCCTATAAAAGGACATGTACCCCCATAGTCTATGTAACCTTTGTGAGTGAATAAAGTTCATCTTGTTAGATCCATTGGTTCCTCTCCTTTCATTGAGTGAGTAAGGGAGAGTTGTGCGTAAAAGTAAGTGCCCTCCGGCCAACAAGTGGTATCGGAGCCGGGTTCATCGCCGCTAGGCTCCACCGCCGGCGATGGGAGAAACTCCACCGGTACCCGAGGCGGTGGAGCGCGGGGTTGTTGCTCATGGTGACGGCGACAACAAGGCGGGTGGTGCGGCAAGTGAAGGAGGCGGGGGGTGACATTACGTTACCCCATGCTATCGGAGAAACAACTACGGGCGTGTGGGCGTGAAGATGAAGATCTTCATGCGTGCACAAGGTGTGTGGTCGGCCGTGGAGAGCGAAGGTCCGATTGATGAGAAGATGGACCAAATGGCTCTTGCCGCCATTGTGCAAGCTGTGCGAGAGGCCGTGGTGATGGCTATTTCGAGGAGGAGACGGCGAAGAAGGCGTGGAAAGCTCTTCTTTGAAATGCACATGGGTGAAGAGCGTGTCAAGAAGGCCCGAGTACAAACCCTCAAAAGGGAGCTTCTTTGGTATGTACATGGGTGATTCCGAAAATTAATGATTTTGCTTTGAAGGTTACCACTATTGTGAATGAGATTCGCTCTCGGCACAAAAAGTGGAAGAGATAACGATCGTCGAGAAGCTTACGTGATTCGGTCCCCTCGACAAGTTCGGACCCCTCATCGGCACCATCGAGCAATGGGGGATGTGGCGGCGATGTCGGTGGCCCGGAGACAATTGGGCGCTTGAGGGCGTTCGAGGAGTCCTCAAAGGGGCGGCGTCGTGACAATGGGGTGGAGCAGCGGCGGTGTTGGCTACGTGGGCTGAGCCACGACCCGACACAAAGTGGGAGGGGAGGCCAAGGTTGCTTGAAGAGAAGAGGAGCAAAGATGGCTCCAAAGTGGGAGCGGCAACAAGATTGGTGAGAAAAAGTATCAAGGCGGCAAGTTTGACAAGTCCAAGATCGACCGTCGCAAATCGGTGGTGAGTTTGGACACTTCGCCGATGAGTGTCCCGGAGTGAAGAAAGTGGTGGAGGGCGTGGCGCAACTTGCTATCGAGGATTCGGATGATGAGCCGATGTTCTTTGTGAAGATCATGTGGAGGTGCAAAATAAAGTCAACAAGATTAGGGGGTGATTGTTAGACTTAATCTTGTTGTTTATCTTTAGGGTAAGTTGTTCAGTGATGTGATCGTGTCGTAAGTGCATAAGTTAGTTTGATTAGAGTGCATGCCGGCAGTCCGTAGGTGCTCACTGGCTTGACGATGTGCGCCAAGTCTAGTGAAGTGCGGATGCATGGTGTGAAGAGTGGATCAACTAGCTAATGTCATCTTTGGTGTTTGTGGTGGCCATCGGCGGTTAGTGGAGCTTTTCATGCAAGAATAGTGTCTTGCATGTAGGGTGAAGAGCAAGTAAAAGACAAATTGGATTTGACTACATGGAGGAGCATACATGATCATTATAGGTGGATCATGATGTCTCTAGATTCCTAGGTGTTACTTGGTTGTACAAGTAAATTAGGATTTTACTACTAGCTAGTGCTTAGCTAATAGTGAGTTGTCATTGTGTATGACGGTTTATAAGGTCCTATAAAAGGACATGTACCCTGTTGTGGACACGTTTGTGGGCGCCAATATCGGCGTCGGCCCAAACGGGCCCCTCAACCAAAGTCACGTATAAGGGGGCTTGGTCGCTAGTTGATTAAAATTAGTACCAAATAGTAGTTTCGTTTTATTATGTTAGTGCACCCGATTATAAAGGGGCACCTTAGGAAGATTGTAATGGTTATCGGAAGGAATAAGAACTCTCGAGGCGGGCGGGTTACCTTCGACGGCACCACGTGCGATTCAAATAGGTGGTTTGCCGGCGACGACGAACCCTCTCGCCATTGTTCCTCGCTATCCACTTCGTTCCAATTCCCAATCCGTCTCTCCTTCTCCATTCACCCCTCACGCTCACCTCACGCCGGCGCCATAACAATTTGGTATCGAGACCTTCACGGGGGGCATCGACTTTCATGTCCGCCCCTCCCGATCCTTCGATGGATGCCAAACTAGATCGCATCTTGGGCGGCTCACCACCATCACCAATCGTCTCAACTCTCATGACCCGGCGGATGGCGCGTATTGAGTCGGGCAAGCGATGCGGCAAAGGCGGAACCCGGACGACGATGCGGTGTGTCGCGGATGACGCTCGCATGGACCGGGAGGATCACCATGCGGCCTCACGGCGAAGCGCTCTCGAACAACCGTGCACGGGCGGAGTTCAGCGATCGGCGCCCTCCGCGATCACGGCGCTTCACGGAGCGCGTGACCCCTTTGGTCGTCGCGACCGGTCGCTCACGATCGTGACTTCCGAGGCGGGTTTGATCGTGGCTACGGGCGGACTCAGCGGCGCGACTTCCAGCGTGGACCATAACGGCGGGACCGCGGGTTTGCTCGCGATTTCAGCGGGCCGGCTACGACCGGGGCGGGAGGAGGGGCGTGACTCATTCCGCCGACAGGAGATGGGCGGCCGCGACCCGGCCGTGTCCGATCCGCGGCTACGACCGCGGCGACGGCCGATTTCAAGATCGGAACCGGAACCCCACGAGGCCACCAAAGATTCCGTTTCCGTCGCTCAACGGCGAGTCCGACCCTCTCACTGGCTCAACAAGTGCGACAATTACTTTCGCGGCCATCGAGTTGCCGAGGATGAAAAGGTGTGGTCGGCATCCTTACACCTCGACGGGACGGCGGTGAGTGGTACTACCGATGGAGCGGGACTTCGCATGGTCGCATGGCCACGTTTCATCGATTTCATCAACCTTCGTTTTGGTCCACCGATTCGCACCAATTCGATGGCGAGATCAAGGCGTTGGTTCGCCTGAGCCACGCTTGAAGATTACTCGGCGCTTCGTGCTCTCCTTGCTCGTTGTGGCGACCTTGCTCCCGCGGGCGGTCTTAGACACCCGTACACGGTGGGCTTGGTCAGCCCCTAGCCCACGGCGCCGAGATGCAACACCCCGCTGATCTTGAAGAGGCCATGAGCCTCGCGCGAGCATTTGAGCTGCGCGTCTGGCCGAGGCCTCCATTGTCAACAGCTCAACGGCGCCAAAGACCTCCGGGCGGCGCGGCTTTGCATCGCATTCCCACTTGCTGGTCCGAGCACTGCGGATGGCAAACCCGGAGGGTGCACGCTCACGCGCTTTCGCCGACTAACACCGGTGAGATGCGGAGAAGCGTCGAACGGCCAATGCTACTTACGCCCGAGAACCTTACGGCAAGGAACACAAATGCACCGCCAAGGGAGTTTTTCCTCATGGACTTGGCGGAGGGCGATGACGATCCTTTCCGAGATATCAATGACACGGAGATCTCCCTCCACGCGCTCACGGGCCTTAACTCGCTAACTCAATGTTGCTGCGAGGTTACGATGGGGGTGTGCGATTCGCGAGCGGCCGGTGGATACCGGCTCTACTCACACATTCATCCACTCCGCCGTCGCCGCAATCCTCGGTCTTGTTGTTACTTCACGCCGCCGGTCTCAATGTTATGGTGGCAAATGGTGACCGCGTCGCGTGCCGGGCGTCTGCCTCACCACTCCGATTGTCATTGGTGGAGAATCCTTTGACATTGGATCGCTTCACACTTGATTTGGGTGGTTTCGACTTGGTTCTTGGTGTCCAATGGCTTAGGGCGCTAGGACCCATCGTGCTGGATTTCGATACCTTGGCAATGTGCTTACGGTACAATGGCGCTCCCCCACCATTGGAAGGGAGTGAGCGATCGGGGTGTGGCCACCGGGCCATTCTTGACCCCGCATTTATCTTGGAGGGAGCTGGCGTCGCCATACAACGACATCTTCGAGGAGCCGCGTGGTCTACCTCCACCACGTCGTCATGATCACCACATTCACTTCTTTGCCGCACGCCACGGTGGCGGTGCGGCCGCATCTGGTATCCACAACTCCTCAAGGATGAGATTGAGCGGCAATGCGGCGACATCTTTGCGGCAAGGGATCATCCGGAGTCGACATCACCATTTTCCTCCCGGTGCTCATGGTTCGCAAAGCATGACAACGATTGGCGCTTACTGCGTCGACTACCGCTCCCTCAATGATGCTACCGTCAAGGACAAATTTCCAATTCACGTGGTCGATGAACTCCTTGATGAGCTCAAGGGTTCCCGCTTCTTCACCAAGATTGATCTACTACAAATGGGTACCATCAAGTGCGTATGCATCCGGATGACATTGACAAGGCGCTTTTTCGCACACATCGTGGCCACTTCGAGTTTTTAGTCATGCCGCTTTGGCTTGACTAATGCACCGGCAACGTTCGGGCATTGATGAATGATGTCTTTGAAGCCCTTCCTCCGGCGTTTAGTCCTTGTTTTCTTTGATGATATATTAATTTTCAGTCCCACTTGGGCTGAACATTTACAACATGTTCGAACGTCGCCGCAAAGAACCGTGATTACCGTCTATTCGCCAAGCGATCCAAGTGTTTCTTCGGTGAGCCATCCGTTGCATACCTTGGCCATATCATATCTGGCGATGGTGTCTCCATGGACGGCGACAAGGTGGCTGCGGTGGCGGCCCGCCACGCCCTCAATCGGTGAGGGCCCTTCGTGGTTTTCTCGGGCTTACTGCGGGTACTACCGCAAGTTCATCGCCGGATATGGTGGTGTGGCTGCGCCATTGACAGCCCTCCTCAAGCGGGAAGCTTTCTCACGGAGTGATGAAGCCGAAGCGGCATTCCTCCAACTTAAGACAGCTCTTGCATCGCTCCGCCGCTACAACTTCCCGACTTTACCAAGCGATTTATTGTTGATTGTGACGCTTAGGGGCTGGTTTTGGTGCGCTTCTTCATCAAGGAGATGGTGCTGTGGCTTTCTTCGGTCGGGCGTGGCAGCTCACCATGCCAAGTTACTGGCTTATGAGAGAGCTCATCGGTTTGGTCAAAGCCGCACGTCATTGGCGGCCATATTTATGGGGTCGTGCTTTCCGCGGTTCAATGCAGACCATTGGAGTCTCAAGTACATACTTGATCGGCGCCTCACGGCGATTCCGCGAAGACACATGGGTGACAAAGCTCTTTGGTTATGATCTCACGGCCGAGTACCGCCCGTCGGAAATCGAACACAAGTGGCGGATGCCTTGTCCCGCCGTGACTCGACATTCTTTCGTATGTACGGCCTCAGCTCCAACATTTGCCCTCTATGATGACTTGCGGGGCGGAGCAATTACGGGATCCTCGTGCCCGGGAGTTGCGAGAGCGATTAGCGTGCCGGTGCGTCTTTGGTCGGGCGCCGGTAGATGGGATCTTCTTTGTATAAGGGGCGCCTTTTGTTCCCGATGCCTCGACACTTTGGCGCAATTCTTTGCAAGAGGCGCATGGTAGTCATGAAGGGGCGCAGAAGACTCTTCACCGTTTTGGTCGTCCTTCTTCAATGCTCATGTCCATCGCCCGATCCGTGACTACATCCGTGGTCGTCGCATTGTTTGCCAAAGGAACAAGATCGAACATTTGCATCCCGCCGGTTTGTTGCAGCCTTTACCTATTCGAACATGTGTGGAGTGATATTGCTATGGATTTCGTGGAGGGGATTTCCGCGGGTTGGAGGGAAGTCGGTCATCCTCACCGTGGTGGATCGGTTTTCCAAAATGGCTCACTTCATCCCTTTGAGTCATCCATATTCAAAGAAGCTTCGGTGGCCCGTGCTTTCTTCGATAATATTGTTCGCCTCCATGGTTTTCCTTGCTCCATTGTTAGTGATCGTGACACGGTTTTCACCAAAGCAATTTTTGGGAAGAATTATTTAAATTGGCCAATGTCAAATTGTTTGCTTGATTCGACTTTCCATCCACAAACCGATGGGCGAGGTGACTAACCGCATCATTGTGATGTACTTGCGGTGTTTGGCCGGTGATCGACCGCGTTCTTGGCTCCGATGGTTGTCATGGGCTGAGTTACGTTACAACACTTCCTTCCGATCCCCCTTCGTGCCACTCCCTTTGAGGTGGTTTATGGAAGACCACCACCACCTCGTGTCTTATCTTCTGGTTCGGCCAAGGTGGGCTACAGTGGATCGTAACCTTCGTGATCGTGATGAGTTTTTGGCTTTTTCGAAATTCGTGACATTGCGGTTGGCTCGGGATGTAATGAAGGAGCATCAAGATAAGAAGCGGCGTTATTGAGTTCAATGTGGGTGATTGGGTATTATTACGCCTCCATCATCGTCAAACCGTTGGCATCACTACATCGCCGTCCAAGCTTAGCCCTCGTTTCTTTGGGCCCTATGAGGTGATTGAGCGTATTGGTGCGGTTGCATATCGTTTGCGCCTTCCACCCAAGGCACGCATTCATGATGTTTTCCATGTTCTTTGTCTTGAAAAAGTTTGTTGGGGAGCCACCCACTACTTTGGTTCCGTTGCCTTCGATTCTCCATGGCGGGTTGTACCTACTCCAAATTGTTGTGATCCGTGCTTTCGTCTCAACCGTGGCCACCTGGCGGCTTCTTGTTCATTGGGAGGGCTGCATTGCTGCTGATGCTACTTGGGAGGCTCTCCAAGAATTCAAGGATCGCTATCACGAGTTTCGGCTTCGCGGGCGAAATTTTTGTCCTGGAGGAGGGAAATGTTGTGGACACGTTTGTGGGCCGCCAATATCGGCGTCGGCCCAAACAAAGGGCCCTCAACCAAAGTCACGTATAAGGGGGGCTTGGTCGCTAGTTGATTAAGAATTAGTACCAAATAGTAGTTTCGTTTTATTATGTTAGTGCACCCGGATTATAAAGGGGCACCTTAGGAGATTGTAATGGTTATCGAAGGAATAAGAACTCTCCCGGGCGGGTATGTTACCTTCGACGGCACCACGTCTTGGTCGGTCGGGTCGCCGGCGACGAACCCCTCGCCATTGTTCCTCGCTATCCACTTCGTTCCAATTCCCAATCCAGTCTCCTTCTCCATTCACCCCTACGCCACCTCACCGCGGCGCCATAACAACCCCCATAGTCTATGTAACCTTTGTGAGTGAATAAAGTTCATACTGTTAGATCCATTGGTTCCTCTCCTTTCATTGAGTGAGTAAGGGAGAGTTGTGCGTAAAAGTAAGTGCCCGGGCCAACAAGTGGTATCGGAGCCGGGTTCATCGTCGCTAGGCTCCACCGCCGGCGATGGGAGAAACTCCACCGGGTACCCGGAGCGGTGGAGCGGCGAAAGGTTGTTGCTCATGGTGACGACGACAACAAGGCGGTGGTGCGACAAGTGAAGGAGGCGGGGGTGACATTACGTTACCCCATGCTATCGGAGAACAACTACGGCGTGTGGGCGTGAAGATGAAGATCTTCATGCGTGCACAAGGTGTGTGGTCGGCCGTGGAGAGCGAAGGTCCGATTGATGAGAAGATGGACCAAATGGCTCTTGCCGCCATTGTGCAAGCTGTGCCAGAGGCTGTGGTGATGGCTATTTCCGAGGAGGAGACGGCGAAGAAGGCGTGGAAAGCTCTTGCTGAAATGCACGTGGGTGAAGAGCGTGTCAAGAAGGCCCGAGTACAAACCCTCAAAAGGGAGCTTGCTGGTATGTACATGGGTGATTCCGAGAAAATTAATGATTTTGCTTTGAAGGTTACCACTATTGTGAATGAGATTCGCTCTCTCGGCACAAAAGTGGAAGAGATAACGATCGTCGAGAAGCTTACGCATTCGGTCCCCTCGACAAGTTCGGACCCCTCATCGGCACCATCGAGCAATGGGGGGATGTGGCGGCGATGTCGGTGGCCGCGAGACAATTGGGCGCTTGAGGGCGTTCGAGAGTCCTCAAAGGGGCGACGCCGTGACAATGGGGTGGAGCAAGGCGGTTGTTGGGCTGCGTGGGCTGAGCCACGGCCCGACACAAAGCGGAGTGGGAGGCCAAGGTTCTTTGAAGAGAAGAGGAGCAAAGATGGCTCCGATGGGGAGCGGCAACAAGATTGGTGAGAAAAAGTATTTGCGGCAAGTTTGACAAGTCCAAGATCGACCGCCGCAAATCGTGGTGAGTTTGGACACTTCGCCCATGAGTGTCCCGGAGTGAAGAAAGTGGTGGAGGGGCGTGGCGCAACTTGCTATCGAGGATTCGGATGATGAGCCGATGTTCTTTGTGAAGATCATGTGGAGGTGCAAAATAAAGTCAACAAGATTAGGGGGTGATTGTTAGACTTAATCTTGTTGTTTATCTTTAGGGTAAGTTGTTCGATGATGTGATCGTGTCGTAAGTGCATAAGTTAGTTTGATTAGAGTGCATGCCTGCGGTCAGGTAGGTGCTCAACGGCTTGACGATGTGCGCCAAGTCTAGTGAAGTGCGGGATGCATGGTGTGAAGAGTGGATCAACTAGCTAATGTCATCTTTGGTGTTTGTGGTGGCCATCGACAGTTAGTGGAGCTTTTCATGCAAGAATAGTGTCTTGCATGTAGGGTGAAGAGCAAGTAAAAGACAAATTGGATTTGACTACATGGAGGAGCATACATGATCATTATAGGTGGATCATGATGTCTCTAGATTCCTAGGTGTTACTTGGTTGTACAAGTAAATTAGGATTTTTACTACTAGCTAGTGCTTAGCTAATAGTGAGTTGTCATTGTGTATGACCGGTTTATAAGGTCCTATAAAAGGACATGTACCCCCATAGTCTATGTAACCTTTGTGAGTGAATAAAGTTCATATCTTGTTAGATCCATTGGTTCCTCTCCTTTCATTGAGTGAGTAAGGGAGAGTTGTGCGTAAGTAAGTGCCTAGGCCAACATATGACCTCTGAGAATTATTTATGAGGCACTAAACTTGCATAATATAAATTTGTTTAATGAAGGAAAAAATCAAGTGCTTTTCTATACAAGGGTTTACTGTTTTGGCATTGCTAGATTGTTTGAGCTCTTATTTGATATCCCTAAACAAAGTTTGCGATTATGCTTCATGCCTCCTTTCATCAAAGGAAAAAGTCTATATTACCCCCTGATGTAGTGTGTCTATTTCATCCCCCTCGAACTACAAAACTAGGTATTCTACACCCTCACCTATAAAAAACCATTCGACCTAACCCTTAGGCCTTGTTTGGATACACATGTATTCACCTCAATCCATGTGCTTTGGAGTGGTAACTCCACACCAAACCACTCCAAAACACATGGATTGAGGTCGATACATGGACATCCAAACAAGCCCGCCTTAGGTCTTGTTTGGATGTAGCCGTATTCGCATCAATCCATCCAGTAAGTTTCACAATAATGATTTTCTCACACATTATTAATCTGAAATAAAGCTGTTGAGGAAAACTAAAATAAAATTGGACATTTTAAATGGCACTTCTGACATTCATGGTTCAAGAGCATATCATTCACGAGCAGAGAACTAAAACAAAAAATAGACACCCCTCTGTTCTGGTTTACTCTCCTATCTGTTGTAATTCTTTGTAAAGCAAGAACACTTTCATATATAAACTTTGCCCTTCTTGGAACAATGAGTGAATTGGTAATTACAATACAGTTTTGGACTGTGGTTGAATACTTGAATAAGAAAGAACAGGTATTTGTCAATGAGATGTTATCTTTACTGCAGACACATGCAGGAAAACAGATTCAAGGAAACAATGCAGATGAATATTCTTGTGGTTAAACATACCTCTTTTTAAAGAGATCAAAGGATGCTTCGGGTTCTAGACATTTGACATTAAACACGACCTCTTCATCGTCTGCACAATACTTGGCAATGCTTTCGTCGGTTGTAATGACGATGATAACACTCTTGGAATGTCTAGATACAAGTGCAGGTTGTATTAAGTCCCATTCTTCCACAGACTGTAGATCATCAATAACAACAAGACACTGATGTTCTTTCAGAAGCTTATGACATTCCTTAATAGGGTCTTTGATTCCCATGGGTTCAATACATAGTGAGTGAAAATCCAAAAAGTAAGCTCCAAGAGAAGTCCCTCAAATTCAATGGATGGGACACGTTGACCCAACCAAACTTGTCAAACATTGGGTCCTCTTTAAGCATCCTTTCATAGTACAAACTTCTGACAAGATCTGATTTTCCAACGCCAGCAATTCCCCACACAGACATCACTTGCCAATCTTTGAAACGGGCCAGAGTCTGGTACTTACGAAGTTCATTCATTTGTGACTCACGTCCAACAAGGGTACACTGGTCCATCCAACTACTGGCTACATCCTTTCTACAAGTGGGAATCCTATCATAGGAAGTAAGGCGTCCCTTATGGCTCATGTCATCCTCTAATATTTCACTGTTGCTTGATATTACTCTTCCAGTCTTCTTGCCCTAAGAATATTGATAATAAGAAATAGTTAAGGAGAGAAGGGAGAAACTCAATATTTACTATGAGAGATGTGGGTACTCGCAAACCCATCAAAATTATTATAATCTGATTCCAGATCCTAGTTTTCATATTGCCTAGAGATTACATTAGCTTTACTGAGCACAGGAAAGGAGTGAACTCTTTAATTATTCTAGGGGCCTGGATTATTTGGAAACATAGGAATGCATGTATTTTTGAGGGGGCTTCTCTTTCGATTAGTATGATTTGGAGTGAGCTGAAGAATGAGCACAGCCTCTGGTGCATGGCTGAGGCGAAGAAGCTACAAGGGCTAGTCTAGGATTGGCGCTTGCAGACTAGGTCCTTCTAGTTAAGGTCAAGTTGTGTTTGTTCACTATGTGTTTAAACCATGAGTATGTGTAATCGCCTCACTCATATCTGGTCCTGGTATGAGTGAGGATCCTGTTGTGGAACCACCCCCCCTCTCCCTGTTTTTCTTCTCTATAATACAATGAAATGCAGCTCTCCTGCGTTTTCAAAAAAATAAATAAAGTATTTCTTGAATATGATATAACAGACTCTGAAAAATATAAGTTTGAAGTATGCATGCACCACTAGTCACTTGTAAGTACTCCTTTTGTTATCTTTATCGGCAGCCGTTTTAATGTTTTGACATGTGGCACAAATGAGTAAATATGTGAGATCTATTAAAACCCTAATTTTCATGATTTTATCTAACATATCAGAAAACATAATGACACCTTGTATCAGAGACAATGAATTTAAAAATAAAAAAGCTAGATATTATAAAAGAGAAACAATAACTTTTTTTTTCTTAGAAGTAATTGACTCTGTTCCAGGCTAACCTCCTTGAAGAAGACACATACAGGGTACTCAGCTGAGTACTGTTTAAGCTCCAACACTTGGTATGAATGTCCAACACACAAACTTGCGATTTTACGGTGCTTGGTGGACACGATAATCCAGTTGCCCTCATTCCTGTGAGGTAGGCATGCCCTGATAGCATCCCACTCTCCCATCGTGCATACATTTTCCAGGGCGAGTAGGTACCTCTTCCCATCCACTTGCTTCGTGAATTCTTCAACGATTCCTTGCTTTGCTAACATCCTCTTCAGTTGGGCTACATCTACAGTGGTTTCTTGTTGCAGACATGAATTCGTATAGAACTGAGTCACCAAGCTCTGGAGGAACTTATGCGGATTGAAAGGATGTGTTAGCTTGACCCAGCCTCGGCATTCAAAGTTTTGGCAGATTTCTGGAGGTATGCTTTCCTTATGATGGATGTCTTACCAAGATCTCCACCTCTCCCCCACAACGAGATCACTCCAAGGCCACTGTTTTCTTTAGTGATTAACTGTGTGAGATCCCCTAAGCCTTGCTGCTTCTTCGTGGTGTCCCTTGCCTCAACAAACATGTCAAGCGCTGCTGTGCCAATAGCAGGGCTGGTAGCTGGTTGTTGCTGCATTACTGGCTTGGATCCAGAGTCACTGATGAGACTGTAACGTGAGTTCCTCTTGCTCACATCCTTGACCCTGAGCTTGATCTTCTCTATCTCTGCGACCACTGCATCTATGGGTAGTGCTGATGCTGCCATACATGATGGTATGAAGCGGCACCACCAGTGGGGCCGGTTATCCAAGTGAACAACAAACTCAATGCAATCCTCCACATCGTAGGCTAGGTCACGGACCTGCCTCACCCATGTCCTCACCACGTTGTTCTTGGCACGCTCTTCATTGGCAACATTGAGAAAGGAGTGCATCATCTCAAATTCACCTGCGATGAACACAAGGTCCCTCTTGCACTCTGCCGCAGCTTTGACTCTTCCTCAATAGCCGATTGGGCCTTGGTTAATACCCCTCCACCACCGACTTCGCCAATCCGACCACAAGATCCCCCATTCGCGCCGCCGCTCTTCCTGTCTCCCTCCCTCTCTCCCTTTTGTTTCTGTGTCGAAGCAGCTAGCAAGTGATGCAGCTAATGTAGTAGAATTGCATATTTTGAGTACCAAGAGATGGGACTAATGAAGGCAAGACCAGCTCCAGCTGCGAAACAAATAGTTTGGGCATTGTTGTTAGTCAAGGCTGGCAGGAACTGCCGGACGAGTCAGGTAAAAAAAAAAAAAAAATCTAGCTGTATGCTCAACAACTTTGTCTGGCCCTGTGAGCCTCTTGGTCAAGGGATCTGCATCTAACCCAATGTCTTAATAAATGAGTCCTATTGGAAAAAGAATATTTTGTTAAAGTTGGAATGTGGGGCAACTGATTGCACATGTTGTCACATGTGGCCAAAATGACCTCTTAAGAAGAATACAGTTGGTATGCTTCTACAAGAGAAACCTAACCCGAATGGTTGATTAGAGACAATTTTTCTTAAGAAAAATGAAAAACGATCATACCAAGTCAGAAATGCATTTTACTGAACTGGTTGCAATCAGCTAGCTGCGCAGGAGATAGAAAACACCCTGGTGGCACTTCTTTTGCTAAACTAACTTTTCTTCTGAGGTACTGTACTCACCAAACTGACTAATACGTACCCAAAAAAAAGTACTACGTGTGGTTACCAAAACAGGTTTGTACGTTATTTTGCACAGGTTAGTTCCTTTTACTATATTAGTTGCAATCAGCTAGCTGCGAAGGAGGTACATTTGCATATCTTTTGCTAAACTAACTTTTTGTCCTGAGGTACTGTACTCACCAAACTGACTAATAAGTACAACATATGGTTACCAAAAACAGGTTTGTATGTTGTTCTGCTCAGGTAATATTTCGAAAGTTACCAACTGAATGGCATATGGAGCAGTAGCATCAGGTGAATCCTCTGTACTGATATGCCTAGCTGTATTTGCTCTCCAGCAAGTGTATTTTGTTTTGGAGAAAAACTCTAGACACACTATAATCTGTTAATCTAAGCGATGTGCTTGTCCCAAACATGAGCCAGGTTTTACACCCTTTGGTCAAACACAGCTCCCTCACTCTGTTAGTTCATTTAATACTAATTAACAAGGCTACTAATGTTCAATTTCAAAATAATTCAAATACGCACACTACACTAGTACACTAAACTGAATTACCTTCGGAACCAAACTAAACGGATGGGGAACAACCAAGTAATGCCCTATCTGCATGTACAGGTCTGCTTCTACCGCCAATACTCTGGGATAATAACTTGGACCAGAGCTCTACACTGCTGAACTGCACGCCGCTAATCAGGATTTGGAATCAACTGCTCCAACAGTCAGCCAAACAAGAGAAACAGTGCGTTTCCGTACCTTGCGCAGGAAGATGCAAACGTGCAGCGGCAGTGGCCGCGCCCGGGGAGGACAAGGTCCAGAAGCCCTTTGGATCACGCCGCCACGTGATTCATCATCCCGGGGAGCGGCGGGGCAGTTGACTTGGGCGGCAGTGGCTAGGATGGCTTGTTGGGGCCGGCGGTGGGGCGGGGGCACCTTGTGGAGTGGAGCGGACAGCGGAGGCAGCCCGCGAGGGAGATCTGGCGAGGTCGAGTGATTGGTGCTACCGGCGGGCAACCGGGAGCGGTAGGATGCGGCCGCCGGCGGTGCCTGGATTCGGGATTTTGGGGCCGTGGTGATACGACTGTAGGAGCAAGGAGCGGCAGCGTCAACAGAAAAGACAGACAGGAGACCATTGACCAAGGACCCTTCATCTCACTGATTCTGTAGATCGTTTTTCTGTTTTGGCTCTTTTCCACTTTTTTTTTTTTTCCGGTAATGCTCTGTTTGGAGCGTCCTACCGATCGGACGCTCCGCGTTTGCTGGGCCTCGCGAAGTCATGGCCCATTTAGACTCCCGTAACGGCTCACTGGCGCAAACCCCGTGCCGTTCCGATTTGGATCTGCAAACGCATCGAACCAGACCATTCCCCAACCACTCGCTGGGGCTTCCGTCGGGCCGCTCTCTCGCGGAGGGTGCGGGAAGGCGATTCGCCGGCGGCGACGAAGATCCGTCGCCTGGTTCGCCGCCCGTCGCCCTACACCTCCGCGCGCGCCATTCCCCGCTGATTCGTCGCCCGTGCTGGTGTGTTGCTGCTCCCCATCTTCGCCCGCCACGAACAACAGCAGCTCGACCCGCATCGTTGCCGGTTGCTGATCCGCCGTCGACTCCCCCGCCGGTGTCGGGTAAGTCGCCGTTTCCTCCTCCTCCTCCTCCCCCCACCATATGCCCCTACTCTGCTCGGCGTATACGCGCTCGCGCGACTCGACTCGCACATCTCGTCGCACGCCGCTCGCTCGCCGGCCGGCCACGGTTGCGCGCCGCGCGCCGATTCCCCGCCGATTCGCTTCCCAGTGTCGATGCGGGGACGGGGAGGCTATGCCCTCGCATCGGCGAGCTCGCCGCGCACCCCACACCTGCAACTGCAAGTGCTCCCCCCCCCTCCCTCCGTAACGAAGCTGCTCGTCCTCCTCCGCTCGTGCGCACAAATCGCCGCCGCGCCCTCCTCTCCCATGCCCCCTGTTTTTCCTAGGCACCTTGTTTTGTCGCTCAATCTAATCTCCATTTTGGTCCCTGTGGTACAGACCTAGTAGTTGCTGTGTTCCTGGTAGCGTTGGACCCCTATTCCGCCATAGCTGACTACGTTGATGTTTCTGTTTGTGTCGCAGGGTAGGCTCTGTGTTATGACCAGTATGGTTTCTACGAGGTCGCGTTCGAAGGTCAAGCCACCTGGGAAGGATTCATCCGAGAACAGCAGCTCTGATGACGATGATTTTGAATCAGAATCATCTGGCAGCAGCAGCTATGATGACGACTTCGAATTGCGACCTCGTGATGGAGAAGTCAGCATGACGAAGCCGCGTACCCGTGCAGCAGCCAGGAAGGTGTCCTTAGCACTTTTGGTTCGCGGTCGAGGAGGGCCGCAAACCAGCATCAAGGCGAGCCTTCTTCAAGCACAAGAGTGATGAAGTAGCCTGTCAAGGCAAAGCCTCCTGTCAGAAAGATGATGCCTCCTGTCCCAAACAATGTTGCGCGAAGAATATTTACCTTCAACCAAAGGGACCAAGCCCCCTGTTCCTGGTATTGATGTTAATTTGTTTCGCATTACAATTTTTCGATCTATATGTTCATGTTACATCTAGTTATCATACAAGTATGAAGGGGTAACATGCTGATTTATGTATCTGGAAATACTATGTTGACATACTATGTTGCCAATTGAATATTTTGGTTTGCCTCAATGTTTCATCTATACTTGTTCTACTGTTTCCATTTTGCTTTGTGCATGTTTCAAATATAGTTGCAGCAGGCCACTTTACTTGTTTTAGGGGTACAGAAAGTTAAAGGCAGGGAGTCAGAAAGTATTAGTGCATTAGTGTTGTATTATCTTAATCTCTTTCTACATAAAGAATGGCATTCCTTAGAGCTCCAAAAGGAGTTTTGTTTCATCAGTTCATGTTGTCAATAAAATTTGCATTATTCTACCACCTAAAATCAAGATAAGGTTCTAGGTAAAAATGTTTGAAGATCAGGAATTGACATTTTTCATGCCAAATCTCCTTTTGTTTCAAACAAGGCTACAACCCTTCTATATAATTTAGTGCATTAGTGCATTAGTTCTCTTTTCCAAATACTCGAAATGGTATGTTTCAGTGCCCCAAACAATATATGTTTCAGCTTCTCCCACTTTTTTGTTTCAGCAGTGCAAGACAAATGTTTGAAATATTATGCTTATGCTGTGCATTTGTACTATTTCCAATTTGATTTGTTCATGTTTCATCATCCACATGTTATTTTTACTTTACTAATACACACATATTTCAATGATGGTAGCAAACCCATTGACATTATAACCTTTAATGGTGTTGCATGGTTGCCCTGGCTTCTCTCAATTTGCTCATCAGCCTCCCCTGTTTCACCTTTTTAAATTTGTTTGTTTCACCTTTATTTTTTCTCGAATGGTCTCGGTCAATTTGCTCATCGCCCCCGCCTTTCATTATGATTGTATAGGGTTCTTGTCCCACCTTCATCCTAGTTATCCCTTTTTCCTACCTAATATATCCCTCTTAGTGTTTTTAAAACACCAATGCTATAGAACATGCCATAGCGCCGGAGGCGCCTCAGGGACCCTGCGATACAAGACCTCATAGTACAGAATGACATTACTAGGATCCCTATATAAACCTAGTGCCGAAGGCGCATTAGTGAATGTAAGCCATTCACTCCGAGGCCGAGAGGGCCGGTAGGCCCTCGAGGCCGAGCGGTGAAGACGTATAAAACCCATCGCAGGGACCCTGTGATACAAGACCTCATAGTACACAAAGAAGGGACCCTACGATTGGTAACATTTTTTTTTTGAACATGTTTCATTACATTGTCTTCTGATGTTTCACCATGATACGCCTATTATTTCAAACTGATCTGTTTTTTTTTTTTTTATATGCAGGAACTGCTATTCCCAATCCCAATCAGTCATCAAAAGAACTATTCAAGACAAGGTTTTCAATCCACAGGATACGTGACTTGGTGCGTGAGGGCAAGATCAATGCTGAACAGACTAAATGGATAGTTGATACTGGTTTTGGCGCCCTACTTTCCATGTTCGAGCTTTTTCGGTTCCTATTGAGCTTGCCCATTGGGTCATGAAGCACATAGATACTGAGTTGAGAGAGTTTAGGTTCAAGAAAAATGTCATTGTGTTTGACAAGCAGCTGATCTGCAACATCGTTGGGGTGGGTAGCGGAGTTAATCCTGTCAAGCTTTCGCCCTCTCCAGATGAAATTGAGGAATTCCTGAAGATCCGTAAGCCGTTCATGTCCGGAAGCCGCTGTAAGTTTATCAATTGCATTGAGGTTTTGACGGGAGCTGAGGACAAGGCAACTTTCATGAGGGCTTTCATTCTTCTTGCATTTGGGTCTGTTTTATGCTCTAGTACAGATAATGCAGTACCTACCCGCTTGTTGCATAGCTTGGTTGATGTTTCTGAAATCAACACCTTTGATTGGGCTGAGTTGATTATTGAAGATTTGATGAATGAAATTTGCAAGTACCAGAATTTGCTTGGTCTTGAAGAAAGAGCTGTTGGCAGCCCTTATATTGGTTCTTGCCTTCTCATCCCTGTGGTATATTTTACTACTCTTTGTCTTCTTTTATTCATTTGTTCTTATGTTTCATTATCACTTCTTTGTAGTTTCATTAGTTTGGATATGATATGCTGTTTTTTTTCCTTTTGCCTTTATGTTTCAATACTTTTATTAGTTTCATTAGTTTAAAATAAATGTGCAGATTGCATATATGGACAGCCTTATGATACCTGCTGACCGTGGCTCCCATCAAATTAACTACTCTGTGCCTCGCATTTGCCATGCAACCAACAAGGACTTCGAATTCATCTCAAAGGTTGACCGGAGTAGGGTCGAGCCGTGGATTTGGGCGGTTACCTGTGAGTTTCTTTTGTGTTGTTTCGTTTTGAGTCTTCTTTGTTTTATTCATTGCATTATTTCTTCTGACACTACTATTTTTATTGATTCATAGTTTCGAACAGCCAGCCCCTACCCCAATCCTGTACCATTGAGTGGTTATGTTCCTCAGGAAAAAGGAATCGATGAAGAAGATCCCATGGTTGGGGGTACCAATAGTGCATCCTTTCATGAAGAAGAGCCTGTGGTGTCGAGCCTTGAAGGCTGGATGGATGCACCAGGAACCTCTACTCATGGTCCACCGGATATGGCTGCGGGATCTTTCTAGGTGAATCTTGATTACAAACTGTCATGATTTTGCATACATGTTGCATTGCTCTTTTCTTCATGTTTCAGGCCTCTACATTGACATGTTTTTGGGATGATCACACTATGTTCCACTATTTTTTTCTTCATGTTTCATGATTTATCACACTATGTTTACATTGACATGTTTTTCCCAGTGTTTCTTTTTTGCAGACCCTCCCTAAAGAGTGCCAGATTCTTTTGGCTGAGTACAAATCGTCCGTGGAGACTGATCTTGATGAGCTAACACAAAAAATGGCTGCCACCCTCAAGGAGCAATCAAAGGTTATCTTCGAGAAGCGTGGTGCTGAGCTGGCTGCCAAGATCAGCCGCGCCCAAAACTGCAAAGGCGTTGCTAATTTGGCAACTAAGCTAGATGCTTTCTCTGCTCTCAACTTTGAGTTCAATGTTGGACCCTCTCAAACAACTAACCAAACTGTCCCACCTCATGATCCGACTAGCCCAAAGACAAATCTTTCTCGTCCAGCTAGCCCAAAGACATCCCCTCCACCAATCATACCACCGGAGAAAGTTTCCAAAGAGACTACGCCTTCCCCTCCAAAGAAGCCCGAAGCATTCCCCACCACCACCACCAGAGAAAAAAAAAATCCAAAGAGGCTACAACTTCTCCTACAATAAGTCCAAGTACTTCCAAAGAGGCTATGCCTTCTCAAGCAAGCCCCAAGCCTTCCCCTCCAAATTTGCTAGCCCGGCATTCCCCATCACCACCACCGGAGAAAGAATCCAAAGAGGCTATGCCTTCTCCTCAAGCAAGCCCCAAGCCTTCCCCTCCGGAAGCCCGAAGCCTTCCGCTCCACCACCACCGAGAAAAAATTCCAAACAAAGGCTATGCCTTCTCCTAAAAAGCAAGCCCCAAGCCTTCCCTTTCAACCCATTCAAGAGATGATATGCCTAATTTCAACTTGTTAGGTGAAGATGATCCCGCTTTGAAGGTGTGTGTGGTGAAGGATCGAGGAGCCCTTACCCTTGAGCAAGGATCGGGCCGTCGCAAAACCTTTGTGACGCGCTACATCTGCGCGCCCGGTGTAGTGAAAAATGAGCAAGGGTCTTCGCACTTCTCTCGACGGGTGCGAAGGGTAAGGAAGCTAGCCGAGCCAACTAGGTTTCGTATAGGTAGTTGGAACGTGGGGTCCCTAATAGGTAAGTTAAGAGAGTTAGTCGATGCAGCGAGCAGGAGGCGTGTAAATATCCTATGCGTGCGAAAACTAAATGGAAGGGCCGGAAGGCGAAAGGAGGTGGAGGGTACGGGCTTCAAGCTTTGGTACACGGGGTCAACATCGGGTAAGAATGGTGTAGGCATCTTAGTCGATAGGAGCCTTAAGGATGGAGTCGTAGGCGTTAGGAGGCAAGGTGATCGGATTATCCTAGTTCGACCGGGTCGTTGGAGATTTGGTGTTTGAATGTGATCGGTGCCTATGCCCCCCGTAGGGTTTAGTGAGAGCACCAAGAGTCGGGCTTTGGGAAGATCTAGATAGCATGGTTAGCACCGTGCCTATCGCTGAGAAACTCTTCATAGGAGGGGATCTCAATGGCCATGTGGGTGCGACCAATATAGGGTTCGAGCGAGTGCACGTGGTTTCGGGTATGGTAGTCGGAATGAAGAGGGGAGGATGTTTTGAACTTTGTGTCGGCTACGATTTGATGTTAGCGAATACCCTCTTTGGGAAGAGGGAATCCCATCTAGTGACCTTCCATAGTGGACAACACTTTCGAGCGGTCGACTTTATCCTTGCAAGGAGGGAGGATAGGCGTGATTGCTTGGATTGCAAGGTGTTACCGGGGAGTGTGTTGTCCCTCAACACAAGCTTGTGGTGGCGGACTTTCGTTTTTTAGGGTTCGTGTCCATCGGGACAAACATGCCAAGACCACGAGAACGAAGTGGTGGAAGCTTAGAGGGGAAGTGGCACAAACATTTAAAGAGAGGATGTTGTGCGAGGGGCCTTGGGAAGAGGGAGAAGATGTAGATGATATGTGGCTAAAGATGGCAACATGTGTTTGGAAGGTGGCCTCAGAAGTGCTTGGCGTGAGCAGGGGAGGCAAACAGGAAGCAAAAGATACTTGGTGGTGGAATGATGAGGTGCAAAGGGCTATTAAGGAGAAGAAGGAGTGCTTCAAGCACCTCCACCTTGACAGAGTGCAGACCAACATCGAGGGCTATAGGACAAAATAAGAGGGCCGCAAAGTGAGCTATGAGTGTAGCAAAGGGGCGGGCTTTTGACGACCTTTATCGACGGCTAGGCACAAAGGAAGGGAGAAGGACATTTATAGAATAGCCAGGATCCACGAGAGGAAGACAAGGGACATAAACCAAATCAAATGCATCAAGGATGAGACAGATCGTCTTCGGTTGAAGGATGAGGAGATCAAGGATAGATGGCGAGAGTACTTCGACAAGTTGTTTAATGAGGAGAATGAGGGTCCTACCCTTGAGTTGGACGACTCATTTGATGATACCAACAGACGCTTTGTGAGGAGGATTCAGGAGGCAGAGGTCGGAGAGAGGCTTTGAAGAGGATGAAGGGAGGTAAAGCGATGGGCCCTAATGGTATCCCCATTGAGGTGTGGAGATGCCTGGGTACTAGAGCGGTAGTATGGCTAACTAAGCTTTTTAACCTCATTTTTCGGGCAAACAAGATGCCTGATGAATGGAGGAGAAGTATATTAGTACCAATCTTCAAGAACAAGGGAGATGTTCAAAGTTGTACTAACTACCGTGGGATTAAGCTGATGAGCCATACGATGAAGCTTTGGGAAAGGGTCATCGTGCATCGCCTAAGAAGATCGACAAGTGTGACCCAAAACCGTTTGGGTTCATGCCCGGAAGGTCGACCATGGAGGCAATTTTCTTGGTGCGACAGCTTGATGGAGAGGTATAGGGAGCGTAAGAAGGGACTTGCACATGGTCTTTATTGACCTCGAAAAGGCGTATGACGTAGTACCGAGAAATGTCATGTGGTGGGACTTAGAAAACACAAAGTCCCAACTAAGTACATTAACCTCATCAAGGATATGTACAAGGATGCGATGACATCCGTTCGGACATGTGATGGCGATCTGGTGACTTTCCAATTAAAATTGGACTACATCAAGGGTCAACATTGAGCCCTTATCTATTTGCCCCCGGTGATGGATGAGGTCACAAGGGACATACAAGGTGATATCCCTTGGTGTATGCTCTTTGCTTTGATGTTGTGGTGCTAGTTGACGAGAGTAGGGCAGGGGTCAATAGGAAGCTAGAGCCGTGGAGGCACACATTAGAGGCGAAAGGGTTCGGACTTAGTAGGACCAAGACCGAGTACATGAGGTGCGACTTTAGCCCTGTCTAGGCATGATGATGGGGACGTTAGCCTTGATGGACAAGTGGTGGCCAAGAAGGATACCTTTCAAAAATTTAGGATCGATGCTACAAAAGGATGGCGACATTGATGAAGATGTTAGGCATAGAATTTCAGCCGGTTGGTTGAAATGGCGTCAAGCTTCTAGCATCCTCTGTGACAAGAGGGTGCCACATAAGCTAAAAGGTAATACAGGACGGCGATTCGCCCGGCGATGCTATACAAAGGCCGAATGTTGGCCTACAAAAAGGCGACATGTCCAAAGAATCGAGTGTAGCGTAGATGCGTATGTTAGCGTTGGTCTTGTGGACACACAAGAAGGGATAGAGTCCGAATAAAGATATTCGGGATAAGGTCGTGGTGGCACCAATTGTGGAGAAACTGATTCAACATCGTTTGAGATGGTTTGGACATGTCCAACGGAGGCCTCCCGAGGCGCCGGTGCATAGTGGGGTTTTTACGGCGAGGCGATAATGTGAAGAGAGGTAGAGGCCTACCTAGATTGACTTGGGACGGGCGATTAAGAGAGACCTTAAGGAGTGGAATATCTCCAAAGCTTTAGCTATGGATAGGAGCGCTTGAAGACTAGCAATCAACGTGCCGGAACCGTGACCTTTGTTTTTTTTTCTCTTCCCGTCTACCCCCTAACTCTACTTCTTGTCCTGTGCATATCCTTTGAGTTTCTTTTTACACTTGTTTCTTGTGGGTTTCATCTCTAGCCTACCCCAACTAGCTTGGGACAAAAGGCTATGTTGTTGTTGTTGTTGTTGTTGTTGTATTAGCAGCTCTACATATGTTTACTTTCAGGCCTCACTTTTTGTTTGACTGCATGTTTCATTTTACTTGTTCAAGTGTCTCAGTTTTGTTTGACTGCTTGTTTCACTGCATGTTTCATAGAGTTGTAACACCTCGCAATTACAACCACATTTTGTTTCACTGCATGTTAATCTACTTAGGTGTCATTTCCTAACCTGATTAACAAATGCCTATTATAGAGTAGATAGATAGCTGACAGTCAGCTTTGGACACTAGTTCTTTCATGTTCTTTGATGGATCTTGTAGTCTTTTTTCCAGAACAATGGTCCTTGGAGCCACATTTTGTACTCTCTGCCTTTGATTGACTATTAGAGCATATTGACACATAAAGGTTGCAATAGTTGCAGCTTGACTGCTTGTTTCACTGCATGTTTCATATTACTTGATATGTATGTTTCAGTTTGATTACAATCTTTCTTGCCCCTGTTATGGAGGACACTAGGGATCTCTCCAAATATGCTCTCCACATAATTTAACTACATGTATCTTTCATTGCAGTTCACCCCACTATTGAGAAACAAATTGGGCCAAGCACATTTGAGAAGAAGACTAGACATAAGAGGGCAGCTTTGCACCTCAAAGCTCCTGAGAAGACAAAAAGGATCAAGGTTGATGATATCACACTTGTTTGGAATACTTATTTGGATAAAAGAGCCTTTGATGCTGGATTCAAGCTACAGGGGGAAGAACAATCATGAGTAGTTGCACAATCATTTTTTTTTCAATACTAGTTTTTCATATGTTTGAATTGCTTCTTTCTACTGTTTCAATATGTATTTTATATCTCCTTTTTCCTTTTCTGCTACAAGGCCACCTTTCATTGATATCTCTGGCTTCCATGTGACCTATGATGTTTTTTACAACTCTCTCAAGGCAAGGGGTCTGGTCAGCAACGAGCTTATGTCGTTGTGGTCTTATGATTTCAACCTCGACCAACTTCAAATGAAAAGTCATCTGTTAAGAAATTTGCTTTCCCACAGCTTGTGACGGTAAACTCGCAACATTATCTTTTTTTTAATCTACAGATTTCTTTCTTTGCAACTGGACTTTTCTTATCTAACTGGTATTAACACATATTAACTGTAAATTTGTCTTTTCCACAGACTTTTCTTGGTGGTCCTCCATCTTCCTTCATACATCATGGCACTTGCATTAAGGCCTACAAGAGTCTAAATAAGACATTTACTATTGGCAACATGGACCTGGTACATAAGATTTACTTTATGATCTTTTCCCCCACAAGTTGAAATGTTTTTGGTTATGGCTGGCCCATATTCATTCCTCTTCTAACTAATTTCTATATATATTTTATGTAGCTCTTCTTTCCTATTCTGGATGACAAACACTGGGTTCTTGTTTGTGTCATCATGTTCATAAAAAGTTTGCCTACTTAGATTCTTTTGGGTGGTAAATCTTGTTTGACATCTGCTGAGCAAGTGGTAAGTGTCTACTCTTTTGTTTCAGTAGTTAATCATGTACTGTTCAACTATCAGTTATACACTGTTTCATTCTATATTTGGGGTGGCAGCATGTGAATTAGCAATGCTTTTGTACTGTTTAAACTTTTCTGTACCTGCCACTATTTTTTTCAATTGGTCTTTCATATGCTCCAGTTTTGTAGCACTTTTTACAATGTTTCATTTGATCCCATTGTTTTTTTCTCTGATTTTCCAGAGTGAGAATTTTAAATCCACGGCCATTCAATCAAAACTCTTCAAAACTGACTTTTCAGACTTTGAGTGGACCTTCCCTAGTGGATATCCTACACAAAAAAAATTTGTATGTTATTTTCTCACTTATATCTTTTTCGCTGATCCTCTTTTTGTTCATCATTTGTAATGCTCACTATATGTTTCATCATTGTTCTATGCCCTTCCCTTTCTTTTTTTTAAGGCATGACTGTGGTATCTACGTAATGGATTATATGGATGCATTTGATGGGAAGGAATTTGTTTCTTCGGCTATTGAACTAGTATGTGTTCCCATTCTTTGAAGTTCTCATTGCTTCTGCTATCTTTTTTAAAATGTATAAACATGCTTGGTCATACTTTGCCCTTGCCTTCCTTTTTTCCCTATAGGCGACTCCACTTGAGTTCAGGAAGCAATGTGCTGCACGCCTTCTTCTATCGGCGCAATGTCGCCGATCTAAAGTCCTTTCAGGAGAAATATAATCTGATCAAGGCATGAGCATGTTGCTCTTAGCTTGTTAGGATATATGGATTGAAAAACCCTGAATGCTATTTTTTGTATTACATGGAGTCGAGTTGATGCTATGTAATCAGGAGTTGATGTTATTGTACCAGTTTGGTACCACACGATAGCTATGTTTGTTTAGATGTTAGCCCTTTTATCAAATACTGTTAGCAACCATGTTGCATTGGTAATATGATGAAGGAATCCCATCTTTATGTTTGAATGTGTCGCCCCTGTACAGCAAGTGCTCTGTTCATATAATGGCATTAGTGCTGTGTTCCAAATACTCGAAATGTTATGTTTCAGTGATGAAACAATATATGTTTTAGCTTCTCCCACTGTTATGTTTCAGCATTCAAAGAAAAATGTTTCAAATAGTAGTTTAGTACTGAACATGAAAAATATATGTTTCAGCTTCTCCCACTTTTTGTTTCAGCAGTTCAAGCCAAATGTTTCAAATAGTAGGTTCATGCTGTCTCATTTTCACTTGATTCCACAAAAACAGCAACAATATATGTTTCAACTTCTCCCACTTTTTTGTTTCAGTAGTCAAAGAAAAATGTTTCATGTAGTAGGTTCATTCTGTCTCAGTTTCACTTGATTCCAAATGAACAGCAGTAATAATCTGGTGTTTCAATATACCATACACAGATGTACATAAAAGCAAATCACCATGTTTCAGCGCTGAAACATTACATGTAAACTACAATCAAGTCTCTTCCAACACATGTAACAGTATGAATACTATGTTATATCAGCAATGATTATGAATATGACATAACTTATAAATTAATGTGCTTTTTTGAATGAATTTGTTTCATGTAAAATGCTATAAATTACGGACGCTATCACTAGAGCTTCAACTCAGTTGCTTTCATCACCTCCATTAGCTCTTTTTCGCCTTTTGCATGGTTTTGCACTCTTCCACGTTGTGATCATCTTCATCGCAAAAAGGAGCATTTTGTAGCTTTCTTTTGCCCCTTCTTCTCGACCACTCTTCTTCTTTGTAGCTTTCTTTTCTTTTGCTGCACAACGCTTTTGTGTCTATCCACCTTTTTCCTGGGCCTCCCTTGTGCTTTGTTGGCTGGAGGGTTCTGAAACATAGGTGTCTTTACTGTCGTCTCTCGTTGGATCTGCCCTTGGTGTGTACTTGGTGCTATAGCGACCAGATCTTGGTTTGTACTTGGTGCTATAGCGATCGATCTTGGTTTGTAGTTGGTGTTGTAGCTCTTGCTTTCCTTGCTGCCCTAACTACTTCCCAGACCTTGTCCAGACCTTCTGAAGCAATTCGGTAATCTTCCGGCTCAAAACATGTATCTACAGCCATTGCATTCATTTTCTTGCACAAAGCATTGTATCTCAGCTTGTTTGTAGTAGGAACACCAAAAGAGGCATCAGGTTTCAAGAGCTGTTCACTGATTTGTATGTTGGCTTCTTTTGCCCATCTTTTCAGCAGATACTTTTCTGGAATTTGCTCTACATCCATACATGTAAACACTTTCAGAATGTGTGGACAGAGAAGACCGTCTCGCTCAAACATATTGCAGCTACATGAGTATGTTGTCTCGTTGTCCAGGACTTGAACTGTGAATGTCTTCCATATGAGCTCACCCCATATTAGCACTCTCTTCATTATCTCGATGGTATAACCTCCATCATGTTTCGTTTCGTGCCCTTTTTTGCACGCTGTTGAGTCACGAAGGAGCTCCTGGAACTTGTAGAAGACAGACCTTGAGTAGAAGCGTGCAACTTGCTTCTCAAACGGCTATCTCCCCCAAAGTGGTGGATCCGAAGTCTCACCCTTGCATCCCTCAACATTCTCCTTTTCAGCTCTTGTGTCCATGATATACTCGTGTTATTGTGTGACAAACTGTAGAACCGAATCACCCGGTTGCAACATCCTCTCGAAGAGTGCATTCATGCTCTCTCGATCTCCCCTCGTGGTGATTGTGAATGGGAAGAATGCCTTCCTGAAATAAGCCGGTGCCCACATGTCCCTATTAGCCGACGCGCGTTCTCAAACGCCTTGCTCCTTTGTAGGTTGTGCTTGACCTCCAACTTTTGCCACAAGTCCTCGAATTCTTTCAGCGTATCGGTCCGTTGATACAGATTTCAAATTCCTTTGCAAAATCTTCACTCTTGTTTATCACCAAGTAAGTTTGTCACATGCTTTGTCGACCACGTGAAATTTGCAATTCCCGTGTACAAAGACCGAAAAAGAGATGTGTCAATATTCATATTTTCTAGCAATTCCACATCAACTTGTCGTTAAACTATTGTTGCAACCGCCCTAAGATCATGTGCCATGTTCAGTAATCTTATGTTTCAATTGTGTCTACTCACTAAGTCCACATCAGCAAGCATTAAACTCATGTTGCAAACGCATAAGGACATGTCTCATGTTCAACAATCATATGTTTCAATTACGTCTATTCACTAATACCACACCAGCAAGCATTAAACTGATGTTGCAAACTCATGTTTTTTATGTCTCATGTTCAACAATCATTTGTTTCATTTTTTTCCACTCGCTATTCATTAATGATTTAAAGTAGGCCTTACCTGTGTATAGCATCGGGGAAGACTAGTGGAATAGCAGCTTTCATTGCCTTATCTTGATCTGTCATTATATTCTTTGGTTCCGCACCCCCATTGCTTCTTTGAGTGCTTTGAATACCCGCATCGAACGACTCGGGCGGTGCGTCCGAATCAACGAACAACCAAGCAATATTGATTGCATATGGTTGTTTATCCCTACTATCGGAGCAAAGGGCAGGTTATATCTGTTGACACAGAAGGTTGTGTCGAAGAAGATACAATCTCGAAAAAGCCTTGCACAGCTCTCTTGTTCTTCCATCCATCCGCAAACGCACCCGACAAAGATTCTCGAGCATCAATCTGCTCCGCATAAAAGAAGGACGGACTCTCGGACTGCCGCTCGGGAAGTACTCTAATGTGGTGTCCATATCTCTGTAATGGAGTCCTTTCCTCGGTCGGTTCTCAAGTTGGAGACATCCTTTGTTGTGAATGTGAGGTTCTCCAACCCTCCATGCAAATTAGCAAGGACGGCCATGATATGCATAGTTGGTATATTTACGTGGTGGAGCGTCTTGAGCAACTCATAATCTGCGTGCGAAATCCTTCTATGAGATCTCAAGTGCTTACTTCTTCCAATTTGTTTCACCAGTGGGTGAGTGTGGTCCTCTCGAATACTACCACTCTCCACTTTCCTTCCCGCTTAGAGATTGCCATTTTAAGCCTTTGCGGTCATATCTCTTAACAATGGGTGCACTTCTTTGATCCTATGGTCAATACAAATGAAGTGATCTTCTTCTTTGATGCCTTCGCTTCTTCTACACTTTTGGTAGGCCTCTTCCTCTTCAAGGATTCATTACTTGCTGTTGTGTTTTCCTCCTTCTCGACAAGTGGCTTTCCTGCATGCATGCATTCAAATTCCTGTCTGATATGCTCATGAGTGATCACCGCACTCTTTACGTGTGACGTAGCATGTATACTGAACCCCATCTTTAGTGCATAAGCATTGTAGACTTTTCTTGCCTCCTCAACGGTGTCAAATTCCATCCCTTCAAACGGCACAACGGGCCGTGAGTTGACCACATCTTCTTCTTCGTAGTAGATTTCTTTTATCCGATGACACCTCCACATCAATAAAGTTGGCCGGACCATCTGTGTTGTTGGAGACACTCCGGTTGACATCAATTTCTCCTTGTCCCTGCATAAAGGTGTTGCACAAGTTTTAGGCGTGACAAATATATGATCATTTGTTCTCCAAGAAACTAATGAAACAATGCTTGTTTTGTATAGTGCAAAGTTTCCTTACTTCGACAACAGGCCCATGTGATGTATGAACAATTGTTTCACCATTTTGGATCAGCCCAACAATATTACTCCTTCGTTGCATGTTTCCACTATCAACAAAATTTGAAAATATCAATGTTGTAAAATAGTATTAGGTGATGCTTCACAAGCTAAAAATTCTATGTTAGGTAGCAATAATGCAATCATGTACTACATTTTCCACATCAAGCTGCTTTTGAAACTAATGTTGCAAAATTATCTAAGCACATGTCACATTATTCATCAACCAATGTTTGAATTAGCAATCGCTATCCACAAATCCAAACATAGGTCGGTCGGTTTGAATCGTAGGCCTTACCTCGCATTAATACCCATGAACCCTCCCCGGAACTAGCACCCACTCCATCTCCAAAGATCTAAACTTTGACCTGACAACCTTTGTTGCTCGAAGCACCTCCTCCATGACACGGTAACATGCTGCCGAAGCACCTCCTCCATGACCTTGTAACCCGCGCTGCTCAAGCACCTCCTTCATGAGCCCGAGCCCGATAGAACAAAAAAAAGTATCACGCATACTTGTACATCCTAGGCAGGAATCCGTGGCAACATCTATATATCCAACTATGTTCAATGATCGTTCAAGAATATCTCTAAGTACTACTTAGTAGCTACCAAAGTAGAGCATGTTCAAATTGAACATTAAGATGCATAAACTTTTCGAATCAGAAAGAACATACATACAGAGGAATAAGTTTCGGGAAGCAACTAAATGTGATAAAAGCATTGCCCCGATAGTCTCAAGTCCGAAAGTCTGAAGACAAAGATTGTTGCATTTTTGTAAGGTGCTATTGACTATTTCCACATCAACCTTAGGTTCAACCACATGTTGCAAATCTGCCTAATCATAATGTCTCATCTGTTCATAACCACATGTTGCATTTTTCCATCTGTTTATTTTGCTTACCTCGGATACTCCATGAATGTCCCATGAACTCGCACCTTTCTTGATCTTCCCTCACGTGCTCGATAGAAGAGATTCATTGAATCGATGCAACAATGGGAGGAGGGGGCGACGAGCATACGGATGTTTCTCGGGAGGGAACTCAATCCCATGTAGTAGGTGAGGGCGAGACATTGGTGTAGCTTTCCTTCTAAATCTGCTGCATTCACAATTCAAAAATTTCAGAGATCGGGGCCACGTGCTTGGAGCGGGTGTGGGGAAGGGGATGGGGGTGCTTGGAGGGTCACGTGCTGCGATTTCGAAGGATGGGGGAAGAGCTCGGGGATCGCCATACCGCTGCCGCCGATCGATGGGATGGGGAAGGAACTGCCGCCGTGGTCTCGCACGAGATCGGGGAGGCGGCGTGCCGGGTGCCGCGGGGGAGGAGTCGGCGCTGATTCGGTTCGCGGCGTGGCGTGGGCGGCTCAACGCCGGCGGTGCTGCTTTGTGCAGTCCGGGAACGCCGCCGGCGCCGGCTGCCGCAACGGCGGCGCGGTTCGTCTGATTCGGACGGTTGGGGAAGGAGCTTGCCCGTTGCGTGGTGTTTCGTCGGGCTGCTGGGCATTATTCGTTAGTGGGCTTTAGGTGGGAGCGTCCGATGGGCCTGAGGGACGTAGGGCGTCCCCAGCGCCAAGCGTGACCGTTTTTTTCGGTTTCCTTATTATTATTCTGTATCTTCTCAGAAATTACTGATGAACAGATGGAGTATTTGTTTCGCACAAGCCATCCTAACCTTGAGCGAGCTTAGCCCAAGGAATTTCCTTGATAGCACAAACCTTAAGACAAGCTATCCTACTAACTAGAAATTTTTATTTCAAAATTTCATATCATCTCGAGTAATGCTTTTGAGAAAAAAATCTTACTTTACAGGAAAAAAAATAGATAAAGGATAGGTGGAATGGAAGAGCTAGGATATCCAGGTTTGCAGTCTTTGACTTTTTTTTGGTTGAAATGTGTTTCAACGGTCTTGATTGAGTTCAAATTTCCTTTTGTCGCCTTATATTGTTTTCAGTTTTGTTTTGCCATTATCTAGTGCTCATCGAGTGGATATGCAACCGGCTTCAATTCAGACACGGCGGTGTCGTCTTATATATTGTAATTCAGTTTTATCCAGTACCGAGTGCTCATCGAGCCGCCATGTGATCGACTCCACTTCATTCATAGCGGTTCATAGCAAGCTCGAATGTCTAGTATATTCTTGTTAAAGGACAAGGCACATGGTTTCTTGGGCAGTGTTTTGCTGGTTCATTGTGCATAATGTGGGAAAAAAAACTCCACTTACTAGTATGACATTAGAGATACATACCTCTTTAACCAAACAAACAAAAATCAAAAAGAAAGAAGAAGACCACACCCACCACTCAAATAAAATTATGTTATACATTTATTATCACCCCATAAGTACTTTTCTACAGCAAACACTAACAAAACTAATAGTGTTAGAGTCACAACAATTATTATCAATGTCGTCTTCTGCACACATAATGGTATTAACCGTAGTTCAATCCCATGATGGCTATTCCTTGGTGACAACCGACCACAATCCTACACAAAGTTAATATATGCTTCATTAGACGAACATTATGACAGCCAGATATTTATGACAAATTTTTGGAGTATATGATGGTCATACATGTTCCAAAACAATCTTAGAACCAATTAAAAGATGAATAACTAACACACATGTGTATGTAGACTACTAGATGGGGACCCCGTGCGACACGGGCGATATTTTACTTGTGGAAGGAGGTGTGGTAGGGGAAAAGGAAATGGTTTTGAACAGTCTAGGAGAGGAAACCGGTGGAGCACTGTAGCTATTGTGGTATTGTAGCTAACTCTCCACATTTAAAGATCTCTATAGATTAGTGCTCTAGTCTTGGCATGTATCACACAGATGTTCTAGTATGCATGGTGAGCCGAGTAGTGGTATTTTAATTTGTTGCCTAAATAGGTACTATGTGGCTTATGATCGATGTCATTACAAATGCATCATATTCATGTTAACACTTTCATGTTAATATGCAGGATTAGCCTTGAAGCAAAATTTAGATGTATGGTGTTACACAAAATTGGGTTAACAGGCCCCTTCTAAGGCTATGTGTTAGCTAATAACTGTTTTGCAGTGGCATGTGCCAATCTCAACATCTTTTATAACCTAACTTTTGGTGCAAATAGTTAATTCTTCTTGCATAATTTCTAGCTAAAAACAACTCAATTAATATTCAAATATTTCTTCTCTTTTCTCAGAGAAACAATAAGTCAGATGCTTTAACACAAAGGACACTATATGCATACAAATGCAGCCAACGTGGAATAAAAAATTACTGGGAAGGTAGGTGCTACTATAGAGTCTAGGGATTTAACTAGGCGCACATATGATTCACACTAGAACCTTCACCAAATTTGTTTAATAAAAAGAATCCAAACATAAAACTTTGACAAAAAAAACATTTTTTTCTTGTTTAACTCAGTGGTTTTAACTGAAGGATTGTAGTGGGTTAGAACAATATAATGTCATGGTTCCTTTGAAAACATGATTGAAAGTTTTAGTTTATAGATACTCTTTAAAAAAAATGATACATCAAAGCATATTTTATTAATATTTGTAATCCTAACAATTCATACCTTGTGAACGTTTCTATCAAAATGTTACAAATATATGTATTCATTTTAATGAGGTGTCAAGCATAGTACAATATGAAGTTGTTGTTGAAGCATTGCATAAATCTAGAAACCATTAAATTATATGTTTCTCTTCAATTGGATATAGTAATTTAAAAGAAACTAAAACAATCCAATATACCTTCTTAAGTCTTTGATATATCCAAGAGCATGAACTACGCCAAGGTTAATACCGACTATTCTTTCAAGCCTGCAACATTAAAAAAAAATATCTGTTATGGAAACTACAAAAATGACTTGCAATTTGGGATTGTCAAAAATCTAAGAGCATATGGCGCTGGGTATTTTTGAACCGGCAGTGAATTGGTGGAGCACTTGACCTTTCTCAATTAGTGAATACTCAAAAGTTGTAGGTATACTTCTGAAATTTAATCATGTCCTTTCAACACTTAATTAATAATAAACATAAACTATATGCACCGTACTAATAAGATCCATGGTTTATGAAATTGTATTTATCTAGATAACATACTATATTTCAATTTCTATTTGTATATCTGTAATAAGATGTTTGTTCCTACATGTTCTTCCTTCCACATGTCATCTCACAAGTGAAATTAATAAAACTGTAAGAGAAAACACCTGAACAATATGTACAGAGCATAAGTGTTGCCAAAGCGCCTTCCTACTAGAACCCTTCACTGGAATGACAGAAAAAGCAAGCATTTCATGTACCTGTAGGTACTGGAGTTCCACAGACGAATAGTCCCATCATGTGAACCTGTGATTAATACTGAAAGTTCTGAATGATAGTAGACACAACTAGTATGGCGTGCATGCCCTTTGAGCGTTTGAACAAGTCTTCCCGTCTCCATGTCCCGGATCTGATTAGCAAAGAGGATGTCACTTGTGAGTCAAGATGTATTATTTATGGGCAACAACATAGTGAGTGTATTCTTCAGTAAATTAAGATGGTATACTTGTGCAGTCCCATCCCATGAACCGGCAACCAAATACTGCCTCATATCACTTATGTAACTGTAAACACAAAGCAGGCCCTCCGGGTGATCAGATAGCGTAATTTTGCTCTCAGGAGAAGAAATGTTCCAGATCTGCAAAGCATAGAGTAGAACAAATCTGTTTAATAAGTCTCCATGGATTGAATTTAGAAATATTTCTTTCGTGCAGAGCACTAACAATCTGTTTTTGAGTCCAAGTCAGACCTTAATTGTGTGATCCAAGGAAGCAGATGCAAAACTGTTGGTGCTCACTGGGTTAAAATTTACATGTGTTACTTTCTCCCCATGTCCCTTAAATGTTTGAGTACACTCCCAGTTCTTCTCCCAGTCCCAAAGCTTTATCAATTGATCTTCGGACGATGAGAGCACAAGAGGATAGGTGGGATGCACAGCTAAAGACGTGATGTCACCATCGTGAGCTTCGATGTTTACAACTTGTTTCCATGTATCATAACTGTATACGTAGATAGTCCCACAGCCATCGCCGGCAACAAGCCATTGCTCTCGCTCAATGAATTTAGCGGTGTAAACTGCAGTTGCAATGAATAAAAACTATGTATTTCTGTTTGTATAGAGGAGAGGAAATAACCGGCAACAATACTGTCAGAAAGCATGCCTGGTTTCTCTGTGAAGTCAAAGGATTTCACTATGGCCTGCGATAAATGAGCATATTTACTGTTACCAATTGAAAATTTGGAAAGCACCAGAATTTGGTATGTAAAGAGTCTTAGTACAGTAGTACAGATGACTAGATGAGATCATACAGTACCTGCACCTGGTAGTTCCAAATGACAACATCTCCTGCTTGGTTGGTCATCAGAATCCTTCATTACACAACGAATAAGTTATTAAAAGTGAAAAATGCTTAAGCAAAATCATCTCAACCTAACTATGTGTGGTTTCGGTTTTAAGGTGTCAATTATAAGAAGGAAAAAAAAAGCAGGAGCTAACCATGGTTCTGTTCGATGCACGTCCACAGACAGCACATGGGAAAACTTCCTATTCGAGAGGATCTGATTTAACCAAAAACCAGATGAAGTCATAATAAAGAGGACAAGGGTTGAAATAATAAATATAGGGAAATTAATTACCTCGACTTCAGACTGTTGCGACTATCAAGAGAGAAAAAAAATACAAGAGTAATACATCTGTTAGAATTGAATCACACTAGAGGCGGTACGTATACATAATGGAAGATTGCAAGTGTTTTCTACTACTATGGGTACTCAACTTGTCCAGTGATCAACTGAACAGACGTTACCTCATTTAATGAGTCCGAAACAACATCCAACTTTAGTTCTTTGTATAAACATATATCAGGAAACCCTTTGTATCCATTGTACATTTTAAAAAAATTGCTAAACTTGATTGCCGCTGTGTCTAGATTGGCAGTCTGCAGGTCAGAAAGTTGTTCGTCCAAGCAAATGCCGCTCTCCAGGGTGAGGAACTCGTCATTATTCAGCAGGGATTGCTTCTTCTGACCGCTACCTGTCACTATGAGTGTGTACGTGCAGTTTGGAGGCACGATGCAACAGAGTGGCATTTTTGCCATGTACCTCTTCGGGCACTTCGTCAGAAGTCTGACAGCAACGTGGTCATCCGTCGTGTTTCTTAGCTGTAGTGAACAAGAGGTCAGCTTATTGGCCTTAAATGGTAGCTGAAGCTTCTCGGGGTAAACATCGAGCAGTTTGTTGCAGATGGAATGAATCTACAAGGGCAAAAAAGTTAAATGAGTCCACGTGGAACAATTTGTGCTCAAGGAAAACATGATACGATCCCAATATGAAAATTCCCTAAAAACATGTGCTTCAGAAGTTTCTTAAAAAAATATAAGCGATGCATATCGCGTGAATTTTTCTAGGTTAATACGTATGATATACTGCAGAAAATAATAGGAGTTGCTTGCGGTACCTCTTCATCCGTTGAGCCATCGCTCTCCGTCTGCTCTGGCCCACTACTTGGCCGGTCTTGATCTGGTCGTTTTCTTTTCTTGAGCCGACCAAACCGTTTTCTTCTTCACTGCTGCTGCTAGTGTTAGCAACAACTAGATCATTTTGGTCCATTTCTATCATTGCCGGTCCTTCTTCATGCGCAATCACTACCCTGTAACTGATTAAGATGCTCCTGATTACAAGTTTTTACAAGTGATCAAAGAGCACAATCCAAATAAAGAGGCGTGAGCTGAGCAACAACAAAAGCCTAGAGCTAGCGGTATACAAAAAGCCTAGTAAAAAAAATTAGCCATCCTGTCAGAAACAAAGTGCATAATTTGTGTGACTGATTAATTCTATAAAACCACTTGTCCTATATACTGACACCCAACAAACCTATAAAGTCCCCATTGTGCGCATCGACCTAGCCGTTAACTTTTAGGTTTCATGTAATAACACTACTATAGAATTGATTTTCAGTGACATGGCCTTTTTTTAGAGGCAGCATCTCTACTGAAAATGGGCCCTTAATAATTTTTTTCTCGTCATGCTTCCCTAATGTTGAAAACTAGGGTACTGAATGTTGGGGTATTGCTCTTAAAAACTTATGGGACCTTATGTAGCATACATTGGGTTTTAGCATGTATTCCTCGGTCCTTAAATAGAATTGATTTTTAGTGGTCCTAAGTTAAATCATTGTAAGTTTGACCAAGTTTATAAATAAAATTATTCACATCTACCGCATGAATGAAAGAGCTAAATTACGAAAACACATTTGCATGGTGTTATAACGAAGCTCTATTGATATCACAAATATTCTTTTTTCTATAAACTTGGTAAAACTTTTTTTTTTTTGATAGCTGAAAATCCATTATATTTCTGGGAGGAGGAAGTACTTAATTGTTTTATTTTTGACAGCTAAAAAATCCATTATATTTCTAGAAGGAGGAAGTACTTTCTCAAGTGCTATCTCTTGAGGTCTCGAGGGCCTGTTGGGATTGGGTTGATTAGGATAAAATAAAAAAAATTAATATAAAACGAAATAGGTATAAAAATGTTTAACAATGAATTCAAATGATTATTTTGTAATATAAATATTATTTTTTAAGATTTTGGTTAAACTCAAGATAGTTTGACTAAGGACAAAACTATAACAATTAATTTTCCTGGAACAGAGAGGTAGACTAAACTATAACAATTAATTTTCCTGTAACAGAGAGGTAGTATAATGTATTTAAGCTTGCATAGCTTGATGGGCTGTGTCTAGCAAATGCTCGTGACAGTCCTACCATGAACCATACAGGCACAGACCAGCTGCGGTTGTTTTCTTGCATACCTTCTTGAGCCATCCATACATACTTTCACATCTTCAACTTTTCCGAGGCCAAAGTTAAACCTTGTCTCAGGCCTGCAGAGTACAAGGCTTACATTTGTTATCATTAGAGAAACATTGAAACACGTATAGTGCATAGTAAGAGAAGAAGATTCAGGAAATAAACAAAACTCAGGTTCAGACATAGCATTAAGTGAAAGTGAACAAACGATGATTTTAATATAAATAAAAGCAGAAATAATGGTAGTAGTAAACAAAAGCAGTTTATACTTCTGTTCGTTGATTCCTTTTCTATCATTCTGGAGAAGACTGTAACGGAAGATGGAAAACAGATGGCACAATTTTTGACATGCCCTGTAGGTCGTCATGACGTAATGTATATAAGCTGCCCAGATGTATGCGTCCTACGAACATTCGTAAAGTGCTTTTACCTGAGGGTAGTTGGGTTTCATAGACAAACAGTTCCATCATATGAACCTGTAACTAGTACTAGATGCTCGCCCTCGGGATGGCAACAAATTGCAACAACTGTACGAAGACCATGTACGGCGCCTTCAACTGTTTCAACAAGATTCTGTGTGTGCATGTCCCAAATCTGATTCAACAGAAGAGAAGGATTACAATTAATAATGCTTCGTGTATATGTATGTTGAAATCATACTTACTGAGAAGATGACACACCTTGACAGTCCAATCATAGTTAACAGTAATCAAATGCTACTGGTCACCGTTGGCAAAGTAACTGAAGCAAGTTATACTACTACATGAATCTTTATATTCTGACAATATGAATTCAGCAGAACCAGGAGACCGAAGACTACAAATCTGAAGAAGGATGGTACACAAACCGTCAGAAGGCTATATTAACAGTTTTACTAATATTTTGGATATAAAAAATGGTACAAGACTGAAACCTTTATTCCGGCATTGCCACGAACTGCAAAAAGTATCTGTATCCTTTATGTTTAAAAAGTTGAGTTGATAGACATAGAGAAAGTCAACAAACTCAAATATTCGAGTGCATTCCCAGCCCTTTTCCCAGTCCCACAACTTAACATTTCCCTCATTGGAAGAAGCTAACAGCACAAATGGCTCAGTTGGATGAACTGCCAAATCAACGAGATCAGATTGGTGAGCTTGGAATTGCTTCAACCGCTGCATTGTGTTGTAGCAATACACATCCATGTAACCGTCCTCATATCCCACCACAAACCATTGATTACGTGCAACAAATTTTGCCACCGACACATCTGGATAGCAGTCATTAATTATGTTTATTTAGAAAGTGGGTGCGTGGGAAAAGAACTAGCTGGAAGAAGTCAGAACAAAAATAGTCACCTTTTCTCTGCGGAATCATATTGACAGGTCCAACTCTGCCTGCACATAGACGGAAAAGCCATTTATTTTACTACTACTCTGATTGGTAGCCAGTACTCCTCCCACTGTTTCAAATTGTTAATTATTCTGCCTTTTTAAATATCTAGGGTTTTGCTATGTTATGTTATATCTACTATATCTGGATCTGCTACACAGTACGCAAACTACTCCCTATACAAAGTAACAGTTGAAATAAATTTTAACCGTTGAATTTTTATAATTTATAATTGAATTAAATAATTAGAAAATAAGAAAATTAAATGGGAAACTGCCCGCCATCTCTGATCCTCTCTCATGCGGGCAGCTTCTTCTTTCCTTCCAGATATTGGCCGGCTACCTAATATGCCAGAAATCTCTCCTCCACAAACATTATGTGGATAATTAGATTATCTATCATGTTTTCCAATGCATAGGCAGGCAATTCAAATATAGATTCATGGATTACTTTATGTTGTTTTATACAATCATGTAGAGGAGGGTAATTATTTAGAAAATAGAATAGTTCAAATGGCTATTACTATTTTTGGTGACTAGAGTCTATCGAACTGATCTTTTAAGATATCGAATTGATAACCAAATGTTTCAACATTTTGTGAGAATGTCCTGGATTTCTTACTTTTTCTAGTGGGGCTCATGAATATTAACGTTAGGCTAACTCTATTGAGGACCTCTAGTTAGAATTTCTTGGATTTAACTTTTTTTCTTGCGCGATGTACATTTAGTTGAAAACCTAAGCTGAAGTTATTATGTTCTTCAAGCATCTTTTTTTTTGACATCATGAATCTTTATTTTATCTTTCAACTTTTAATCTAGTTGTTGCAATTTTTTCATGCTAAGTTGAAACTCTAGTGCTTATCGTATCTTTTTTTCCTTCAAAATTGTCCACAGCAAAATACATTCCAGCAGGAAAACCGATACAAATAATGGTAACGATGCAGCAAACCGTAAGGCCCCGATCTAACATCTTGATCTTGTTGGTCTTCATCGCCGCCCTTGGTGGAGTCTCACAAATTTGGGGTTTATTTTGAATTATCTTTCATTAATAGCGTAGATGGGTGATATAGAGACAAATTTGTAGTTATTTCAGTTATCCAATACTTGAATTGCCTCTCATCGCTTCCGCAAAAATAGCTAATTTCATTGATTTTATTCATCAAGGGTAGCATTACCGGCCCCATCCCTCACACCCATCGCCATCCTCTCGCGCCACCGTGGGAGGGCAGCAGTACGGAGCGACCACGGCCGCGTCGCGGTGTCGGCGACGCCGAGAAGAGGACTTTGGCCACCACCTCCCCAAAGATCGAGCCCGGAGCGGATCGACGACGATCGGCGGCGCGCGCCGCGAATGGAGGAAGAGTTTTTTACTTTGGAGAACCGAAGTTGAACGAACGAAGAAAGAAAATATCGATGTAAACAATACTACTCGAAACATTGTTTTACGTATTTATGGAGTTACCGCTTTTACCCTTGATAAAAAAAGAACTACGAGAATGGAGTTACCACCCAGTTCTAATCCCCACATTTGCGGAGGCAATGTAAGGCAATATGGTGGACATGGCCCACCGACCATAGAGACAACAATTGCCGTCTTTCTTGTCTGTCGGATCGGCCGCTCTTGGTCGCTGTGGAGTCATCGAATTTTTTTCCAATTATTGTAAAAAAAAATTCCTTTTATAATGATGAAGTGTATAATTTAGATACTGAATTTATGTGATTATTTAAATTATCTTTCATAATCATAGGGTTGGTAATTCAGATGAAAAAATAGGAAGTTACTTTATACATTTTCATAGTGCCAGAGATAAATATTTTTTATGAAACATTGTAAATCAAATGCCTATTATTAGGGATGATGAATACAATTCACGAAATTAAAATCTAGATGCTTCGATTATTGTGAGGATTTTTCTTTAATTTAATTTCTGCGCAACCAGTGAAAATTAACATGGGGACTCTGGCTCTTTAATTAGTAAAAATAGTAAGATATAAGATGGCTCTATGCACTCAACTAATATACTCTACTACACCTCTCATTGTGTCTGTGCAGCACTTACTCTTGTCTTGTAGTTCCAGATTTCAATGCCATGTGGCCCACGAGATGTTATTAGAACCCTGCGTGTACCACATAAGAAGTTCCGTGAGAACAAATTAACAGTTGCATTGAAGAACTCGATGTATAAATAATCAATGCAAATCCATGTCATTTCAGTGGCGACTAAATACTAATTAGTTGCACGCACCATGGCTCCAATGGATGCGCGTCTATGGTATGATAACCACGATTCAGGGATAACGCCTGATCATATCAAACAAACAGTAGTTACCACCAAAAGATTTAAGTGTCACATATCACTATGATATAGAAATATGAAAAATAAAATTGTGTAAGTATATACCTCAATTTTGGGCTGAATTAGGTTAGCAAAACCACCAAATTAAGCAGACGCACAATGACGCCCAAGGACAATGTAAACAGAGCAAAAAGTATATTACAAATAAATTCACTATAGAAAAAATGATGTGATATCGATCCACTCATTTGTTTTGTGTTGTCCGAGGGACATGATATCACTGAAGTAATGTTTTCCCCAAGACGAGCATTAAATATACAAAGCATACCTTGGATGCTAGCTGGCTTGCACACTCATTAAGGCTTGTTATCTTCACCACTTTTCTCTCTTCATGAACCGCTTCTGCTTCAGTAAACATGTACTCCATGTCCCACATCAATTGCAAGTTGAATACAACGCCTGGATTTGAATTGTATCCAGGTTTGGGGTGGCTTCTCTTGCTTTTGCATCGTGAGAATGCAAGTGTGAGTGGATCTTGCAGGCACAAGGCCTTTGAGCGAACCGACGAAGACATCCGGGGTATTTGGTGGCTGAATCCTATAGGCAATACGATGATCCGCATTGTTCGTCGTGCACCGGGCATGGAATGAGCTTATCCGCCTCGAAAGGGAAGCAGAGATGTGATGGTTCGACAACAAATAGTTGTCGGTACAGTTTGTCAATAGTTCCTTCTGTTTCATTTAACGTAGAGATGATATCCTCTATAATGGGCCTTTTGTGGTCATTGGTTTCCACACACTTCAAGATCTCTCAGTAAAGTCTTTATATGGTTGCAATACGCATCCAAATACAAAGCATCCTTCCATCCTGTGTCCATTAGCCTTTTCTCCCAGTTTCCTTTGAACCTACAACTGAAGTGAATCAGGAAACGCGACTATAAAAAACGTGAGGAGCCAGAACAGAACTAGAAGAAAATGACCATTGTGGTTCTCATATTAGAAATGACTTCTCATACCAGATCAATGAAGTCTTGGGAATCAGACTTATCAGAATCAGGTCCAGCCAATACTTTTATGATTATGACACCCAAACTAAATATATCAAACTTGTTTGTGATTTTCCCCTTATCTACAAACTCGGTGGTGCATATCCACTGAAACATGTTGAAGGATGACATTGTAAGTTAGAGTGATCTAAACCTAATTAATTTATTTCATAGAAAAGATGGCCCAAGATAATCTCCTTTCTAACATAAAATAAGAAAAACAAAAAAACAGGACACAGTAAAGGCCAAAAGGCATTTATTTCTAATATTTACCAAAAATACCCCATTAACTCCATTAAAATAAAATTGCAACAAAGTTCAAAATTGTCATACTCACTAAAAATTCAACCATGATTACTAATTTGCGCAATTCCCTATCACGATCGGTGTTGCTGCCTGTAGCGAAAAGGAAACCCAAATAGCAAGGCTAGAATTGGATAAACCCTAATCTAAAAATGGATTTTGGAGATTGCCATCACATGAGAATAGAACCATAGATTTCGTTTTAAAAATTGAAAAAATGGAGCGTAGGACTGAGGGGCATCAACTAGTACTTGCAATGCACCTACACCCTAAGACAAAAAGAAGTAAATTGCACTACCAATCTCTGAACTATTACACAATGAGGTCCCCAAACTACGTACAAAATTGAATATCTAGCTCCTTAAATAAACTATTTAAGGGCATGTATAGCGCGGCGATTAAGTCCGTCTGTATGCCGTATTTTTTTGCAGAAAACACCCTCATGACCGTAACGACGGGCGAGGCCGTCGTCTCACGAGATGAGGAGGCCGGCTCGTGCTCCCAGGCGCAGTCGTCGTCCCAAACGCTGCGTTGTACGGGGTCCTCGTCTCCAAGCCCCCAGACATGGGATCCAACTGCGGCACGCCGGAGAAGCAAAGATCCGCGCCAAAATTGCGGAGGTGCCGGCTGCAGCGTGGAGCTACTGCGTGAAGGAGGGAGATGCGGCGGCGCTAGCTCCGGCACTGCATCTGCGTGCGTGAAGGAGGGAGATGCGGCGGCGCTGGCTCCGGCGCTGCATCTGCGGGAGCGATGCGTGCGGCGGCTGCTCTGCTCTGCTTCCGTGAGATGAGAGAGATGACCCAAGGAATGAGAACACACTCGTGACTCGTGGGCTGCCTGTTGGGCTGGGCCAATCATTCTATTTACACTTCCCTTTTCTGAATTTTATAATTATATTCATCTCGTTTCAAGTTTGATCTATTTTCTATCAAACGGCAACACATTGATATACAAACTAGTACAGTATTCACGATTGATCTTAACTTCATGCACAACATTAAATAGCTGCGGACAGGAAACAGACGGCCCATTGTACGACATGTCTTTTTAGTTGTCTAGGTAGAACATGCCCTAAGTATATCATAGAAGTATATCATAGTCAGCTGACATGGCACATGATAGTTAATTAATTAGACTATCCGCACTCACGTTCCTTTAAATGTTTCCTCTATCCGTCACATCGGTGGTTCCACTTTTTAATTTTATCTAAATATATCCATGTAAGATCCTGTTTTAAAGAATTTATTAAAATAAATTCAACGGTGTAATCGAATTTAATTTGGATTTTTGGTTTATGAGTTATTATATTTTTTTTGTGAGTACATCAGTGGGGCCCGCCGTGCATGCTCTCAAATGTCCCACCTCTGCCTCTCTCCGAGCCATGCAGTGTGGCCCCCGCGCCACGCGGGCACATGCAGGAAGGCCGCTACCTCCTCCACAGCTACCGATCACGACACCTTCCAGTACCTTTTACCGGCCCTCGATGTAGCTCTTTTCTCCGGTATGCACATGCCGTAGCCAGTGCAGACAGTCTTAGGAACCACCCGTGTTATTATGAGCTATGGACATAGCTGCTAGTTCCAAGTTGGATCGCCATGTCAGCTAATGGACTATGATATGGCTGTTTTGGACCGGGCTAATATACTTAAATAGTTTAGGGACCTAGATATGCAATTTCACTTATATAGTTTAGGGACCTAGATGTGCAGTTTCATAGTTTAAGGGTCCGGATGAGAATTTTGTAATAGTTTATTAGGGAATGTGAGTGTAATTTACTCAACCAAGAACATAATGCAACCTCACCCCACACCCGTGCAACCCGCTGGTCAGGACAGCCAATCGTTCCTTCGTTCTCTCCTTTATTTTTTATCGTTGTTCCGTCTCTCCTCTTGCTCCATACCACGCTCTTGTGCAACTATAAACAACAAGCTAGGTTGAATGGATGACCCCACAGTTGAACAATAGCTGCTAAGATGTAACACTTTGTCACAGTCCGGACGGGTCCCGGGCTGTGGTGGCGGCGGCGGTGAGGGGTGGCGTGTGTGCGGGAAGTGTCACACCCCAAAATTTCTATTTTGGGTTGTAAGTAGTTTTCACTAAACAAAATAAAGTATTTTATGAATGTTCTAATTTTTTATGATTTAATTAAGGCTTTAGCAATTAAATTATGAAAAAATGATTTTCTCAAAAATATAGAACTCAATTTGATTTGTGTGTTGATTTTATTACCTTTGCATTTATTTGTGCGGAAGATACCTTATTAAAATTTGAATTAGCTTCGTGTCGATTTTTGCTCTAATAAACGAAAAGGAAATAAAAATTGGTGAAATAGTTCAAAATGTTACTTGCCATTCAAATAGTGAACGATCGAACGTGTCGGGCGTGAACCGGGGCGGGAGACACAACAACGTTCTAAGGCGACATCAACGCCACAGGTATAACCGCCAAACCGATGAGCCTCGATGTGCCAAGGTAAGAGAGAATGGAGAGAGTTCAGCTGGAGGTGGCTAGGCACGCCGAGGTGCCCGCAGCCGCCATTGCTGCGTGGGTCGCGCGCAGCGTGAACGGGCGGGCACGACAAACGGCGTTTCCAAGGCGGCCAACGGGCATAGGCATAACCGCCAAGGCGACGGGCCTCGAGGTGCCAAGGTAAGAGAGAAGGGTGAGAGTTCAGTCCGAGGTGGCTAGCTAGCCACGGCGAGGTGCTCGCGGCGGCCATGGCGGCTACGTGGCCGATGGCGGCGAGAATCGCAAATAAAACATCCATGCAAAGACATGATTTGGAGAAATACAACACTCTGATATTTAATCACAAACACCATCGTCCCACACAAATTTTAAAATATATTAAAAATATCTTATAAGATAATGTACAAAGTTTATTTGCCATTCAAATCTCTTTGAATTTAAAAGATTAAAAAGGATATGGAAATGAAAAAGGAAACAAAAAGGGAAACCCCTCTAGCCCAGCAAAGCCGGCCTGAGGCCACAGCAGCACCGCCCCTCCCCTGCGCTCGCTGCCAAGCCGGGCCCGCTTGTCAGCCCTTTCCCCTATCTCCGGCCGCGTGACCCGCTCCACCGCACTGGAAGCTACATGGCCGCGACCAGGCTCGCCCCCTGTCCCCGCGTCTGGCGCATCGCGCGCGGATGAAGCGCCCCCCCCCCCACGTCCGCTCGCGCCCGCGACCGCCATGTGCGCCTTCGTCCGCGATCGACGCTCGCGCTGGTCTCACTCCGATCCGGCAGCACCGGGCGCCTTGAGGATCGGCTGTCCGCGACCTCCCCGCGTCCGCTCCCATGAGACCTGGCGAACGAGGTGACCAAGCCGCATCCACCCATCGCTCGAATCCTCCCATTCCACTCTCCTAGCCGCACACCGTGAATCGGAAGCCTGCAATGGCCGGCATGGCCATCTCCAATCGGCTCCTCTCCGTGCCGTCCCGACCATAGAAAGGCAGAGCCTTGGCATCGGATCACCACGCCGAGACCTCACAGCTTCCACTCAGCATCTCTCACGCAGCACCCCACAATTTTCGAGTCACCACCGCAACAAAGGAGCACCGCCGCCATCGATCTCCTTCGATGGCGAGTCTGCGCAGAAGAAATCCGACGCCCGAGATCCATAGCATGGTGAGAAACCATCTAGAACCCCTCCCGACCTCTCTCTCGCCCTCTCGCGACCGCGCACGTGCTCGCTAGAGAAGCGCCGCCGCGCCCCATTCGCCCCGCACCGTGCGCCACCCGCTCAGGCCACTCCAGCCACCTCGCGCACAGCGGGCCCGTGGCCTCCCTTTGCCCCCAACGCGCACCACCTCGCTGCCGGCAACCACGCCGGCGAAGCTGCACCGCCCGACAGCAGCGGCGCCACCGCCCTGTCTTCGCTCCGGCGACCACTCGCCGACGAAGCCCCTAGCCACTCGATCCGATCTGGACGACCCAGATCCGATCCAGCTTGGGTCAACCCACGTCAACCTGGCCCTGCCATCAGCGCCACGTTAGCGCCATGCAAGCCAAGACCGAGTCAACTCGGTCAAGGCACAATCAGCCTTGGCAGTTTTGTAGAAAAGCCTAGTCTTTTTATGTTTTTACTTTAAGAACCACAACAGTTCAAAAGTAATTTGGTTTAGGCCCTATTTTTTATAGTTAAGCCCCTGAACTCGTTGGTATTGATGAAAAGAGACCAAACTGAGTTTCCAATTCAGTTTTAATTCATGCAAATTCGAAATTAATTCATACAAATTTACAGAACTGCCATCGATCTTTAATCTGTCACCGTTTAGTAGTTTTAGCTCCGAATCGAGTCATTCCTGTTGCGTTAGTTTCAGATCGTCATGCTCTACGCAGCAGTGCTAACACTTTTCATGTCACATGTTTTTCAAAATGTAGGTAAATATTAAATTAATTAATATATATGTAATCAATCTTATAGTTAAAACAATGTAGTTAAAATTCGATCATTTGTAAATAAACTCTCATATGATTAATGTTAATATATATGTTTATAATTATAATTTGCATATATCAAACACCTTGTATATATTAGATCCCACTAGGTGTTCCCACATGTTACCCTGTTTTGCAAATAAAAGTTTAACTTGTTGCTTAGTGATAATATTTATAAAATAAAATATAACTAGTTTAACTCATCGCTCAAAATTAAACTATAATTTGACAAATCTAAGTTAGTATGTTTTCGCATAATTTTTCTTAATTAAAATATCAACTAGTTAGACTTTTCTCTTATAATAAAATTTCGATAGCGCTTTCTTTTTTACGATAGCTTTGTTATCGGCCTTTCTTGCGCTCTATCGATCATAACGACGAAGTTATCTCTTAGCACGTTGTTTTAAAAGCTTTTTCTATGATTGGTGTATTATTCTTAGTTTATTTTGTTTTCTTGCTTGTATGCGTGGTGTCTTCTACGAGTAAAACAAGAACCGCTTGGGCACCGATGAAGATCGGAAGATGATGACTAATGTTGCTAACTTGATTATGGTTTATCGTTTTATGATTTACATTATTTATGTTACATTGATCATGATCTATGGATAGTTCTTACCTAGCTATTCTTGTTGAGTTGACATGGACTTACCCTTGCTATTTCCCCACCCTAGTCTGTTAGCAAAAGCTACATGGAGGATGGATGAAGATGTAAAGGACATTATTCTCGAGTACACGGATACTGAGCCCCTAGTCAACTGTCCCTGATAAGAATGGAGCCCAAGAAGCTTAGCAATTCTTCCGCTTTACTATGATAAATTCTAAGTGTTATATAGTTATGTCTATGCTATAAAGCATTGTTTTTATATTTACCTATTCTCGGTTGTATGTGTGGACTTCTTGGGCACACATATGGTGAGTTTGGTCTTCTTTGGAAAACCAAGCGTTACAGGGAAGAGATGAGGGCGCGCGGAGGAGAAAAGAGAGAAGGGGATATTTTCTTCTTTGTTTCTTTAAATAAAGGGGTTGCATCTCCCTAATATTTATAGTCCCTAGTGGACTTGTGCCCTCTCCCTCCCTCTCCTCTCGGCCCGCTCTACCTCTTCCTCCCTCCCTCTGGCTCCACCACACAAGGATGGAGGCTGCGCCTCGGCACTTGGTCCGTGCTTGTGACAGCGACCGCGACTACTTCCCTTCATCTCCACCGAGGGGGCGGCGGCGGGTGGCGCACACTCCCTAGTGGCAACGTGGTAGATCCGGGTGAGAGAAGTTCACCGGCGGTGGATCCGGGACGGAGGGTCCACCGACGGTGGATCCGGCGGAGGGTTCACCGGCGGTGGATCTTGGCCGAAGGGGTTCACCGACGGCGGATCCAAAGCGGGAGGGGGTTCACCGGCGGTGGATCTAGGGAGGAGCCCTCCATGGTGGCGAGGATAGCGTGGGCCCCTCCGGACGGCGGCAAACGAGCCGGTGCGATGGCGTCGACCCCAAATCTAGGCCGACGAGCGGCGGGCATGGCGGCGTGTGGATGGGCTCGGTGGTTTCATTAGCATTTTTGTGTGTTTTTTGGGCAATTCACAATGGTGGGCATTTTTGCTTGCCACCGTGCTGCACGGATTTACCGTGACCATGCATCGGTGACGGGCTTCTTTGCCCCGCCAAAAATCCAAACCGTCGCCATGTAAAATTGTTTCGATAGTAGTGTCAAGCTTTATGAATAGCTTCCCCGACTACTCCACCCCAAAGGTACTTGTGACTAAAAGGGCACAAACACTTCACTTGTATTTAGGTCCCCTAAGAGCAGTTCTAACAGTTTGGCGAATGAAGTTGGCATTCTTGATTTTTTTGGCAAACATGTTGAGTAACACCTCTCCAACAGTTTGGCAAATGACTTGGCAAAATATGACAACTTGGCAAAACCATCCTCAACTTGGGAAGGACTTGGCAAATCATCTCTCTGCCTACATGTTGCGTATTGACCGTGAAAATAAAATCATCTCCCTATTTGCATGTTGCATATTGCCTTTTTTTTTTTGCCAAGCTAAATTTGCAAAACTATTGGAGAGCCACTGTTTTTTCACTTGGCATATATTTTTGTGACTTGGCAAATCACAAGTTTTGCCAAGTACATTTTGCAAATTAATGGATTTACATAAAAAAGATTTCAACTTAATGCAGAGTTGTAGATATCGTCGAGTAGTACAATGTTAGTTTTGGTTAGAACTTCAAACAGAATTTGATAGATGCAAATGCTTTCAAATGAAAAGGTTGCCAACTAAAAAATTATAGATCTCGATGATTGTAAAGTTCGTGTTTTTCCGGCTTTGAAAAAATAATAAATTTTACTGTACTACAACTATTTTTAGAGACAACTCAGCCACTTTAAAAAATCGATTTTAGAGGCAGATCTGCCTTTAAAAATTCATATTTTCGAGATGGCTTGATCTAGAGTTGCATCCAAAGATATGGGCACTCACATGGGAGAATGAAAATATAAGCCATCCCTAAAAATAAATTTCTAGTGGTGGCTTGTTTCAGAAATCATTTTTAAATAAGATGATTGTAGATTGAACCGCCTCTTTGAAAAAAAAGAAGACCTTTCTAGAAATATCACATGTCTAAGAACAATACAAACATACTAAAATTTAAAGAAGAATAAGAGGCAGATCTTAAGGAACGGATCATTTAACGCACAGAGTGCATAGAAGTTTTTTTGTAGTATGATACTGACGAGTTCCACTAAAGAGCCTTGATAAGCCAAAGTCTGCAATTTTTGGCTCCATATCCTTGTCAAGCAATATATTTGAAGGTTTGACGTCAAGATGGAAAATTCTTTCTCCATGCAGGTATTTCAAACCATTGCAAATCCCCTTTATTATTTTGTAGCTACTATGCCAACGAAGTCCTGACCATTCATCTGTAGAAGAGACAAATAATGACACATGTTTACAGAATTATATTAAATAACACTAACTAGCTTTACTAATTAACCAAAATTATCTCATACCAGAAAGATACGTCTCAAGGCTTCCTTCAGGCAAAAACTCCAAGCATATTGCTCTGTCTATCTTTGTAGCAAACACTAGTCTGCCTTCGTGCTCGGCACATCTATCTTGCTCTCTGTAGCTTTTCCCAACGAGTTGGACAACGTTTGTATGGCCAATTCTAGTAAGGATTCGAAGTTCATTTTGAAACTGATCCTCGTCTAATCCTGGCATGTGATGAAGTTTTTTCACAGCTACCTTTTGTCTATTTGGATGCACTCCCTGTTTCACATACTTGATTACAGGCATTTCATTATCGATAAATGAAACTGAAAAGACAGATGCAAAAAGCATTAACCATACCTTGTAAACCACCCCATATCCACCACTACCAAGTTTTCGCTCCGGCGCAAAATCATTTGTAATCTCTTCTATTAGTTTCCATGGGAAATCTGTTGGCACCTCACTTGCTGTATTGTGTCGTTGGTGATTCATAATTCATATATCGAACACAGATCTGGAACAGGAATTTAATCTAAAACATAGGTAATACTAATTTCACACTATGAAAAAAAAATAGTCAGAATCTTGATTGAGAGTTTGTAAACATATTACTGAACTCACTGGTGGTACGAAATATGTGCGTAGAAGAAAGAAAGAACATGTCTCAGGCTTTCTGTTACACGTAAGACTACTGTTCTGGGGGTGTTAACGAAAAGACTTGTGGAGTAAGCTTACGTATGTGCTAAGACGTTACAAGTATACTCGAGGAGTGGACTGTTCCCAAAATTAAAAAAGAGGAGTGAACTGAAGGAATAACCGTTTCAATAGTAATTAGTAACACAAATATGTCACATGTGATCGAGAGAGAAATAGCAGAGTACCAACTACCAACGAAGGGGCACGAACGATAGAATACCTGAAGACGAACTTACTAGTAAAAATCACACCTACATTGAGCATACATAGTTTACAGAAAAAGTCGCCGGCCGGGTTGGATTTGATAGCTAGTAAACACGGAACTACAATGATCCAACTCGTGCAAATAACATTCCTAAAAGCTTTCAGAATTAAACAGCAGAATCAGAGTCACAAACCTGAAGCAATATAATCTTGGAGGCGTAATCTCAAAAAGAAAAAAAAAATCTTGGAGGCGTTCACTCTCCCGTGGGTGAGACGACGAGAAGAGGAAAATAGAAGAGATCGCAGGAACCAGCTGTGAGGTAGGTGATGCTTATCAAGAGCCGCGTTAGGCGGAGGGGAGAAGACCTGCCCCAGTTGACTTGTTGTTTTAGAACGCCGACGCCCAGCCAGCAAGCGGATACAATTGTCGGCATAACGCGGCCGCCATGTCACCTTCACTTCACTTGCGTGTGACGACCGGACGAGGTTTTGCGGAGAGAGCGAGCGCGCGCGGAATTTGCGGACGAGGTGACTTTGCGCGGCATGCAGACAAGTGGTGCTACACAAGCCTTGTGATGTGCCGTTGCATAGATTTTTTTTTTTTCTCCTTTGGAAGAGGCAGCGGCCAACGTGGAGAGATAGATGAAAGGACACGTGGAAGGATGAGGCCCACCTACCGGCAAGTAACGCAAGTTCCTGGTCCTGGCCTCCTGGACCGCTCTGCTTCAAGCCTCAGCCGTCGGCGTGCTCCTATCGTCCTCTTCTCTGTTTTGTCTCTGGCCGAGTTCCCATCGCCAGCCAAACTCGCCGTCCCTGCTGCATACATGCATCCTATTCCAATTCAGCATGTTGCAGCTTCGCTATGAACTACTGAGCCTCGTATCACCTAGCTCTGGCGGCCGAGCAATTTCACCGGGAAGGATTGCTCATTGGCTACTGATAGATATCTGCGTTTTTTTTCCTTGCAATTTTGTATAAAGATGGGTAGTCTACAAAGTCACAACCTGTACGACATATGATAAACGATTCAACTAAAATACTGTCACAAACCGGATCAATTGGGCCCGGAAGTGACACGTCGGCGATGAGCTAGAAGTGGTGGTGATGGTGTAGGCGGCGGTGCGGGGGGTGTAGGGCTGTCGAGGAAGGAGAAGGGAAGGAAGGGAAAAGGGAGGGCGGCGGTGTGACGGCGGGCGGCGTGTGCTGGCTGCCGCGCCCGGGCGGGCGGCGGCGACGTGGTGGGGGGCGCCGCATGCAGGCTGGGGCGGCGGCGCGCAAGGGGCAGGGAGGAGGAGGCGCAGGAGAGAAGAGAGGCACACGAACTATTCTTTATTGCTTGTTCCCCCCAGAGATTACGCACCCTTTACTTACATAGCATAGCGCTAGTGGGACTTGTAATCCAAGCAATCTCTAAAGGTTTCCTTATAGAGTTGGAATACCTTTTACAAACAATCTTATTTATTTCCTAATAAGAGATTTCCTTATAGATTGGAATATCTCTTGCACACCAAAAGTCCTAATTTGACACGCGATTTGACTACGAAGCAAAGACGGAGATGACGATGACGTGGAGGTGGCGGCGGCGACCGCGCCTGCCCTGGCTGCGCGCGCGCTAGTTGGCCCCTCGGGCTCTCCAAGACACCACTCACAAGAGAGGTAACTCAATGACACGAGCAATGTATTACTTGCAACTTTATCGTCCCGACGAGGAATGTGTGATCCTCTTCACAAATCAACCTGGGAGGTGGCCAAGAACAATCTCAACTCTTGCCAACGCCTCCACCAATCACCAAGCTGGCTAGGAGCGGTGTCCTCCAAGAGTAACAAGACAACCACCGGCTCACAATGATCACCAAGTGCCTCTAGATGCAAAGCTCAATGCAAATGCACTTGATTCTCCTCAACTCTCAAGAATGAAGCTCACAAAGCAAGTATGAGAGGAGGGAGGGAGTATGCTTAGCTCACAAGATGTTAGGAATGATCCAAATGTCCAAGAGAGTGAGCCTAAGCCAGCAAAAAGGGGTATTTATAGCCCCCACCCAAGGATCCAACCATTGGGGGCAAAATCCCCTTTTTCGCGGAGTTGACCGGACCCGGTCCACACGGGCGCCGTGTTCGGTCCGACGTCCGGTCGATAGGACAAACCGGCCAACGGCTAGTCCATTCGAAAAACCGGGGTTGACCGACCCGCCGATCGCTTGGATCGGACGCGCCGGTCGCCAACCCCCGCACTTCCGCATCGTTTCGAAGTGACCGGACGCCGCCGATTAGGTGCCCTCCAAATTCGGTCGGCCGTGAGAAACGCGGCTTGATGAAGCCCTTTTCGTCATCGTTTCTCCACCTTTTGCTCCAAGCCAACTTCGTCGCCACTTGATCCAAGTCACCAACACGTCGAAGAACACCTCGAGCTCGTGTGTTAGCATTTTGAAAACCATTTTCACCAAGTGCGAAATTAGCTCTCTAGGTTAGAATGCATGCATATGATTATGAACCTAGAGGCACATGAGGATCGATATGTCGACAATTGTCTCCTCTTAATAGTACGGCTTTCGATCCTAAACCACTCACACCCTCTATGGTGTCTTGAGTGCAAAACCAAATGGCCCTATGGTTATACCTTTGCCTTGAGCCCATTTGATCCTTGAACTTCTCAAGTTTGGACACTTGATCATCTTTTGGATCACCTCAATCTATCCTCCATGACCACCATGCTCCAACCTTGGCTTGACCAATCTCCAACTAAATCAACCACTTAGCATAGAGAGATTAGTCCTAAGGATGTCACTAATTATCCAAAACCAAACAAGAGATCTTCACCTAGTTTCGTGTCAACAATATGTCTCTTGGAACACGAGAGGGGATAGGATGCAATTCTAGTTTCATTCGTGGTCAAACTACTTAAAATTTTATCTTATTATTATTACTAATTAGAGGCAACATGTTAATTCTCAACATATATGATTAAAAAGGGTAAATCCTAGAAATTTTTCACAAATAATCAAAAACATCTAGCCCTTATTTTGATAGACTTAAGTCATCTGTTGGTAGTCATTAGATCTATTGGTAGTCATTGGATCTATTGGCACCTTAAATCATTTTGATAGTCATTGGATCTATTGGTACACGTACTATTATGATTGAAGGTACCATGCTAGACGAAACATTAAAACTCTTCTCAGAGCATGGGAGATCCTACTCAGGCCCCTATCCTAAATTTTAGGGGTTTGAGGGAAAAAAAACAACTCTAGTGGAGCCCCTAGATAGGCCCTCAATTTACATGCCACCTCAAATTTAATCTCAGGCTCCAGATCCACAAACCCCTATTCCATGGGTCCCACTACACTTTTCTTTCTTTCCCGTCGCTACTTCCTCCGTCCCGCGGGTCGCCCGCCGCCGGCGGGGCGTTTCTTCACCCCACTGGCCTCGAGTTTGCCATCCTAGAGGAAGGAGTACGCCTCTTCCCCGTCGCCTCCCGATCCCGAGCTACCTAGGGCGGCCGTGGAAGGAGTACGCGAGGACAAGTGGTGATGGAGAGCACCATCTCGGCGACCTCATCGGGCCGGAAGGGCGGGCGGAGGGGATGGGCGGCCTCAGCCTCAAGACGCTCTACTACGCTGCTAGCGTATGTCGGGCGCGGCGCCCGTGGTTGCCACGCTCTTTGGGCGAAGTCCGCCGGGTGCAGCGCCGCCATGGCTTGATAGTGCCGGGAGTTGGAGTTGTTATCACAACGTCGGGAGTTGGAGTTGCTGTCGCCGGTGGCGTAGCAGGCCACGGAGAGGCGCGCCGCGCACAGAGGCGCGCGCCTCGTGCGAAGGCGGCCGAGGAGGCGGCGAGGGCGCCATCGATCTCTGCTGCTGCTCAGGTCCCGTCCATCGATCTCGTCGAGATGCTAAAGGACGGCCGGATCCCACCGGAGTTAGGGGGCCTGGTCCCTTCTCCACCGGAGTTGCATGTTAATTTGGACCCCTAAATTTTTTTAGTTTGGCATGCAAATGAAAATTTGAGGACCCAATTTGAGGTCCCCCGCTGGAGATGCTCTCACAGAGGCAAATGAAAGCAGTTTGGTGTTCCACGAGCTCCTGCATAGGTTGTGTTCGTGTTGTGTATCTTAGCTTGGCACATTTTTTTGCTGTCTTATGTGTGTTTGGGAGGCTCTTGTTTTTTTTTTATGTCACACGATTCTCCTGCTTTGTTTTTTTAAAAATAGTATAATGGATTCTCTGAGCCAGATATGCAATGTAGAGAATTGACTTCACTCCAGCCATGTGATGCCAGCACCATCCAACTAATCAGCATCTGCAGAAACAGATCTGTAGCTCAAAGTTATTAATGGCAAAGGATTAGTGTTTATAAAATACCGCAAGTTGGTGATAACATTTATGTGCGGTAATTTGGCCAAGAATTGACTCACAAGACGTGTTCCTTTATACCAAGCTTGACCAAGTCTTCTTTTCCGTTTCTAAATTATAGTTTGTTTGACATTTTTACCCTAAGTTTGACTACTCTTATTCAAAAAAATTTGTGTAAACATAACCATTTGTTAATAAAGCATGTCATAAGAAAAGAAGTGATATTTTACACAAATTTTAAAATAATACGAAAGTGGTCAAATTTATGGTTAAAATAAAGTCAAACAAACTATAATTTGGAACGGGTTTAACTTAGACAGGTAGGTAGTGCACCCATTAGCCTTGTTCACGGTTTGGTGCCAAACCGGACAAACCGTGAAACCAGCCCCTCGAAACCGTATACGCGATTTCTCTACGGTTTGGTTTCGTTCACGGTTTGAACCAGGTAAACCCGTCGCAATCGATTCGTACTCCATGCTCGAATTCCTCTCTCTGATCCTCATATAACCGATTGTATCATCTTAGGTTGGGTTGGGGCTGAGCGGATCTGATCCGATCGGGGCGGGTCCTCGCAGCCGTCGCTCGCCGCGTGAGCTCATCTCGGTCGCCCGCCTGCTCGGCTCGATCAGCCGGGGACGGCGGCAGCGGCCAGATATGCGATGGACGGCAACAAGGACGACGCCGCCAAGTGCCTGCGCATCGGCAAGGGCGCGCTCGACGCTGGCGACCGATCGCGCGCCCTCAAGTTCCTGTCCAAGGCAAAGCGCCTCGACCCCTCGCTGCCCATCGACGATCTCCTCGCCTCCCTTTTCAGTCCCCAAGATGACTCCTCGGCTTCCTCGTCGTCATCTCAGCCGCCGCCTACGAATAAGTAATGGCCACCATCGCCATTACTTTTTTTTCTCGATCGGGGCGCGGTTCCTCCAGGCGGGATTCCGGCGGGCGAGCTCCGTCGCGAGGGTGCGAGCGCATTCGCGCGGGCACAACCATGTTCATGTGGCGGAGCGATGTGAGCAGATGCAGCCGTCGTGGTCATCCCTACCCAGCGAGCCGAGCAGCGCCGCCGAGCACGGCGTGCAGGAGTGCGGGAGCCACGGCGGCTTCCTCTTCCCCTCGAGCAGGCGACGCTCTTCTCCTGTCGTCGTGCCCGCGAGGGAGCGAAGGAGGCAACGGTTCTAACCCGGCGAAACCGCTAACCCACAGCAGCTAAACCAGCTAATCACGGGTTGGTTTGGTTTCGCTGCTTAAATTGCAAAAAAACCGTGGTTGAACAGGGCTAGCACCCATGCACAGTGGCAAAGTGTTCAGTAGAGCGAACTCATTAAAATATAAACCATAGAGTGGAAGTGCTGCTTTATATCTGTTGTAAAACTCTATTTGGACTAGGATACATATGGAATATGTCTAGAAGATAGAGTCCTAGTTCCTATATGGGCAACTTTACCAAAACTTGGAGTCCTACTAGAAGTAGGTACTTCCCCATATATATAGATACGGAGACCCTCATTGTAATTACAAGTTGATCATTGCAATAAAGAAAAGCAGTCTTCACATATATTGTCTTCTCAGTATTTACTTTTGTTCTCGCCCGAACTCGCCGATACGTAGTTATACAACACGTTATCAGCACTGCTTGCTCTACACCGAGCCGACCCTTTGCCGACGGACGACATCAGGACCCGCGACTTCCGTGAAATATTCGCCGAGATCCAGGAGCGTCCAACAGGAGCAATACGCCGGCATCGACTACGCTGTTGGCGGATTCGGCACTGCACGGCATCTCGATCTACACGGCATCGAACTCTTCCAGCATCACGAATCCTTCATCAAGCAAAAAGGTACACAAATCGTGTGATGCCAGATCTTGATTTATTTTCCCCCATGAATCAAGAATCTTTAGTAGAAGAATAGATCGAAAGGAACATGAACTACAGCCCAATCTAATCCTAATCTGGATTCGGTGATCTGAAATCACCGATATCTGCACACAAGAGCCATGCAAGGCTCCGGACCACTTACCTCGGCTCGCCCGGCTAGCAGCCGCCACCTATTCCCGCCGTCGCGAGAGCACCCGCACTAGATGCAGGTAAATGTAGTGCCGGCTCACCGTCAAGCCCGCCAGGAAGGCGAGGGATCTGCCACAGTAGGCGCCCACCGCCGTGAATCACGCCAAGAAGGTGCCGCCGCTGTACATCCTGCCGATGGGGAGTGGTGGCCAACCATAGGAGATGCTGATGTTGTGCGATTGGGGATTATTATTTTGACCGTATAGCAGGTTGGGCTTCCGTAAAGCAGGTTGGGCTAGAGCAGCCAATTAGTAGAGACCCAAGTAGGCTTATAATTGCAAATAAAATTCTGAAAATTGATAGAAATCTGAAGTTTTGCTGTTTTTTAGTATGTTATGTTTGTAGAATAACATCTTTTAAATATAACCTGCAGTAACTTATTCTTTGGGTTCCTGTTATTATATTCTCCTGAAATCATAGCAACATGATTTTAGGATTTTATTTACCATTACTTATGCATCCTATTACTAGTTTACATGAAGTAAATTTATTTTTGCACATTTATTTAAATCTTGTAGATGTCTTCCGACCTTGTGAAGAGGGAGTTTGATATGCTTACCCCGAATGGGACTAATTACCTATCTTGGTCACTTGATGCGAAATTCTCCCCGACCGGGAAAAATCTCTTGAAGACGATTAAACCCAAATCGGGTGAATCTTCATCGACATGGAGAATGCTCAAGCATTGCATTTTATAAGGCATCATTTAAGTACAACCCCGAAGAATGAGTACATGACTGAAAGGAATCCCAAGGTCTTGTGGGACTCACTTTGCATGAGCGCTTTGAGAAGATTGAATCGTCTTTATTGCCTAAAGTGGAGCGTGAATGGCGTAACCTTCGCTTCCAAGACTACAAGACCGTTGAGGATTACAATACCGTATCTGTATGGGATTGTCACACGCATGAAGCTATGTGGACATAATCTTGAAGATAAAGATCTCATAAACAAAACCCCCGTCAACCTTTCACCCCAAGCTCACTTATGTGAGTCGTCGGCATAAAAAGGACAATTATAAAACATATGTCGCCCTGAGTAATGCCTTGCAGCAAGATCGGGGAGAAGATGAGACAATCATGCGTAATCACTTGTCTCGTCCCCATCGGCACCGTGGGCACCATCCGAAACAAATGCCACATCATTCAAGGAGAATGATAAAAAGGGGAAAGGTGTTCGAAAAGCACCATGGAAGGCTAAAGGCAAGAAATTCAAGAAGAATAAGAAAGAAAAGTCTAAGAAGACGCCTTGCGGGGGAGAGTACGGTGAACAAGATCGGGATTGTTTTAGATGTGGCATGAGGGCCATTGGTCTCATATTTGTCGCACTCCCAAACACATCGTGGAATTGTATCAAGAACTCCATGGCGGAAAGAAGAAGAAGCAAGCTCGTAAGCAAGCTAAGCATGAAGCTCATTTCATGGATAGCGAGAAGCTAAAAGCTCTAAAGACAACAGAAGACAACAAAGAAGGATCTAGAAGAGTCAAGCAAGCATTCTCGGAGATGTAGATCTTGACGATGACCTCATGGATGAGGATGATCTCCTTAGTGATGAAGATGTGCACGGAGATCTTGAGTAGTTCTCCATATTATAATAAGTTAGCTACAGTATTAGTTCTCTATATTATAATAAGTTAGCTACAGTACTAGTATTAGTAATAGTGATGCGTTAAGTTTTAAATTCCTGTAATGAATTTAATGGTTTGAAATAATCTCTTGTAGAGAATATTATTATTATTATACTATTGGTATTTTATCACACTTCATTTATTGCATCTGCTATATTCGTAATTATATGTATTGCTTTATTATAGAACGTGAAGTACTATGGCTATGGGTGAGGAAATGTGTCTTATCGACAGGTTGAACAATCGAAGCAGTCCTTAGGGATACCCGCTACTTCCAAACACTTAGAAAGTATGAAGGAAGTATAACGACCGTCATTGGAAATGATAATAAAATAGTCGGCGCTTTGGTAGAGCCACCGTTATCCTACCGAATGGGACAATTTTAGTAATCAATGAAGCATTACTTTATCCGGACTCAACTAGAACGTTGTTAAGCTTCAAAGATATCCGTGCTAATGGATTTCACGTAGAAACAAATGATGATGATGGTGAAGAACGCCTCATTATGATTAGAAAGCATGGTGATCAAAAAAGACTGTTGCAGAAAGTTTCCCATCCATTAAAGAAAGCCTATACTACACGTATGTTAAACCACAAAGTAATATAGTTGTGTTCAAAACAATTTTTAGCAACCAAGAGTCATATAGAATATGGCATGATAGACTTGGACATCCTGGACTCAATATGATGCAAAATAATCGTGAAGAATTCAAATGGTCATAAATTGCTAACTAAAGATTTTCCAAATCAAGAAGATTTTTTTGTGCATAGCATGTGCAAAAGGGAAATTAATAACAAGACCCTCAAAACTAAAAAATTCAAGCAAAATCAATTTCATTCCCCGAACGAATCCAGGGTGATATATGTGGACCGATTAGTCCCCGGTCGGGGCCTTTTTGATATTTTATGGTATTAATAGATGCTTCCTCGAAGTGGAGTCAAGTATGTCTATTATCTACCGTAAAACCACGCATTTGCACGTTTAATGTCTCGGATCATACAATTGAAAAATAATTTCCCCGGATAATAGAATTACATCCATCGGAATGGATAATACGGAGAATTTACCTCGAAGGTATTTAATGATTATTGTATGACAATGGGAATTAAAGTGGAACACTCTGTACCACACGTGCATACACAAAATGGTCTAGCGCGAATCATTAATAAAGAGGATCAAGTTAATAGCGCGACCATTATTACGAGATCTGCTTATTGCCCACATCCTTGTTGGGGGCATGCCGTGCTACATGCAAAGAAAGCACTAATCCAATTGAGACCATCTGCCACAAGTGTAGAATCACCATTAGCAAGAGTACGTGGTACAATACCAAATATTTCCCATTTAAAGAGATTTGGATGTGCCGTATAATGTTCCAATCTCGCCTCCACAACGAACTACAATGGGTGCTCAACGAAAACTAGGAGTTTACGTGAGGATATGAAAGCCCATCAATAATTAAATATTTAGAGCCCTCCACGGAGATTTGCATACGGCTCGATTCACCGATCGTATTTTCAATGAAGATCATTTCCCCGCATTAGGGGAGGCAAGTACCTATCTAGGGACGAATGCCGTGAAAAATAAATTGGGAAACTACAGGAATCCATGGAATGGATCCACGTACTAGTGAAACTGAATTAGAAGTTCAGAATATTTTACATTTACAAAGAATTGCTAATGAATCCGCCAGAGGCTTTCACCAACACTAAAGAGATTATCAAATCTCATATACCAGCAGCCGAACGCATACCGGAAAAGAATAGAAATCCCATTTGAAGAGGATAATTTAAAGGAATTCGAACTCTCACCCCTAAAGCAATGAATGCTAGGAAGAGGGGGAGTGAACCGGTTACTGCACGTGCAGAAAAAGCCCGAGTACAAGCTAAAACTAAAGATCCTAGGAGACGTCCTATGGAGAAGAAGCCTATGCGAACTACTCATAAGAAAAACATAGAAGGTGAAAGTCAACCACAGAGTGGATGTACGTGAAGTACAAACTCAAAGTGAGAATGCGCCACTATAGAGACTCACGTTGAGAGATCGGAAATTCCGGATCTAAATGCACCCGTAAGTGATAAAGATCTAGGATATGAAATAATAGAAGAAAACTCAACAAATTATGTTGAGACGGGAGTAGTATATGATAGGAAAAACAATAAATGTCGACATATTCTTTTGCTGAACAGTTGCACAAATCATTGACTTGGAACCGAACCAAAATCAATGAAGGAATGCAAGAAGCGTTACGATTGGCCAAAATGGAAAGAAGCAATCTGTGTAGAGTTAAACTCGCTTAAGAAACGATAAGTGTTTGGTTCTCGTAGACCTTACACCCGAAGGTATCTATCCCAGTAGGACACAAATGGGTATTTGTCCGCAAGAGGAATGAGAAAAAAATGAAGTGGTTAGATACAAAGCGAGGCTCGTAGCTCAAGGTTTCACGCAGAGACCAGGAGTAGACTACGAAAGAAACCTACTCTCCGTAATGGATGGAATTACTTTCCTGTACTTAATTGCAATGGCGGTAAATATGAATTTGCGAGATAAAACTAATGGATGTTGTGACCGCATATTTATATGGGTCATTAGATACGTAAATCTATATGAAAGTCCCCGAAGGAATTAAAGTCCCAAATGAAGAAGAACGCAGGTATATATAGTGTTAAACTACGAGAAATCACTATATGGTTTAAAGCAATCTGGAAGAATGTGGTATAACAGGCTTAGCAATTTTTATTGGATAAAGGATTCTTGAAGAATGATGATTGTCCTTGTGTTTTTATTAAAAATCGAAAAAAGGTTATTGTATAATCTACGTATACGTTGATGATCCGAATATTATTGGCACTTCACAAGCTATCGAGGAAGCTAGCTCTTATCTAAAAAATCTGAATTTGAAATGAAGGATTTAGGTAAGACTACATATTGTTTAGGCTTGCGGCTTGAGCATACTCTCGAAGGGATATTAATGCACCGGTCAAACTATACTCGGAAAGTATTAAAGAAATTTAATATGAAGGATGCGTACCCACTTACAACTCCAATGGTCGTGAGATCACTTCGATGTAGAGAAAGATCCATTTAGACCAAAAGAGGAGGATGAGAAATTATTAGGACCGTAATATCCTTATCTTAGTGCTATTGGAGCATTAATGTACCTAGCAAATGGTACTAGGCCTGATATAGCCTTTGCCGTTAATCTATTAGCAAGATTTAGCTCGGCTCCAACCAAACGTCACTTTGGAATGGCGTTAAGCATATTCTCGATACCTCGAGAGGAACCGAAGATCTCGGATTATTTTTCAAGAAGAATGGAGATATGACCATAGTAGGTTATACTTGATCGCGGGGTATTTGTCCGATCCACATAATGCAATCTCGCAGATCGGATATGTGTTTCTATTTGGTGGAACTGCAATTTCTTGAAATCAACGAAAGCGATCTATCGTTGCTACGTCAACGAATTACTCAAAATAATAGCATTATTTGAGGCAGCTAAGGAGTGCACCTGGCTTAGGAGAATGTCAAGTCACGTATTGAATACATGTGGTATGACGGTTGCTCCTTCCCCTACAATTATTTTTGAAGATAATAAAGCTTGTATTGCACAAATACAATCGGGATATATAAAGTCAAATGTAACGAAACATATTTCACCTAAATTTTTCTCAACGCATGAAATGCAAAAGAATGGAGAAATTTTAGTGACTCATGTAAGGTCTTGTGATAATCTAGCGTATATGTTCACTAAGGCATTGCCTACAAGCTCTTTTGTAAAGTGCGAGAAGGCATAGGCATGAGAAGACTTAGAGAAGTGCATAGAACAGGGGAGAATATCCCTAAGTATATCACAATCTTGATTAACCAATTATCTAGAAGATAATAGTAAAATTAATCGTTGAAGATTAAACATTGTACTCTTTTCTTTTAATGAGTTTTTTTTCTGAAGTTTTCTCATATAAAAGTTTTTGATGAGGCAATGTATGCAATATAAGTAACGGTAGTATGTGCTCTTTTCTCTATTTTTCCCACTTTGGTTTTTGGGAGTTTTTAATGAGACATATATATCGTGGTAAAGAGCCCAAGGGGGAGTGTTGTAAAACTCTATTTGGACTAGGATACATATGGAATATGTCTAGAAGATAGAGTCCTAGTTCCTATATGGGCAACTTTACCAAAACTTGGAGTCCTACTAGAAGTAGGTACTTCCCCATATATATAGATACGGAGACCCTCATTGTAATTACAAGTTGATCATTGCAATAAAGAAAAGCAGTCTTCACATATATTGTCTTCTCAGTATTTACTTTTGTTCTCGCCGAACTCGCCGATACGTAGTTATACAACAATATCAACTCAGATGTACAAATGTACATGCTTTTAGAGGAAAGGAAAATAGCTATTATAAACAATGGAAAGAGAGGTATTCATTTTGTTGTGACACAAGAACATTCCAAACAGGTATAGAAAAGTACAACTGTAGCAGAAGGAATGGAACCACAACTATTGGCCTATTGCATTCCCTTTTTGCTTTTCCAGTGTTCTATCCGCAATATTCTTTTTCCATTAGCATATTCAGGTACATCAGAGAATAGGATTTTGAAACAACCAAACAATCTTGGTCATTCAAATTTCAGATGAACAGCTCAAGCTCGTTGGCAACAATTTCAGTACTTATAGGGTTGATGGTAAGAGCAGATGAATTCTCATCATCTTTGATCAAACTATTACATGATGAAACATGTTAGGAAAGAAGAATTTAAATTAATCTATCATCCAGTGGAGGAGATGAAGTATCTACTTATTGTTTTCGTTCAAAACAAAGTGTATCTGCTTATCGTGTTCCGAGAATATTTTAAACGAGAGCTGATATTGCCAAACAAAAAGTATCCCAAGTGAACTTTGTCAGTAGTTAATTATTTTCCCTTATGATGAGTTGTAGGGCAATGGATTCATGTTCAAATTTGACATGACACTTTTCAGCAAAGAAGGTTAGATCAATTTATCATCGAAAGGAGGAGAGTTATCATTCAAACAGGAAGATGCGACGCACAGGTGTGGACGCCCTTCCTCTTCAAGCTCAAGCTGCTAGTCGGCGGAGTGGTCAGGGGGCTGCACGCTGCGGTGTCGGCGGCGGGTGGGTATTCCGTGGAGTAGCCAGAGAGGAATCTGGGGGAATCAGGTGGTGAGCTGCATCGTTGGCGGGTGCGGGGCTGAGAATGCTGACCGGCGGCGGGCCCTGTTCTGTTTGCTTGCGTAAATGGCCTGACCTATTCCCTTCCAGCAACAACAAGCCCATGGACCCTGGAGTTGAATACAACTACAGAACTCTGGTCAAGTCGGTCAACTCTGGCCTTCTCCGCTCGCGCCGTACGTCTGAAATACCCATTTGCCCCGATACCCGCGCCCATGTTTCCGCACGCCGGAGCACCTGCCGGTCGTCCATTTGGCGCTTGTCCGACGTCCGCCTGACCTCTGCAGCGCCCTCTAGTCTGCTCCGGCGCGCGACGTCCGCCTGGCCTTCGCCTTTTTTTTTTTTAAGAGCATGCCAAGGCATGTATATCATTAAGCAGAAAGCGGAGTTTTGTTTTTTAGTACACCGCAGTAATCCAAACATTACTCACAACCCACACACGCCAAAGATTACTCACAACCCACGCCGTCTGCTCTGCTGCTGTGCTTTGCTGCTACTGCTCTGCTTTTGGCTCCGTCCGTGAATAGGAGGTTGCTATCCTCCGCCGATTGCTTGCTGCTGTGGCTTCATCTCCTTCTGCTGTAGTGCTGTGTTCTGCTGCTTAAGGGCTCCTTAGTTTGGTTCACTTCTGTTCTCCTGTCTGTCCGTCAGCTTACTCTGTTTTCTGTGGCTCCTGCTGCATTCATGTGGGGTACTGACATACAGTAGTCAAGGATATCAGTGCTATCTCGTGTTTCCCTTTATGTGTCCCTCATCAGTGGATGACGAACTGTCTCCCATTGCACTCTAGCATCGCACAGGCCGAAGTTAGAGTATCTCGTTCCGGAAGGAACTACAGACGAAGAACTTTGTTCAACTAGAATGAGAATAGTTTGCTAAAACAAGTTAGGTTGATAAAGGACTTAGCACAAAAGTTCTTTTTCTTTTTGGACACAAAAGTGAAACCAACTTTCATCGCATTATTATCTTACTATTATTAATTAGAGGCTCCAACGAAGCCTCCACGTTAATTCTCACTAGATGCGCTGAAAAAAAGATAAATATTAGAAATTCTCACATTAATCAAAAACATCTAGCCATTAAATCTATAAGTTTGACAATCCTTAACCATTAGATTAGATCTGTTTGATTTTCAAGAAAATTACCCACTCTGCCATTATATATATTATAGACAAAAAAAGAAGAAAAAAATGAATCCATTGATCCAATGCCTACGTACGAAGAAAAGATAATTAATATGTATTTATTCCAATGCCTACGTACAAAGAAAAGATAATTAATATATTATTTTTCCCTACCATCGTCCCAAGTTTACCGAGCCCTAGGCCGTGCACCTGCTGCATATCCGCTAATCCTGCCCTGGCGGCGCCTCGCAGCTGATCTGCATCAGAGCCAGTAGCCACGACCAAGAAGGCAAGAAGGACGAAATGTACGAGAAGAAGCGATCAAGAAAGAGTGATGGCTGTCATCCTCCATTATGGGTGAGAAAACTAATCTAATTGTTATATTCTCCTTGCACAGCAGCACACACCAGTGTCACAATTCTGGCCAAGATGATCGAGATGACAAGACCACGTCCCGACACATCGCCGAAAGACTCTGGCTTGCCGGTGTCGGCCGTGCCCTTGGGTCCGTGACGTGAAGATACTCCCTCCGTCCCAAATTAAACGTAGTTTTGGACGTTCGTCTTACAACTTTTGGCTCGATTTGTAGAAAATACGTATAAGATTTAAATCTTCAAATAAATTTGTTAAAAAACTAGATCAAAAGATCTTTGCAATGATATTAATTATGTAATATAAATATTAATCCTATTTTAATATATAATTGCCGGCCTTGAGAAACGAGAACTACACTCGTTCTGGGACGGAGGGAGTAGAAGCCAAGATGTCGGCGCGGTCGTCGGACGTGTGCACGCGAGGACCCAAAGCCAGTTGAGCACCGAACCGAGGCACACGAGTACACTTACCGTACAAGAATGCATCCATGTTGACGCCTGTATTTGCCTCACATGCATGCATATGCACACACATCTAAGGGAACAAGGATACCATTCACGCATCCGTACTCGGCAAGTACGTGCAAGACGAGCAGCCGATGCACGGGACAGCTGGGAACACGCAGAGCACCAGTCCCATGACGTCCAACATCTATGGCATCTACGTCAACGCTTGCACTATCCGCACACCTACCGACGTGAAGATTAAAGGTGTGGTCATCTTGGTATCCCATAATTACAATTTGATTCCTCTCCTAGCATATACTAAATTTGGTCATCCCCACAATTACAATCTATTTTGTCTTCTCCGAGTACTTATTTATTTATATATTTTTCAGTATGGTTAGTACAACTTTAGGGTGAGATTATATTAGAGCAGGGAGCAAATGATGAAAAATAAAAGCAAGACCATTTGATTATGTTGAACATATAATTCAATCCTTACTGACCAAGACTTGCAATTTTTTGTTTAGATGCTGAAAAATTAGGGAACCATCCATGGGCTATCAATAAAATCTACATGGAAAAACTCAAACCTCCAAAGTTAAAAAAATCCTACTATTATAAATTGGAGCCTCCAACGGAGGCACCCCACCTTAATTCTCACTAGGCGCATTAGAAAAAAGATAAATCCTCAAAATTCTAGCAAAAATTAGAAAGATCTGGCCATCGATTTGATGGGCTGTAATGATCATTAATTAGTATTAATAGCCATTAGGTCTATATCTTCCTATTACTAATTGGAGGCTCCAACGGAGGCACTACATTAATTTTTTACCCGACGCACTAGAAAAGAAAGATAAATCCTCAAAATTCTCACAAAATTAGAAAGATTTGGCCATCAATTTGATGGGCTTATTCATCATTAATATTAAAAGCCATTAGATCTATATCTTCTAAAACAAATTACCCATTTGCCTTTATGAGAATCATAAACATTACCATAAAGATTGATATCTCTACTATAAGGGCACAGTTCGGTCTATTTTTAGCTCAAGGAACACCGACCAACGGATCTCACAACCGAGGGCTGAGATCGAAAGTTTGTCACACAAGTCTTACACCCTCGCATTCACCCCGACGCCCACGCCTTCATCACCGCGGAAACCGTTCCTCTACGCCCGCGATTCGATTCACGGAAATCTCTACTATAAGGGCACAGTTTCGGTCTATTTTTAGCTCAAGGAACACCGACCAACGGATCTCACAACCGAGGGGCTGAGATCGAAAGTTTGTCACACAAGTCTTACACCCACGCATTCACCCCGACGCCCACGCCTTCATCACCGCGGAAACCGTTCCTACGGCGCGATTCGATTCACGGGAAAGCACGGAAAAAATAAAATAAAAAACGTTCGACGACGGTCAATAGGGCGATCTAACGGTGGCGGCACTCGTGGGCGCAGCGACCCAGCCCGTGCCTAGGGTTTGGGCGAAGGGTGCCCTCCTCCGTGTCCTGATCGCGATCACGGTGCTCGGGTCCCCATCGCGGTCGCGGAGGCGGCTAGGCTTGGATCCCGGCATCGGACGGTCGGGCTCGGAAGCCGGCGGCGGTAGCTCATGGTCGCGATCTGGAACCCCGAGCTCGCCAGGTCACACATCCACCGTGAGGATCCAGGCCTGTAGATCCGGTACACTACATCGTAGATCAGGCCAGCGCTTGTGCAGACTCCTTGCTAAAATCGCATGGTACCCAATCATATGTGTTCTCACTGCAGCATTTATTCAGTTTTCATTCATGTATTCAGATCCTATCTGGTTATTGCGTGGTTTGCCTTCATGCAGATCCCTAATCCTGTGCCAACACATGTACGTGGGGAGGATGTGGGACGAACGCATGCATTTGCACATCAAGTCAAGGACAAGGTGCTGCTCGCCGGCGGTCATATATACAAGTTGCAGCAAAAATAGTTTTCTTGCTTTCAGTGCCTTGCTTTTAGAGATTAGGTCATCTAGATATATACACCATATACTCTAAGGTTAGTGACTTTAATAAATGTATAGGATGCCAGAAATTTTGCAAGAATATATGCTCATTTCTTCCTTGTATTTGTTTATGTTGTAGCAGTTTTGCAGGAGCAGCAGCACCAGTTTGGCAGGAGAAGCAAGTTTATTGACAGTAAGATCAGGTGAAGTTTCTGCTGTTCCAGTTGTTGTTTACCAGCAACAGTTCGGTGGATGGCTGTTCTTCACAGATTAGTAGGACCTGGCAATTATTTTCTTTTTCTAAACTGAATTGCTACATAAAAATTTACTGGCAGCTTGTGTTCTCATTTTTCTTATCTGTACTATAATTGGATTCTCAAATTATTTTAGGTCCAGACTAAGGTGCTTTAGACGGGTGAGGTGGTGCTGACCCTAAACACTTGGAAGAGCCAGAGGATGGCATCTCGCAAGGTCGCGGGGCATCAAATTAAGGAGGACAAGGTACAGGAAGACTGAACTGAAAGGTGAGTGGATTTTAATTTTCACTATCGACTTCCTTCCACTCTCCGATTGTTTGTGGACTGCATTTCCTGATTAATTATTTGTGGCATTTCAAACTTTTTGATGCTGATTTTTTATCGTGTAGCTGTCGTCTCTGACGTGAAATGTTACAGACCCAAAGGAGAAGAAGGTGTAGCAAGAGGAACCAAAAGGTTAGAGGATTTCACTTCCCTGATTGGTCCAGAGGAGGAGGTAGTTGCCAAGTTTTGGAGGGATACAACAAAGAGGACGAACTGGAGGGTGAGGAAGTTAAAATTTCCTGAAATTTATTTTTGCACTCTAATTCAAAATTTACTGTTAGGTATTTTTACTAAGCAGTCATTGTTATGTCTTCAATGCACAGCTGATTCTTCTGATGCAACCATGGGTATGTGTAGCTATTTTGGTTTAGAGCTGCAATGATCCTAACGTGGACGAACTGGTGCTTGTCATGGAGGAACAGTCCACAAGAGCCCCCCACAAAGGTTCAAGGCGTTCCCAAATACTGTCATTTCCATACTGCCTCTATCTTACATGCTCAATTAACTCCATTTGATACAACTTTTGCCTTAGGGTGTGGCCTGGAAAGAGTTGAGGACCTTGTGGTGCGGAGGAGGGTGTACAGGTTTGATGCCTAACCTTCCCTCCATGGCAAGGTATCTGTTGGGGCATTCTTTTTGTTTTGTTTGCCCTATATTGACCTTTGGAAAAATATATATTTTTGTGCAATCTGTTGTATTATGGCCATGGTGGTTGTTGAATTAGCGCCGTGTGAGCCATAAAGTAATGTTTGCTTCTATTTTCAAAATCAATACCATTGCATCGTTCCTCGGCAGGAACTGGTGCTATATATCTTTTTAAATAAAATACATGTTGATAATATTTTTTTTTTGGTACGTTAATTAGCATTTTGTGTAAAAGTTGCAATTGCTTGTGTAGATGAGAGGTTGGTTCCTTCATGTGTATGTAAGTTTGTGGTAGAGCGTGTGATTGGATAACTTGTTAGTGTTTTAAATGGCATGTTGGATTCTTATTTTCTGCAATTATGGAGTGCAAAAATATTCTAGCTTATTTGGCTGCTATTGAGTGTAATTGACACTATAGTATGGAGATAAGAGATGGGCCACCAAAATTAACTAGGTGGAGTGATATGTAAAAATTGCAGGGATGTTGAGGAATTAAAGCTGCAACATGCATGCTTGGAGAGGAGATTCAGTAGAAACAGATACAAAAATTGCAACATGCTCAAGCTTAAAAGTTTGTGAGTTTTTTTTTTTTTAAGCAATTTTTTTTTATTTTGTTCACACGTGCAAGTACAACATGATCGCTACTAGGTGACATCGACCTCCCATGAGCTTGAAGTCCGGTAGCTGTAAAGCTCAAGAATTGAGAAGTTTTGAGTGGAGCAAAATAAACTTGTGCATGAACATGCATGAACATTCACACTTCGCTAATGTCATGTCAAAGACTATTATTTTTTTTTTTCAAGTTTTGTGTCAAGAGTCTTGTCTTGTAATGATATTGTTGAATCCGTGATAATAAAGCTCTCACTGGCAAAGTGGTGGGTGTTCCCTTTGTAATATTGGTAAATCACTTATCATTGTTTGATTTGGATTACCAAATGTCATCGTAACGTTAACACGGGTATTATACTAGTTGCTCTTAATTAATCACAATGCACGCCTAATAACCGATCCATCTAACCTATAAAAACACACAGATTATATTGTTCCTCCAACAGAACCTATCTCTCTCTTGTGCTATTATTTGCATGCCCCGCCACCGTTCACCGTCCTGCTATATGCGGCGGCGCTTCCTTCCCCCATCACATTGTCCCACTACTACAAAGTCGTTGTTTAGTCTCGGATGCATTTTGCACTACGAGCGAGGAAGCCATAATGAACCAGGACTAAGTTCATATTAGTCCCGGTTGCGGCTACCACCGGGAGTAAAGTTCTTCAAGGAACGGTGTCGGAGGCACTTTTTACCCGGAGCAAACTTTTAGTCCCGGTTTTAGCCAACAACCTGGACTTAAATATGACATTTAGTCCTGGTTTGTATTCTGAAAACGTTAGTCCCGGTCTGAGAGTAGAACTGGGATTAGTCTAGGTGAGAATATCCAGGCCCAGCCCAAACGAGCAGCTTTAGTCTAGGTTAGAATATCCAACCGGGGCTAAATGCTTTTTTTGAAGTTTAACCTGGCAACATTACTTTTGCACAAAAAGACCCCGACGTATGTTGACGTCCTATCTATATAGGTGAGAATATCCAGGCCCAGCCAATTGTTGACGTCCTATCTTGACATCTCATATACATTTGCATTATAGGTAAGAGACAACACAAATGAGCTGAGGCATCTATTGGTTCTATGCAGTGGACTATATTTCTTCACTATATAGATCTAATGGTGAATCTGGGCAAATAAGAGCAGCAGCAAAAGGTTCTGCAAATGGGCTTGAATTTATCCAAGCTGCAAAAATAGTTTTTACTCTTAGTAACGTGCTTTCAGAGATTAATGGATTTAAGAGAAATTTTTATCTTACTTTTGAGCAACTTTTAGTTTTGTGAAAGTTGAGAGAAAATCATTTGTGCAATGAAAATCATTGATTTTTGATGGGTCAAACATTGTAGTGTTTCTAATTCAATAAGCACATCACTCATGTGTTTCCTTTTGCAGGCTTGCTGCTCCTTGCTGATGTTGCATGCTGGATGATTGTTGTTGCTATTTCTGACATACATGAACCTGAGACAAGGTAACCTTACAGATGAACATCTCTATGTCTCACAAGTTTTTATGTATTGAATGGCCAATTTGACAGTATTGTACGTAATGCTTCAGGGTGGATGGTGATGGGAAGATTGCGACAATGGCGACGAGCGGGCGCGCCCACGACATGGCTCAGGTGCTGTCGGAGAGTGACAGGGAGGGCGATGCTCGCTCAGCGTGCACAGCGGCATCGCTGACCCTGCCGCCATGACTGCCGGCCCCGGGCTCGGCGACACGGCCAGCTGGCCTCGCCAGGGCGCAGCCGGGGCGCCACGCAGTAATGGCGCACACGGCGAGCACCAGCTGGACTGCCATCCACGGCCAGGCTGCGGAAAAGATCTCGCCCGGCGCCGAAAAATATTCTGCTTGCACAAGCATCATGACGGCGATGAACTTGTAATCGTCTCCAAATATATATGTGGCATATCATGACGATGAACTTGTAATCGTCTCGTGGCATCATGACTGTTAGAGTATAGATGGTAGGTTAGGATAGAATCCCGGACTACCATATGTATCCACGGAGGTGCCTTGCCCTCCAAGACTCTGTACTCTCATATATACCGTCCTAGGGGCTCATTGCAATATATCGACACATTATACGCATCCTACCAGTCTTACATGGTATCGCGAGTTTGGGTTTCCGATCCCGACGACCTAGCCGCGCCGCCGCTTCCGCTGCTCCGCTGGCCCCGGGATCCATCGATCTCGCCGGGGCGGTGCCCTCGTAGGATGCGTCGCGGATCCACGATCCACGCCGCCCGTTGTCGTCAACCAGCAGCAAGGGACTTACCTTGCTGGCGCTGGATCCTCCCGGCGCCGTCACCACGCAGCCGCCCCGAAGCGGTTTTTCGCCACCCTTGGCGCGACTATGGAGGAGATCGGGGCGCCAAGTCGCCGACGTCGCACCATGGAGCACATCCGACGGCCGCCGCGCCGCCGCCCTTCGCCGACCCGGCCAGCCACGCCGCTCCCGGTCGCCCGATTGGATTATTTGGGGTGACGGCGACCTCACCGCCGCCCGTCGTCGCCGGGGCGCGGCGCCCACGCCCGGCCCCGCTCCACTGTTGGTATTTATTATATGCACACAATAAAGATAAAAGATATCATGGCGCACAAATAGAAATACGTTGTAGCACTTCACCAAAAAATTAACTCCCGGTTTTAATATCGAACCCAAAGGAACAGTAGATGAATATAACTAAGATCTAACTAAATCTAGTTTCATAATAATAACAATGATAGAAGTAAACTAAACTAACTATTCTAATGGTACTCCTAAGATAGCAGATATAGAGGCTTATCTAATGCAAAGATAGACAATCATGGCTACTCGTGAGCAAAAGACATCTAAGTAATTACCAATCATTAAGTCTAAGCATAGCAGGCAAATTATTCTCATATATAGCACAGCCAAATCATATTATATAACATGAGGGACATCAACTAAGAAGGATTTATAATGAGATAAACTAGCCTCCGTCGCGACCACGTCCTACCGGTTACCTTATACAGGGGGAGGACTACAGAGGACTCAATAGGGCTGTCACCCCTACGATCTACCCCACATTCCAACATACGAGGGGCATCCGCCGGGGCCTCTAGCTCGACTATGAGCGACTTCGGATTAGGCGGGAGCCCCATGTATGTTGCTTTACTTTATTTAATATATATATATATATATATACTATTGGGAGCTTTGGGCTTCCAATAGTTAGGGGAAGCTTGTAGCCTAAACCGCCTGAACGCGGTTGAATCGAACCAGGATCCCACCAACTTTGGGTGGCGTGGTCCCGTGAAGGTGGGGCCAGTCAAATCCTCCGCACCGGTCCGCGGCGGCTCGTTCAAATTCATTCGAAATCGGCGGCATCTAAAAAGCGAATCCCCACACCCGCCGCCTCACCCGGCTCCCCCATCGCGCGTCTTGGTGACCCCCACCACGACGACCGCCGGCCGCTCCTCCCTCGCGCCGTTCCTCCACCTCAGCGGTGCCCGGCCCCCTCCAGTCCGAGCTTGTCCTCGGCGCGGCTCCCTCGCCGCCCATGGTTTTGCGGCGGCGAGCGGCGGCGGCGCCGGGCGTGGCCTTGCGGCGGCGGCGCTGGCGGCGGCGGCGCTGCGCGGCTTCCCCATCCCACCGGCGACGGGATCCGGTTTCGGCCCGGTCTGCGGCGGCCTCCCCACCACCCGGTAGCGGCGTCGGCACCGGCCCCGCTGCCTCTGTTCCGGCGCACAAGCACTCGGCGGCCGCGGGCGATGGCGCTCGGGGCACGGGCCGCCCGCCCACGGGTGCGTGTTCTTGCGGGTGCTGGGAGCATCGACGTCGTCTCTCCCTAGCTCGCAGCCCGACCACGGACACGGCGTTTCCGAGCGGGCACGAGCACGCGGCGGCGCTGGCCAATGGCGCAGCGGCGTCACGCAAAGGCGTTCGGCGGACCGAGGCGAGAACGTGCCGGCATGCGGGTGTTTTCTGGCCTTGAGCGAGAGAATAGGCCGCGTCCTCCGGCTCCCCGTCGGCGGCAGGATGGGCACCAACCACGACGCCGACGGACCACTGCGTGCACTTCGGGCAGGGCGGCAGCGGAACCACGACGTGGGAACGGGACCCGGCGCCAACACGCCGACGAGTGGACCCGGCCGGGCGTGATTCGGATGTGCCAACGCAGCTGCGTCTGCGGAATCACGCCGGGCCTTGAGCCATGTAAAAGGGAGATGACCGTGAGAGAGAGAGATCAACTATCATTTGAACAAATCAAACTCGTTAAGCTTTCCTCTCGAATACAACAACGTATCGTTGCTTCCTACCTACGCTTTCAATGTGGTTGTCCGATTTATCCCCAATTCTCATCCGCCTACCCCCAAATTCCCTCTTCCGGATCACGGCCACTAACAATTGGTACTCAGCTCCCGGCGATTCACACACCAGGTTATCAAATTGCTTGCAAACGATCTCGGTTGGATAATCTCGGTGGCGTGCGACTTTTGCTGTTCGTTGCTTGAGACCCGTAATTCCCGATCACGCGGCGGTTCGGCGATTTCCCGCGGTCCCGGATCGAGATCTACCGCCACCACCCCGTCCACCTCCACTTCCACCAAAACCACCAATCAAACACACCTACACACGCCTCCCACAACCTGAGATGGCGACGGAGATGCAGCAAGTTCTCGCGGAGATCCAGAAGCTGTCGGCGAACACGGAGCGTCGGTTAAAGGTGATCGCGACCATCGATCGGCGCATGTCCGAGCTCGACACCTCCATCGACAAGCGCTTCACCGACGCGGAGGTCGCTACGGAGCGGCGCATCCTCGACTCCGAGCTGCGCCAGGACGTACGTCTCCAGAAGATCGAGAAGTCGGCGGAGGATTTCGAGGAATGGCGCACGGACCAGGATGCCCGATTCGAGAACATGCAGCTCCGCCTCAGCAAGCTGGACAAGTTCTGGAACCGGTCCGTGCTCGACGCCAACGGGGTCATCCTCGAACCCGCCATCTTCGAAGAACCGCCACCAATCCAATCGGAGCAAGATGCGCGGCTTCATCCGTATGCTACCGGTCGCCGGCCCAACGGGCACCGCGACGAAACAAGGAACCGGGAGAGTGAACCTGGGGTTGTCACCACCCTAGTTCATTCCCCGGACATGGGTATGAATGAATTTCCCCAACTCCCTCCTAAATTGCATGGCACTGCTGCGGATCTAATGATGCATCATAGTAGGCCACCAGATTATCATCATAACCCCACTGGCAAACTCCCTAAGCTTAATTTCCCAACATTTGATGGCACTGATCTGAAATTGTGGATTACCTGTGCCGAGGATTACTTTGCCATGTACTCTGTTGATGTTTCGGTGTGGATCCAATGTTCTCGCATGCAGTTTGTTGGACCAGCCAAGCGTTGGGTTCAGTCTCTTACTGACAAAATCAAAACCATGTCATGGTATGAGTTACAGCGTACCTTTGCATGCTAGATTCGAGTGTGATCGGCACCAATTCCTCCTGCGTCAAATGAATAGAGTCCACCAAACCACCACTGTGCAAGAGTATGTCGATCGATTCGCCGAATTGGTCGACCAACTAGTAGCCTATGACTCTTCCACCCACCAACTCTTCTACATAACCCGTTTCATAGATGGTTTGCATCATGAGATCCGTCTTTGCATTTGCTTGTGCTTAAACCAGATTCGCCGATATCTGCGTGCGATCTTGCCCTTGTGCGGGGGGGAGGCCTTGGAGCCTACAAGGAAGAAAGAATTCCGTCGGTGGAACAACCGTGGTGGAAATCACAAGTGGGAGAAACCCCAAGCTATGTTACCCGATAAAGCTAATGAGTTTGGGCAAGCCAATTGACAAGAAATTTGCTGACCTCAAGGCATTCGGGCGTGCAAGAGGCTTATGTGATCATTGTGGTGAAAAATGGAGTCGTGAACACAAGTGTGCAGCAAAGGTAGGCATTCAAGCATTGGAAGAAGTTTATGCTCTTTTCTCTCGAAGAAATTCCACTGCGCATCGGACCGGGAAGAAGAAGTGGGCGATGCAAACTCGGGCTTCTTGTTGTCTGCGTCACCAACATACAAGAACAAAGGGGGTTCAAACGTTGCAGTTTCAAGGTGAGTTTCAGTCAAGGCCAGTGCTCATTCTGTTGGACTCAGGCAGCACATCCTCTTTCATCAGCACCACATTGGTTCAAGAATTGCACCTCACAACTGTTCCCTGTGATGCTTTTGCTGTGAGAGTAGCTGATGGTAGTCTCATGCATTGTTCTCAGCTCATTCCCTCAGCTGAGTGGTCAATTCAGCAACACATCTTCCACCATGACTTGAAAGTTTTGCCACTACCTGCTCATGATATTATACTCGGTATGGACTGGCTTTGTCTGTTCAGCCCTATGCGTGTGGATTGGCAAGCTAGATGGCTGGTAGTACCTTACCATGGCAATCTGATCAGGCTTCATGGCAGTGACTCTTCTGTGGATGCTACCACTGCTGATCTGTACGTGCAGCTATACTCAATCTCTGACACCATAGCCGGCGGAGCGGCTTTCCTCTGGACATTCAAAGACCTCCTAAGTGAGTTTCCTACGGTCACCACTCCACCCCAAGAATTGCCACCACGGAGGATTGTGACCATAAGATTCCATTGGTAGAAGGGGCCAGACCCATAACAGTTCGACCATATCGTTATCCACCTGCTCTCAAGGATGAAATTGAGTCTCAGGTTGAAACTATGCTCCAGCAAGGAATAATTCAGCCCAGTGCATCTCCTTTTAACTCCCCAAGTGTTACTTGTGCGCAAAAAGGATGGAGCATGGCGGTTACGTGGGACTACCGCTATCCGAATGCCATGATTTGTTAAGTCTTCATTTCCCATACCGGTGTTTGAACAAATGATGGATGAGCCGGCGGGAGCTCAATATTTCTCTACATTGGACCTACTCTCGGGCTATCATCAAATTCGGCTCAAGGAAGGCGAAGAATACAAAACAAAGATTCTCAACACATGTAGGACACTATGAATTCGAGGGTGGTAGCCTTGGACTGGCCCTTGGAGCCCGGCTACTTTTTTTCGGAGCCATGAACCAAACCCTAAAATCTTTACTTGAAAGTGCGCTATTGTATTCTTCGATGACATTCTCATATATAGCCGCACTTATGAAGAGCACCTTGTACACCTGCGCCAAGTTATGGAGTTGTTGGCAAAGGATCAGCGGCATATCAAGGTTTCCAAATGCAAGTTTGCTCAAACTGAAATTGCATATTTGGGTCATATCATCGATCAAGCGGGGGTATCCACCGACCACCTTAAGATCGATGTCGAACTGGCCCAAACGGACCAATGTGAAAGAATTGCGCGACTTTACGGGGTTCACCGCTTCTATAGGCGTTTTTGTCGGACATTATGCGGTCATTGCCAAGCCCTTAACCGCATTGCTCAAGAAGAATACACTCTTTACGTGGACATCGAGCACGACATTGCATTTGCTGCTTTGAAGAAATCCCTCTGTTCAGCCCCAGCTTGGCTCTACCCGATTTTTCTAAGCCATTCTACATTGAAACCGATGCATCTCATACCGGTGTGGGTGCGGTGCTCTTACAGGGATGGTCACCCCTTGCTTTCTTGAGTCGAGCTCTAGGGCCAAAGAACCAAGGCTTGTCGACCTATGAAAAGGAGTATATGGCTATACTCATTCTTTGTCGAACAATGGCGTTCCTATCTTCAACCGGGGAGCATTCACCATCTTCACGGACCAAAAGAGCTTGGTTCAATTGCCAAATCGGCGCTTGCACACAACCCGCGCGGCGAAGGTTTTCACCAAACTACTAGGGCTCAACTACAAGGTCGTTTATAAACTCAGCACGACAACGGGGTGGGCGATGCCTTGTCCCGCCGATCATCTCGGATGAGTTGTCGGCCATCTCGCCCTGTACCTCTTTGGTTGGATGATGTCCGAGCTAGTTACAACAATGACACACGATCCACGTAATTGTTGACCAAGCTTGCGGTTGACCCCGTATTGCTCACTATTCTCTCGCAAGGTGGTTTTGCTTCGTTACAAAGGCGTATTTGGGTGGGTGCGGACAGCGTCCTCCGGCACCGCTTTGATGGAAGCATTCCATGATTCACCAATTGGGGGCCGATTCGGAATTCCGGTGACTTATCATCGTCTCAAGAAAGTCTTTGCGTGGGCCGGGATCGAAGACATCGTACACCGGTTTGTCAAGACATGCCCTATATGTCGCCAGGCAAAACCGGACCGCTCACGTTACCCGTGGTTTCTTTGCAACCTCTACCCATTCCATCCATGGCTTGGGAAAGTGTCTCGCTGGATTTTGTTGAGGGTTTGCCATCTTCTAAAGGCCGCAATTGTGTGCTTGTGGTGGTTGATCGTTTCTCTAAATACTCGCGCACTTTGTTCCTTTGACCCACCCATTGACTGCTCTTCTACGGTGGCAAAGGCTTATCGATGCACATCTATCGTCTTCATGGTTTGCCCGCTCATCCGGGTCGATGATAGAGACCGTATTTTTACCAAGTAACTTCGGCAAGAACTGTTCGAGGCTTGCGGGTGTTGATCCGAATATGTCCACATCCTATCATCCGAGTCGGACGGCCAAACCGAAAAGAGTCAATCGATGCTTTGAACAATTCCTTCATTTGTTTCATCGGTCGCGGCACCTTCAAGTGGGTTGATTGGGTGTATCTTGCCGAGTATTGGTATAACACGTCGACACACTCTTCTTTGGGATACTCACCATTCTTTGTGCTTTATGGTCACCATCCGAGGCATTTTGGTATATCGATACACATGCAAAGGACTAACCCATCTCTCGGATGATCGGCTCGAGGAGAAATCTCGATGAATGCAGTAATTCAAGAAGACTGCTCGGGCTCGAAGAGGATGAAATTTCAGGCGATAAACGTCGTTCGAGCGACAATTGATTAAGGGGCGACCGGGTGTACCTCAAACTCCAGCCGTACATACAAACTTCGTGGCACCACGGGCTAATCGAAAGCTATCCTTTTCTGGTTCTTCTGACCGTTTGGATCTTGAGCGCCCGGCCGCTTCGTAAACATAAAGGCTGCTTTGCGGCAACATCCAAAGATCCACCCGGTGTTTCCGCGTATCCCAGCTCAAGGCGGCACTACCCTCTAACCATGCTCTTTGCTACTTTGCCCGACGATTTGGATGGGTTGCGTGTACCTCAAGATTCCGCAGCGTCGCATCACCACCATTGACAACACCGTGGTGCGCGGGGGGCTCATTCGATTGGTCCAAGCTTCCACGCTCACTCGCCACCTGGGAGGATCTTGAAGGCCTGCGTCGCCGCTTCCCTAAAACTCCCGCTTGGGGACAAGCGGCTTTTTCAACCCCGGGAATGTCACGGCAAGGATGGCACCAACCACGACGCCGACGGACCAAAAGCGTAACTTCGGGCTGTGGGCGAGAGCAGCCGGAACCACGACGTGGGAACGGGACCCGGCGCCAACACGCCGACGAAAGTGGACCCGACCGGGCGTGATTCGGATGTGCCAACGCAGCTGCGTCTGGTCATGAATCACGCCAGGCCTTGAGCCATGTAAAAAAGGAGATGACCGCGAGAGAGAGAGATCAACTATCATTTGAACAAATCAAACTCGTTAAGCTTTCCTCTAATACAACAACGTATCGTTGCTTCCTACCTCTGCTCTGTGCTGTCGATTTATCCCCAATTCTCATCCGCCTACCCCAAATTCCCTCTTCGGATCACGGCCACTAACACTCCCCTCGGCGTTGAAGCCTCACCGACGGCACACAGAAGAGCACCCACGGCGGCTCTGCCTGCTCCTCGCTCGCGTGGGTGACCAGAGGCAGGGCAGCAGCTCGGCTCATGTAAGACACGCATAACCCATGTTCCTTTGACTTTGGTTCCTCAGATTGGAGGAAAAAGGTTATTTTTTATTTTGTTGCCTCGTTGTTTGCACTAGATTTGTATGCTAAAAATCATTCCTACTCATTCAAGTATTCAACCTTGAGGGATTTCACCTGTATTTGATTTGCTTCAATCGCTGATGGAACACCAAGTATTTTGTTTTGTTCTGTGCATGGCAGGTGTTTGTTGAAATGCTTGAACAGAGTTTTTTAGGAGTTGCATGTGTGAAGCTCGGTAAATGACATGCTCCATCCTGATCTGTAGGTCCTCCATCGAGTGCAAGGGGCTATTTTTTTTTTTTTTTTTTGGCATTAAGTTGCTATTAGCAAATGCTAAAAATGGTCAAATGCTAAAAAAATAGTCACTTCTTGATCTGTTTCTTCCTACGTAGGTTGTCCAGGAATGATAGTTTTAGAATTAAAGGAATTAGGAGAACATGTAGGTTTGTATGCATGTTTCTACTGTTTTCGGTGCTGATTTGCTTGAATCGCTGATGTCCATGTAGGTTCGTATGCATGTTTCTACTGTTTGCCCGAGAGGAAGCGCCGCAGACCGGGTGCCGCTCTTGGCCGGGCGTGAAGGGCACGGTGGCGGCGGCGGCCGTGGGCGTGGCCGTGCAGAGCATCCCGCGGCGACGCCTCCTCCCTTGCCCGGTCAACAGAGGAAGGCAACAGTGGCTTGTATGCACGGTGTGATAGTTTTTGTATGCATGATACTAATTCATGGTGGTTTTGTATGTATGGTCAGCGTGGCGTTGAAAACGGACGGAATTTTTCCCGTTTTTTCGGTCCGTTTTCTACATTTTCCGCCCGTTCCGTATTTTTCGGAAAATCGGATCGGTCGAGAATCGGGATGAAGGTTGCGGAATGCGGACGGAAGTAGAAATGGTATTTTTCGGGCCGTATTTTGATTCAGTTTCATCGAATATATTCGTATTTAATCCGGGAAACATTCCCGGTTTCACCTCACTCACTCATCCCGTCATCCGTGCGCCAAAGGAGAAGGACCGCGGCCGCCCGCCCGCGAGCGGCCCGGACTCACGACGCGACTTCGCCGCCCGCCGCCTCGGGCTCGGCCGATCCGGCCCGGCAGCCCGGCCTCGAGGGCCTCGCCCGTCCGTCGCCCGCCTCCACTCTGGCGGCCCGGGGCGGCTCCTCCTCTCGGCGGCTCAGCGGCAGCGATCGTCATCTCGAGCATCGCCGTCTCCTCTCTGGCCGGCCGGCGAACGCGGCAAATATCAAGTCGCGCGTCGCCGTCTCCTCACCCGACCGGGTATGATTCGTCGACACTAATCGATAGCAATAGATACTTCGATCGATCCACATAGCGCACCTCTTTTTTCCCCATTAATGAACTGCATAATGCTATACACCAGACCTCTGTTTTCCCCATTTCGACGGCCAGATGATGGTCGATTAAAATTTATGCCTTTGTAATTTGTGATGATGCAAGCGCCCGTGCTGCCGTGATGTCAAATCTTGGTCGCTTCGAACTCCTTGCCGTCATTTCGTGGAAGAGGAATCCGTGCCGCCTCCATGCCGCCCGACAAGCATCTTGGTTTGGGCACCATGTTGCCACCACAGCAAGCACCGCAGAACACCACAAATGGTGTACACGGACCACAACTAAGTGTGTTGTTTAATTTGTTATTTTCCGCTTAAGTTCGGCTTCCGACCGTTTCCGTTCAATTTCCGTTCGTATTGGTCCGTTTCCGTGCACCCGCATAATCCGATTCCGTTTTCGAACCGTATTTTCGAACCGGATCGGTTTCCGCCAACAAATATAGAAATAGAAATAGAAATGAGGTTTTTCCGTCCGTTTCCGTCCGTTTTTCATCGCTAGTCGGCGGGAGCGGCGCTACCTCTTTGGGCCGCATTCCTCTTTGGTGCTACCTCTTCTTCACAACCGGGCGCCACCCTCCCCATCCCGGCGGCCATGGATCTGTGAGGGCAGCGACACGGGATCTGCGAGGATGGCGACACGAGATCCGCCATGGCGGCGTTTACGGCATCTCCAACCCCCACTCATCACGCTAGTAGAAGCATGAGTGGTTTATATGCATGCTGCAATGTGGTTTGTATGCATGTTGAAACTGTGGTTTCGCAGATGCTGTATGGTGTGATGGTTTGTATGCATGGTGTGATGGTTGTGTATGCATGGGTCTAATTCATGGTCGTTTTGTATGCATAGTGCAGCGGTTTGATGGTATTTCTGGGGTGATATCTATATAGAGTCGTTCATGTTCGTATCGTATGCACACGGTGAAACTACTTTGGATGCTTGTTTATATGCATGGTAAAACTGAGATAGAAAATGTTTATATGCATGTAATCTGCGACTCTATATGCACTGTTATGTTAATTAAAGGCCCCTCTGAAATTGAATGTGATTATTTGGTCTATATGCACTGTTCTTCTATTAATTTTTTAGGCTTGTATGCACTAACATCTTAATTTTTACGCTTCATGGATGATGGACCGTAATGTTTGATACATCCTCTGTTTTTTTTTCGATTCATATGCATGCGGTGCGGGCGTGAAGTGAAGATGACGACAAAGCGCGGTGGACACTAGAAGCCAACCATTAGCGTGTAGTAGGGCTCTCCACGTCCGAGAGTGGCCACCACCGCGTCGAGGAGCAATGGCGGCGGCCTCGAGGCGCAACCGGTAACGCCACGAGCACCGGGGTGGCTCTCCTTCGTGGCCTCGGCGACGAGCCGCTTATCCCTAATTTTTTATGCTCGTATGCACCTCCACCTCAATTTGTATGCTTCATGTGTAATGGATTGTGATTATTTAATCTATATGCATGGTTCTTTTTTATGCTTGTATGTCCTTCCGCCTTAATTTGTATGCTTCATATGCAATGGATTATAATTGTTTGATCTATGCATCGTTCTTCTATTATTTTTTTATCTTTGGTATGCACATCTACCTTATTTTGTATGCTTCATGTGTAATGGATTGTGATTATTTCATCCGTATGCACTGTTCTGTTTTATGCTTGTATGCATCTCCACCCTAATTTGTATGCTTCATGCGCAATGGATTGTAATGTTTGACACATCCTCTATTTTTTTTTTTGATTCATATGCGTGCGGTCGTGGATGCGACCGTGGCGGCGCCTGCGGCTCGCAGACAACGCACGCTACTTTTGGCGAAGCTGCGATGGCGGCGCGGTGAATGGGACGGCGGACGAGCGAGGCGACCACGAGCGGGATGGTCATCCTCAACATGCGGCGTTCAAGCCCTCTCTAGCCACGAGCAATGTTTACGGTGTCCTCGTGATGGATAGAAACGTAAGGTGGATTGTATGCATGTTTGCAATTACGGTGTGTATGCATGTTGGAACTGCGGTTTTGTAGATGTTGCAAGCATAGATTTGTATGAATATTGGGCTGCGTTATGTATTGTGAAACTAAGAATGAAAATTGTTTAATTCATCTTTATATGAACGATGAAATTGAGATAAAAAATGTCTTGGGGTGATTTTCTATGCAAGGTAAACTTTTATATGCGTCTTTGACCCCTACTAGGCTATGTTTTTTTTTTTAAGTGGTTTTTTGAAAAGCATGTCCCCCTACTAGGCAATGGGTTTTGGGGCAAGTGTCGTTTTAAATACATGCCCCCTACCGGGCAATGTTTTTTTTAGGCCAAGTGTTTTTTTTAAAAAAGCATGCCCCCTACTAGGCAATGGGTTTTTGGGGCAATTGTCTTTTAAAAAGCATACCCCCTACTAGGCAATGGGTTTTGAGGCAAGTGTCATTTAGTTCTAGTCATATATTATTTGACATAGGTTTCATATGCGTGGTAATAAAGGTTCGTATGCATCCACCAGGCTATCTCTGCATACCAACTACTTATACCAAGCACCCCCTAACAGGCAATGGGTTTTTGAAAGTGTCTTTTGAAAAGCATGCCCCCGTACTAGGCAATGGTTTTGGGGCAAGTGTCTTTTTAAATGCATGCCCCCCTACCAGGCAATGTTTTTTTGAAAATCATGCCCCCTACTAGGGAATGGGTTTTGTGGCAAGTTTTTCTTGGTTCTAGTCATATACCATTTGACATATGTTTCATATGCGTATTAATTACGTATGCAATGGGTTTTAGGCCTTTTTTTTTTAGATTTAAAAGTTTGCCCCCTATTAGGCAATGGTAGTTGGGTTATTTTTATTTTTTTAAAAGAAAGGTCATGCCCCCTATTAGGCAATGTGTTTGGTATTTTTGTCTTTAGATAAAAAAAGATTGCCCCCTATTAGGCGATGGGTTTTTGGGTTATTTTTTCCTTTAAAAAAATTGCATGCCCCCTATTAGGCAATGGGTTTTGGGTTATTTTTCTTTTTAAAAAAATATCATGCCCCTATTTAGGCAATGTGTTTTGGGTTAATTTTTCTTTTGAAAAAATATCATGCCCCTACTAGACAATGCATATGTGTAATCAGATACAATGCATAATTTTGTATGCAATGGGTTTTAGGTGTTTTTGTCATTAGATTAAAAAGTTTGCCCCCCCTATTAGGCAATGGTAGTTGGGTTATTTTTTATTTTGAAAAAAGATCATGCCCCGTACTAGGCAATGGGTTTTGGAATTTTTGTCTTTAGATAAAAAAGATTGCCCCCTATTAGACAATGGGTTTTGGATTAATCTTTCTTTTGAAAAAATATCATGCCCCCTACTAGACAATGCATATGTGTAATCAGATACAGTGCATAATTACGTGACATGTAGTGCATACAAGACATAACAGGAACTGCGGTAAGCATTTTAGTAAGTCAAAGTTTTAGCATTTATTTAGCAATAAGTTATGCTTAACCCATTAACCCACATTATCATCATAAACATATATATATCGTTCTCATGACAGTCCATCGTCATCGTTCAGTTCCATCACCATCTTATGTCCATATCTCGATCATCTCATAACCATGTCTCAAAAGATCATCTCTATTCTGTGATGTCTCCAAGGCCGTTCATGACCGCGAACACGGCTGATATATCAGTTTAATTAACTCTGCGCAGAGGTGTACACTTTCACTACGAGTCATGATCCTCAAATGCATGGGTTAGCAAGGCCCAAAACATCCAAAAATCATATAAAGCCTTTCAAAGGTTCCCCTAAAAATATAAGTGGCCAAAAGAGCTACAACCCCGTTTCTCCCAATTCTGGCAAACCACCAACAAAGATAGGCAAAGCCCTTGAACGACTAAAGCCAGAGCCATGTAGCCCCCATAGTTGTACTTGTATATCCCTGGATGATCACAACAGATAAGTCCTTACGGAGAGTCCAGCATCATGAAAAAGCATGAGCCCGACTCGAAGTCATGTTGCCAACATTCAAGTCTTAACCATCATACCATATATTCATTCATATCATCATTATTTATGTAGAGCACTAGCAAAAACTACCCATATGCAATGACCCATAGGATTCCATGAACAAGATAATAACTGGCTAGGATGTCCTTAAGGTTGACAAATTAGACACATGCATATGATTAAGTTATTAATAGTGAATAGGTAACAAGGATAGTCCCATGCTATACTTGCCTTAAATTGAGATCCTTTCTTCAAGTCCAAAGCTCCAAAAGAAATCCTTCTTGTTTGTCAACATCTTCCGGATAACCACGTTAAGCTCACCGTCTACTCGATTCCAATCGGAACACACAAACATATAGGGCCAATCATGCATAACAAACAAGGCTACAATTAGAACAGTACACCAACAATGGAAAAACAGTTTAAAAGCTTATAAAACTATTCTACACGTCACTACGAGCACATAGACATAAAGATCACCAAAATCGGAGCTAAAAGCGGCGTAGATATGAATTTTTACAAGTTTATTAGTAATAAAATAATAAACTAAATAACAATTCAAAATTTGAAAGTTCAAAAACCTGACTAACAGTGATATTAACATGTAGAGAACGGAATTACGAATCTAACGCAATTTGAATGGATCAATTTGGATTCAAAAACGGAGATTTTATGAGCAAAACAAGATGGTGTCAATTTGTGATTTTTCGAAATAAAATAATTAAATCTGATTTTGATTGCTGAAAAGACCATGATTAGGTATTGGAGGAGCTTAGGGTCTCTTTAGCAAAGTAACAGCTGAAAGGGTATGTTCTAATCTGGGCTGTAGATCTTAGATTGGACGGCACAAGTTGGTTTTGTGTGTAAGTGTATTTCCCATGGTATTTGTTGATTTGTTTTTGTGAAGGAAAACGGCAAGAAAACAAATGACATCATCATATGATATCATCAAGCTAAATTGGAGCACGGAAGGTTCTGCCATGCATGGACGACGATGTAGACACGACAAGGATGTCCGGTTCGATAGAGCATGGACTGCTGCTTCCTACATCTGCATGTGCAATTGAACTGCATCGCGTGAGCAACAGAAAGCGATAGCGATAGGTAGAAGAAGATGGAACCTATGGCTTCGTCACCTTGGTGTGAAGCTCAGCAACGGGTCTTGAACGATGGAGAGACGCTCTGTGACGATCACATCAGCGGCGGCGGCTCTCCAGGCTTGGGCATGGCTAGGACGTCTACTGGCAGCGTAGATGTAAAGCACGGACATGACGATGGACGTCGGTGTGCAGCGGCAGATCACAGAACCGAGCTCGACGGCTTCGTCTAGGGTTGGCGGCGGCTGCTGTAGCTCAATTGAAGGACGATGCGGTGCTTAGGGCTTGGTTTATATAGGACTTGGCAGGCACGATTACAAGGAAAGAGGCCGAGGTGGTATTATATATATGTACGCAGATGAGTCCGTCTCGAACCCGTGTTAGGTACAATGACCGTGAGGAGATTTGAGAGGCATACGGGAAACTCCAACGATGTTGGGCCTGCACAAAAGGAGACGTGCTGGACTTGCTGCACTAGTAAAGGAAACAGGCCATCGGAGATAGGCAAGGCTAGGCTAAGCCCTTCGGCTGAGAACAGAGAAGGAGAAACGAATTCTTTTCTTTTTGTCCTAAATTTTCTCAAATCTTTTGGAAACAAATTTGAAACTTATTTAATTTCAGTCCAAAATCACACAGTACAAAATAATATGCATCAGCATGTATGCAACAACATGTATCTAGAATTATAGTTGATTTTAAATCAATGAAAAATATTATTTCCTATGTTCAAATGCACACACAATTGCACAAATAAAATCAATTTAAGCTATTTTCAAAATTGCAAAATTTGGGGTGTCACACATATAGATGATAACAGGTAGGGCATTTGTACTATTTATCAGCATACACCGAGACAATGCACATAGGTAAACAAATACAGTGAATAAAACAGATATCATCTAGTGCATACAAGGAGTAACGATGCGTTAAGGAAATCACTGGCACTACATACGATGGTAACCAAAGAATTTCATACGATGGTAACCAAGCATTGTATATAAAATGACCGTGCATACAAAACCACCACGAATTACTACCATGCATACAAAACCATAACACCACGCGCGCAAAAACCACGACCCGCGATGGGGATCTTAGTGCTCCGGACATTGCTCGTTCTGCTCGGCCACCTCGCTCGGCCAACCCCAATGCAATTGGGATAGAAACCTATGACACTATGCTATGCATATCCCAGTTTTCGCCATGTATCTAAACCTATCCTTGTAGTTACAGATCCGCTCTTCTACCCCGCTCGGCCAACCCCAACGCAGTAGCCATCCTTGCTGGTCACCATCATTACCTATAATATAAACATACAATCAATTCAGATATGCATACAAACTTAAGGTCCTCCACTTGAAAGCATAAAAATTAAGGTGGTGGTGCATACAAGCATAAAAAATTAATAAAAGAGCAATGCATACGGATCAAATAATCACAATCCATTGCAAATAAAGCATACAAAATAAGGTGAAGGTGCGTACAAACGTAAAAAAGAACAGTGCATATGGATCAAATAATTACAATCTGTTGCACATGAAGCATACAAATTAAGGTGGAGGTGCATATAAGCATAAAAAGAACAATGCATACAAATTAAATAATCACAATCCATTGCACATGCTTGCATTGTCACTTCCCACTAGTACCACGCATACAAACCACCATGAATTAGTACAATGCATACAAAAACCAACACACCATTCATACAAACCACCACACTTTGCAACATCTATGAAACCCACGGTTTCAACATTCATACATAGTGCGTTTCAACATTCATACATGCATACAAACCTCACATGCTGCTAGTAGCATAAGGAACGTGGGTTGGAGATGCGGGAACGCCGCTCATGGCCGGAGGAGGGACTTGAACGCCGCCGCCGCCGCTTCCATGGTCTTGTCGAGGTTGGGGATGAGCTGCCGCCCCGCGAGAAGAGGGGCGGGTAGCGGGGGCAACGCCATCGCAGCTCGAGGAGGAGGCAGTGCGGGACGTGCACACGTGTGTGGGAGGTGCGGTAGGGCCAGATCCACGGAGGTGAGGGGTGGAGGAGTCGCTGGCTTGCTTGGTCGCGTGGAGACGGAGGGGCGAGGCCACCACCATGGTCGAAGAGGAACCGGGCCATGCCTGCACGGGGCCCATAGCCGAGGTTGCTCCCGAGCGGATCGGGGGCACGCGACGCGTGCCGACTACGACCGCGAGCACGAGGATCGTGGCCGTCGTCATGGGAGGGCTCGCCACACCGAGGGAGGAGAACAGCCGACGGAAGAGCCCGCCGACGGAAGTGCGCCGATCTTTGGGTGGCGCGAAAGACGCATCGAGGAGAAGGAGGCTGGCGCCGCCGACCACGAGCGTCGTGGGATTTTTTTTGAAGACGGGAGGGTCAAGATTTCAAATGAATTTGAAAACGAGGAGATGTCGAGGGGGGTTTATACGGCCCCATGCCCACGTCACGGCCCCACACCATCACGCCCGGGGGGCTGGGCTGGGCAGCCGGTTCGATTGAACTAGGTTTATATGCATCCGGACTAGTGAATATATGCACCAGGACAGTGAATATATGCATCCAATCAGCACTTATGCATCCAATCTGCACTATATGCACCAGTACGAGTGAATATATGCATCCAATCTGCACTTATGTGGCACAATTCAAATTTTGGAGATGACGATTCATGTTGGTATGCACTCGCCAAAACTTTGATATGCATCCGGATTAGTGAATATATGCAACTCAACCATAAATTTCTATGCAATACCGATGCCAAAACGTTTATATACATCCGGACCAGTGAATATATGCATCTCAACCACTAATTTCTATGCAATGCAGACGCCAAAACGTTTATATGCATCCCGTCTAGTGAATATATGCATCCAATCATGCACAAATTTTTGAATTTCAAAATTTTTGAAAAAAAATATTCAAAGTGGAGCTTGAATCGTGCACAAAAGTGTCAGGAGTTCAATGGTGAAAACCGTTTTTGAATCCGATGCTTCGTTGAGGAATTATCGTGAAAAAGGAAGAAATTCGAGTGGATGCGCGCATGTCAGCATGTGTCAGCGTATGTCAGCCTGTGTCAGGTGGAACAGTTAGCTCGCGGGGAGGTTTGTATGCGTCGACAGAACTGGTTCAAATTCACTCAAACCACTGATTCGTATGCATCGTCGCAACAAAAAGTTCGTACGCATTTCCGACCTGGATTATATGCATCCAGTCTGGTTAGGCTGGGTAGGCTGGTTGGGACCGCGGGGACCAGACGTCCACCCACGCGCGCGCGTCCCAGCCTGGTGCGGGCCGGACCAGGGAAGCTGGCTGTAGGTTTCCAATACCTATTAGAAGCTCTATAGGCTCCCGATAATATCACCCTCTATATATATATATATAGAGTATAGTCTAAGCTAACTACCTGGCCAGGCCAGTCCGACTTGGCACCCTGAACCAGGCGCGTGCATCGCTGGTGCGTTACTGCTCTCTGGTCCGGGCATGTCTTAATTTGCGGTTGCATGTGGCTTATTGATGAGCCGGCTAGGTACAGTAATTTCTGGGGCCAGCCGTAATTAGTTCTCCTTGATTTGCTCATGTTGATTTTGGCAAGTCTATTGACCGTGAGGTATGCATCTAGATCTCGTAACTTCATTTTCCTATTACGGTAACAGTAGGCGTGTAATTGCATGTGCAAGTATATATGATGCTTCCTTTGATTATTTATCATAATCGGTTTAATAGATTTGCAATTTTTACTAGAATCTATGCCTTTCTGCCAACTAGTAGTTACGGTATTCTAGTTCAGTCAAAAAAAAGTTACCATATTCTATTTACTAGATTTTTTAAACTATTTACTAGAATTTATGCCTTGAGTATTTGGTTGCTATAATATAATAAAACAAAAGTGCCAAGAAAATTTACGATAATTCAGGATTGTGGTTACCGCAAGTTCTCGTCCTGATGTTTGTATTTACGAGAATTATTTTTACGACAATACTAACAGGAATTTTCACTTACATTTACGAGAATTCTACACTAAGTATTTACTAGAAATGGGTACTATCAATATAGTAAGTATTTACAAGAATTTCGGCCTATAGTTGACGATCAGAATTAATAAGACGACCATGCTGTGAGACGAATCCGCAAATATATGAAGACTGAAGCAATCGATTTCAGAGAAATTACCTAAAATTGCACGGACAGAGGGAAAATGATTTCAGCAGTACAGTGATTCATTGCACAACGGAGCAACCGAATTAAGCTAAAGAAAAATATATGCATAGAGTGAATCAATAGAGTGAATTCTATGGAAGCGGTTCCTAAACTCGTAAGCACTAGCACGCAGCACCGGGGAGCTCCGGACAGCACGCCCTCCATGGGTTCCACGTGGTGGAGTCCTCGTACAGATCTGCCATGGGAAGAGGGCTGCTAGGGGTACCATAGGGAGGGCGCCGCCACAGGGCCGCTGGCGAGGTCGACGTGGTGGAGGTTCCCGTCGGTCAAGCTGTGGAGGTCGACGACGCAGGGGAGCGCGAGCAGGACCGGCCATGGCCTGGCTAGCACATGTTTTTCTGTGCTGGGCTGTGCGTCGGGGCTGAGCCCGGCCGCCCTGTGCCGAGCCCCCTGCAGCGCCAGAAAAGAGAGTTTGTCACGCGGATGCGAGCCCATGGGATCATCATCATCGTTGATGCCCGAGCACGGCGCACGCAGCGCGCCCCGAAGTCCGTCGGCCCGGCGACGGCCGAGGCCGGCGTCACTGACGACACGCGCGTGTAGATGAGGCAGGCCGCTGAGAAATGCAGATTTGTGCAGGCCGTCGCTCGCAGGTAGCTCCGTTGGGGAGAGGCCCTGCCGCCTCCGCCACCGTCGACATGGCAGCCCAATGCAGCTGCTGGCCACTCGCCGTGGAAAATAATGGGGTACGCCACCGGCGTACCGTAAATTCTGTACGCCGCCGCTCCAGATTTTCGACGCGTGGATTCATCGCTCATCGTACGCTCGTGCGCCGCCAGACGCCCACGCGCGATGGCTCAGATCCCTGGCTCTGCGTAGACCAGCAGCGGCCCGGCTGGACTCCGTTGGAAGGGCGGCGTGGTCCCTGGCGCTACCTCGTCCAATCACAAAACGCCACGTACGGGGCGTACGCCCGTGCTCCATACGCCGGTGGCGTACCCCATTAATTTCCCTCGCGGTGGCGTAGCTCTGCGCATGTAGAGAGAGAAAAAAATTAGGAAATGAGAGAGCCTGGCAACTAGACAAGGAAAGTATCAAGGAGCAATAAATCACGGGCATTTAAATGAGTGCATGCATGCATCGGCATGTTGCTGAGTCAAAGGCGTAAGTTATGGTTGGTGATTAAGTGACTGGATGGTGCGTGACCGGGCTCTGGAGTTTGGGCTCGGCTACAGAATATAAAATTTTATAGCTAGCTACAAGGTAATAGTTATATATATATATATATATATATAGTATTTATATTTGGAACCCGGGGTCCAAATGAATTCAGTACCAGCATCCTGTTTGGACAGGCAAGCAGGCCCACCCCTGTTCGGCCCGGCCCACCCACCGAACGAGTCGAGCATACAGCAGCTCAGCTCCCCACCAACCCATGAGGCCACGATTCATTTGCAGTTCAATTTCCACACCGTCTGCCCCCACTATTGCCGGCGCCACCTGCACCGCCGGGTCCGCGCCCCACCGCCGCCCTCGCCGCTACCTGCACCCGCCGGCTCCACGCCTCACCGCCGCCCCTGCTCGCCGCCGCGCCCCTTTCCCAGCCCGACGGTAACCGCACCCCGACCCCTACAGTGGTCGCCCTTCTCCTCTCCGGCGGCGGTTTCACATCACAGGTCGTGGCGGTACCTCCTCCATTTGGATCAAGATGGCGGCGTCGCGAGCGCGAACGTGGTGGTGCATCCTATCCGCAGGGACGGAGGCGCTTGTGCGGCGTGCGGAGGCGCTGCCGCTTCCTACACCTGCGCCAGCCTGCGGATCCGGCCTCGCTGGAGCCTGATGCCGCGCCGCCGAGGGCCGTCCCCACCACCGACGCTAGCGGCATCCATCCACTGGCGGCGTCTCGCACGTTACGCGGAGGCTCCCTCCCTCCCGACCGGCGGCGGAAGCTCCTTCTTTCTCGACCGTCGGCTGGCTGGGCGAGCCCCCTCCTCCGCACGGGCTTCGGGCAGGATGACGAGCGAGCACAACAGATGGACAAGGTGCATCCTTTCCTCGTCCCTATTTCCGTCAAGAACCAACATATTTAAAATTTATGCACTTTCATCTCTTCGTCAGTATCCACAGCCATGGCCGCCGGTGCCTCCCTTCGCCACCCGCTTCCTCGTGCAAGTTTGGATTGATTAGGCAACGATTGCTGTCAATTGTGAAGCTGCAGGTGCTCATTGCGTTCAAACTTTTCTAACTCCAGTGACTAGCAGGCTACTCCGACCAACGGGATGGAGATACTAGCAGGTATCCAGAAAATTATTTTTATGATTCATTTTCTACTATGCGGCAAATGAAGATATCTTGTGTGGTGTTGCTTCCTAATCTTCCTGCCATATCTGAAATCTGAATCCCCAATATTTTATTATATTATGCGCACAGATCTGATGATTTTGTGCAGTTGTGACAAAGAACTAACAATTGTCTATTACAACAGGTGAACCTACTTCATCTTGATGTCTGATGGCAAATAAAAAAAAAAAAAAGCACCAAATATGTATGATCAATCTCTTTCTCTCTCTTTTTTTTTTTTGGAGTTGATGCATGTTCTGAGCAAAAGCTATCTAATTAGAAGACTACGCTATAAATTCAGATAATTACCTCTTTCTGTTTAAATGTTTTGTAAATTAAATAGCAATGCTTCCTAGCTCCATGTTGTTTACATGTCTATTGCAGCCCTGAGATTAATCTGTCAAGCTCTTGAATGTTGGTAAATGCAATGATAATGATAGTGATAAATTGGTAACTACGTTAATGTACAATGTTAAGCCAAAAAATATTACAAAAAAAAAAAGCACCAAATATGTATGATCAATCTCTTTCTCTCTTTTTTTTTTTTTGAGTTGATGCATGTTCTGAGCAAAAGCTATCTAATTAGAAGACTACGCTATAAATTCAGATAATTACCTCTTTCTGTTTAAATGTTTTGTAAATTAAATAGCAATGCTTCCTAGCTCCATGTTGTTTACATGTCTATTGCAGCCCTGAGATTAATCTGTCAAGCTCTTGAATGTTGGTAAATGCAATGATAATGATAGTGATAAATTGGTAACTACGTTAATGTACAATGTTAAGCCAAAAATATTACTGACATATTGGAACATTGCCCATATACTAGCCGAACCATTTATTATGATAGTTTATATAAAATTACCTGCATGTCGATTAGATTCAATTTTGTAATGAAGACTTATGGAGGCTTCAGTTTCCATCTGTGGTATTAGTACACAAAATCAATCATTGATTCTTGCAGAGGGTAGTTCCTGGCACATCTATACAATTGCTTCTTCTTTGATTTCTTATTTTCTCATTGATTTGTTTATTTTCACTAATAATTTATGTGTGCTGATAGGAAACTCTTTGTCTTAGGCTCTTCAATAACAACTGCATGTGACTGCTCAACTAGAAGGTCATATATGTCCGCTCTGTCTCATTACCACCGCTGCCTAGTGCTCTGCTGTTTGTCCCGTCTCTCTGTGCTGCGCCCCCAGCGTTGTGTGGGCGCAGACGCAGTGCACCGCTCATCCAGGTGTTATCGGCCGGTGTGCCCCAGCGTCCCCACCACGCCGCGCCACTCCCCAGTTCTGCCCCCAGCGCTATGAGGGCATAGACTCAGCGCGCCACCGTTGGCATCCTCTCTGTTGCGCTGGTGCTGCTTCACCATCTTGCGCCTACCGCTCCTAGACAAGCGCATGGGTGTCGTGGTCTGTGATCTCCCTCGCCACCTGTAACTTTTTGAAGCATCTGAAGCGGTCCTGGTGAGTTAAGATATTCTCTGAACCTCTTGAACTTTCTGCAACTTATGGAAAATGCAGGGTTATGCCACTGAATCCGCAAAACTAATAAAAGCATGGCCCGTGAAATTTCAGTTCCTTTGTGACCAATAAATGTATCACTGTCAAATTTATGTTGATTTGAAAAAGGTTGAACCGATGTGGAGGTTGATCTTAAAAGAGTTTAATTTTGATTTGTTACAGCCATAGACATTGATTTGTTTTCAGGTCGTGCACATATGTTTTTTACTTATGGCGTGATTATAGTTTCAAACTTTCAAAAAGCAATTCTATTTATTCTGTGCTTGCAGATCGTCGGTCATTGCCATCAGAGGATGCCCATGCCGGAAAAGACCCTGGTCGTCAACTAAAAGGTTCTTTATTTCATATTACCTTCCCGTTATGTTGTATTTATCTTATTTTAGGCATTCACATTGAGCCAGCAGTTGCAATTACCAGTTGTGAAATTTGGAGATATCACTTCCTATTTCATTTTAGAAATTTTGGAATACACAGAGCAGAATGTTATACTGATCCTTTTCCTTTGCTATAATTTTTTTAATGAAATTTCTATGCTCAAGTGACATTGGTTTCATATTATATGGTTTTATATAAATGAGGAAGTACACATGCATTGTTGATGGGCAGCAAGAGGTGGGTTTATCATACATGGCATTGTGTTACTGCTAACCCCGACTGAATTTGTAATTGTTTGTCACTCTTGACATTTGTACTGTTAATTTGGATTTATAAGATATTTATTTACAAAATTTAAAATATTGATTTACTACAGTTCAGCTTGTAATGATCATTCTTTTTTTCAATATGTAACATCATCTTTAGTCTACTGTTTGCTATTAGTCAAACAACCACAACTTCAGAATATCTGGTCAACGCTAATTCAGGATTTTCCAATCTATCCCTGGATTACATTGATCTAGTATCTTAATATTCAATTGTATGATATTTTACTTAGTTGACATACTACTTTTCTTTTGGTAATATGCATCCTATCGTGTTACCGTTGTATGAATAAACTAAAATTGTATATGACTTAAAAGCTTTTGATCTGCTACTTCAGTTTAAATCTTGATATATTTTTGGAAGACTAATGGACTGGTGAAAATGGTAATTTTATGAATTAGCAACCATGGCATAACAATTTTGTTTCTGTTATTTTTACTGGACATTCTTGGCTGCATGTTAATCCCGTTTTCCTTTTGGTATAGATATGCTGACAAATCCTTGTAAGTACTACAAATGACCAACATGTTTGATGAATCATGACACAAATACAATGAATCCTAGGACCTACTATACAGGTCATTTTTTTTTGCTTAACCATTTTCCCTATTGTGAACTAAACAGCAAATACGTATTGCTGCTGGCGGTAATTAGAGCAAGTTCCTACAAGTTTTTGATAAACAAGCATAAATTATTTTTTTAACTCTGAAATTGAACTGAATCTTAGCTCAAAAAAAAAAAAAAAAAAAAAAGAAGAATACCAGGATATTTATTTTTTTCATCTCACAAGTGCTAAAAGGATTGTTGTTAAGATGAAATCTTCTCAGGTTTATTCAGTGAAAGAAGCTGATCAGTTTTCATTTATGTACACCATTAGTTTTGTGATCAATGAGATCCATGACATTTGCCCTGTTTCAGGCTTATATGGTGAAGTTTGGTTCAACGCGTGGTCCATTCGAAGGCTCCATAAAGGTTGTCGATGTGTCAACCTTGGAGATTAATGTGAAGCAAATTAAGTTACAAGCAAGAACAAGCAAGAGGTAAGAACAGGAAGGTCCCAGGTTGCAAAATCTGCCTTCTTTGATTAGTAAGTTTATGTTATGAAGAATAATATCTTTGGTATCATCTGATATTCTGTTCTGGTAATGTCCAACACCCAAGTTCCAATCAGTCTTCTTTGTTGACTACATTTTGGACATTAGCTAGTGTATGGCCTTGCATTGTCAGTGTAATGAATCTCTTATTTTCAGAGAAGGATATAATCTTATTTCCAGTTTGTCTTGACCTAATGTTTTTATATTACCATAAAACTCTCAAGTGTGCCATAATAGTAATCTTTTTGAGCCGATGCATCTTAAGTTCAACAAATTGAGCCATGTTTTTGGTGTAGCAATGTGTAATGCGCTGAGTGCTCTATGTGGGTTTAAGTGTATTGGTTACATGATTGAAGTTTGTATGGGTTTATGTGTATTTTGACACACATATTAGCTAGAATAATAGCCAATTATCCTTTTGAAGGTATTTCATTTAATTTTGTCACTTTACATCTACATATGCCGCTTTTGAGTATCATTACCATCCCTTGTCAGAGTTCATATGTTGTGCGAAATCGCACCCACGCTTGGGGAAAAAGTACTCAGCTAGGAGACTACTGTTCATTTTCTCCTTCTGATTCAGTTTGATATTTTTGGTAATATGTATGATGAGGTCACGCAATACTAGTTGTGATTATGTCACATTTGTTTTAAATAAATAGAGTTCTTTATAGTTCTTATGTTTTAACTTTGTTGTTGCTTTCCATTAGGCAAAGCATCACCACATGAAGTTCATCTCGCAATATCTGACAAGTCCCATTTCGATGGGGAGTCTCATCGTCTTCAAGGCCATCAGCTCTGACCATATACTTTATCCACATGGAGCTCTAGGATGGATGTTGGATTAGTCAGTGGCATTTTTTTGCAGATTCTTGTATTAGTTTCATATATGATGATATGGAGTGATCATAAATTCGAATTCAAGTTCTATATATTTGAGATTTTCTGTTCCCACGTCTCTAGTAGTATTATTTATGTATGATCAGTTTACCAAGGTCGGAAAAGATGAGTGTTTTAATAACTGGGGATGTCATTTTTCGTGACAAAAAAAAAAAAAAATTCTACCAAATGGTTAAATCGCTGTCGTCAGTAAAGGTGCATCTCTGTTTTAAAACCACAAAATTTTATAACCAAATTTGTTTCCAACTAAAACTACTGTGTTTTTACTAGTCTTGTTTCCAATACTAAACGTGTTCATAAGCAATTGAACCGGACTGGAGGGCCTTCCCCATCCCACCAGCCACTACGTCTACGTCACAACAGGAAAAAAAATCGGCATCCTCGGTCAATCACACAGCGAAAAAAAATGGGTAGCGGAAAAAAACACAAAAAAAGTCGGCACCATCGGTCAATCACGCAGTCAAACAAAAATCGGCATGGTGGACTCACGCGGAATGGGCCTGGCCTGGAGGATTGCCGAAGGCGAGACGTGGGAGGCCGCATGGCCGCATGCGGTGCGGTGGGAGTGGGGTCTGAATAGGATTTGGTACCCGGGGTCCAAATAGTGCTATATATATATATATATATATTATTTATATATGGACCCCGGGGTACAAATGAATTCAGGCCCCAGCGAGCCGATCGGGCTCCGAGCCCCGTCCGCGGGCAGCCCCGAGCCGGTCCTCCCCTGTCCGCGCTCGCATGTTGACCGGTCGCCGTTCCCAGCAGCTCGCAACCGCCGCCGCTCCCCTCCTCTCTCCTCCCCTCCCACCTCCCCCACCTCCCGGCGGTTCCCAGCATCTCGTATACATGCCGCCCCGGAGCTCCCCTACCGACCAGACCTCGCGTCCGTTTTTGATTCCCGGAGCAGTCGCGTCGTCCCCGCCCATCCCGAGGTCACCGCCGATTTCGCAGTGTGACCCCTAGCCGGCTTTCTCGGCTGCCGTTTCCAAGCGCCGCTCCACAACGCCGTGCTCCCGATTTCGCAGTTGGCCGCCCGGCTGGAGTTCTCGGCGCCGTTCCCGCAGCTCCGCTTTGTCGGCCATTGTTGTGTGGACCAGAAGGATTCCGGCGCCCTCCCTCACTGGCGCGCGGCTCCCTGGCCCCGTTCCGCGGCGCCGCAACTCCCTTGCCTGTCCGTCCCGACCAGTGGCAGCGTGGCTCCGCCCTCCCCCCACCCCACCTGCGGCGGCACTGCCTCGTCCTGCCTGAAGCAGCTGCAGCGCAGCCCGCGCCATCCCCGAGCAGCGCTGGCGCGGTCCCGTCCCTCCCCAGCCGCGGCGGCGCCGGCCCGCTCCGCCTCTCGAGCAACGGCGGCGTGGTCCGCTATTCCCCAAGCCACGACGACGCGACCCCGCCCCTCCACCGACAGATGACGGCAGCCCCCCTCGACGGACGGCGCGGCTTAGACTTGGCGATGGCTCTCCTCCACCCCGGACGATCCAGTGGTGCTCGCCCACCTCGTCCCTGACCGGATCTGGCGTCGGCGAGCTGCAGTGCCCCAGGCCCCTCTCCATCCGACTAGCAGCGTGGCCATCGGGTCTAGATGCAGCGACGGGTCATGGATTGGCAGCGGGGACGGCGTGCGTGCTTGTGGCTGCACCGGATCTGCAATGTACAATCGGCGACGGAGCTCACGGCATTAGCATTATGGTACCACTGCTCGTGAAATCATATTTTATCAGGAGGTGCTTTCAATCATATTCATATGTAGTCTAACAATTCAGCATGCTGCATATGCATACCGTAATGTGCCTGTCAACATTTTTTTTTTTCTGCTAGTAAATCGAGGTAGTGAACCGGAACACTTGTGTGGCCAATGAAACGATAGTAATAATTGGTAGTGGTCTGGTTATTGAGGCATCATTTTTCAAGAAAAAGTGAGATTTGTGAAATAGAAAACAGAGTAAGGTTATGTATTTCAGAAAAAGAAACAAGAGCATGATCGGCAACCCATCCATGCAAAGTGTGTCAACCACCATAACAAACTGAAATTTTGTTTCAGATGGGTGCAAATATAAGCTTGCTACCCAAGACATGCTAATTAGAATTTTTTTGAACAAAAAAACCGTGGGGCAATGCCCCCGACATACTAATTAGAATTGTGGCTGATTCATGTGAATGATATCCATAATTGTCTTCTGTTAGGATGCTAGTTCTTCCACATACTCATTGTAGTATTTTCCATTCATATTGTTGGGAAATTCATCCAATGAAAGAAAGTTTCCCATTCATTTATACCTTATCTGTTTCTTTAATTTTGTTGTGATCTTAAATGATTCTTTTTGCTAGCTACCTTCCTATTTCAACAATTGTCCATGATTCTGTTTTTTGTTAGGAAATGATGCCACAGTTCGCCTTCTCCCTCCCAGTGGTGGCGGGGCGCCCTTTTCCGTCCCTCGTCCCCGACGGCAGCCGCGGGCGGCCATCCCCTTGCTTCGTCGACCATGATAGAGACCACATCGGCCACGGCGGCGGCCTACTCTGTGTGACGCCCCATTCTCACGCAAAACGGCGGCGCCTGCTGCTCCCTCCCCGTTGGTTGCGCATCATGCAGCTACCCCCTTTCACCGACGACGAGATGAGGTGGCCTTGACTTACCGTAAGTCTCTTATTGCCTCAGCTTTCTTTTTTATTATTAGTTTAGTTTGTGATCAGTTGATCTATTCCCATTGGATATTTACTTTTGTATAATTTTTCAGTAAGATCTGAATCTCAATTTTCCTTGTGATTTCTCTCTGGTAGTGGTAATATTTTGCAGCACTCTACATCTAGTAGTAGTAATTTCTGTTGTTTATCAGTGGCAATTCAATATTTTCTTTTGAATATAACCATTTTACTACCACAACTGCTAATTTCTTTGATGCTACAAATCAAACCAGGTTGTGTGGGAATGCATGTGGGTCTGACCCTCCCGGCTGCAACGGCGGCAGCCTCGCCGTTACCAGCTGCGATGGCGGTATCTAATTCAAGATCCAGTTGAGTTTGATCCTGTACGGTCCCTTCAGAGCTAGATGTCCCATTCAATTTCCTTGTGATGATGTGCGAAATTAGAGGGCTTAGAACCATTAGTAACACTACTAGTACTAGTATTTTATTTATGGCCACAATATAAGTCGAGCTGTGATCCAGAAATGCAATTCAAGCTCCCTTGGATGAACGCCTTTTTTACCTGCAGCTTTACATTACACAGACAAGTGCACGATATCAGTCATATTTAGTGCAACAGTCCAGCATGGTGCATATGCATACCAATACCATATAATTTAATGCTTGCCAAGACTGAAAATTGGGTTCTTTACGGAGCAGAGAATCTCAATATCTTGAGGGTCTTGTTTCATTCAAATCTACATGTCACCCTTTTCATGTGTTTAAGTGGTTTTCTTCAGGGAGAATGTGTTGTACAGTAGTTTTGGTTATCTAATTTTCATGGAAATCATCTGTAGTTCACATGTTTAAGACGGCATGCTCTATTCCTAGTGTGTGTTCTTACTTATTGTCACATTATGATAAACTTATTTAGAGAACAAATTGTAAAAATATTAAAAAAAATACTTAATTATTCACCTAAACTGATATCTATTGTCAAATTGTAGACCACTTTCGACCTTTTCTTATTAAATTGTCAAGCTATTTTTAGTTTCCTACACTAGTTATTTGTAGGACAATACATCTGGACTTTATAGATTCTTAGTTTTTAGCTATCTCTGCTCTGAAACTATCTGCATATATAGGATTCAAATGGTTGGTTGTTTAGGTGCTTGCATTGCCATGTTTTTTTTCCTGTTGATGAGTTCAATATTCTTATTTATTCCTGGTTATTCGTGGGGCAGCATGATTTGGTTTGGGGCTTTGTTATATGGATCATGAGATGATGGGAGTTGTGATTTGGGCATCACAATTTGTCTATATGATACATGATGATGTGCTATCTCTCTCTTATACTAGAAGCTTGAAGGAAATGAATTGTGATTCATGGATTTTTTATCACCTAGACCCCTACTGCACATATATCTCATGATCATCTCGTTTGCCTACATTATGCTTTGTCTTTTTCCTTGTTATCTATCTTTTTTGTTGACTGTTTACAATAAGAGGTCAAGAATAGATCAAGTTCCTGCAATTTTTTTATGAACAAGCATAAATAAATTTTCTTAACCCTGAAACTGAACTGGATTTTAGCTTATGAAAAATACTAACAGGATGTTTTTAACCCTGCAAAGGATTGTTTCTAATATGAAATCTTCTCAGATTCATTCATTGAAAGAAACTGATCACTTTTCATTCATGTACACTATTAGTTCCATGATCAATGAGATCCATTCTATCCACACAGATGAGTATTTGTTATCATTTGTTGATGATTTCTTGCTCATCTGTTCACACGCAACAGGGTCAAGTATTGATCAATCGATGGCCGTTGGGCAGCAATAGGAAGCTGAAGAGCTGGACATCAGCACTGCATTTTTTCAGCCAACAAAAGGGCGCGACGGCGTCGGCGTCAGTAATAGTGTCGCGCTGCCAGATGCTACTGCTACCGATAGAGCGCAACATGTATCTGTGGGACTATAACCAAGGTGGACATTGAGCTCTATGATGGACATTGGATGAGTTGTTACGCTGTGCCCTTATTCTGCTCCACCAGGAGGTCGAAGTGTTGTTGCTTTAGTGCAGTCTCTTATATTAGTTTCTATGTCAGCTCATAATTTGTATGAATGATGTGTAACTTTAACTATGTACTTCATAAACTTGAGTTAGTTGCTGATTTGGTCTTTAACTAGAAAACAAAGCGTGACATGTACAGTTCCAGCTATTGACCAGCTGCATTGTTTGTAAGGTTCAGAAAGGAAATAAAGGTTAGTACAGACTATGTTAAATATATTTAACAAGGATGTCCTGAGCAAGGAAATGTAAAGATTATGAGAAATTGCATTCTGACTGTCATCTCATTGAAATAGATATGTCCATCTGATGACATAGCCGTGTATTGTTTATGTCATGATGGTTCTTAATAGCACAGATTTTAACAAATTATCATAGGATTATAACCTCTTGTCCAAAGATGTGAATGGACGTGTACATGGCAGGGCTAATGTCTGTGGCATTTCATCGAAGAATTAAAATTTTTCCGTTGAAAATTCAATCAAATCATCCAGGCAATACTAATTATTAAAATGTTTTTTGTCATCATGTTTTGTCACATCTATCTGGACTGTAAAGTCTGTAATATCGTTTTTCTGGAATATTGAATCCGTTATTGCAAACGCTAAACCACAAATTCCTTTCCTAACCACAATTAGCGGACTAAACTATGCATATAATATTTATGCCTTCTACTCTATTTGTAATTGTGTAGTTTGAAAATAGGTCATCTTGATCAACATTTTCATCGCCAACATATTCATCTTCGTCCTTTGAACTGCTATGAATTTCTGTGTAAGAATGGCCAACAGCCTTCTCTTCCTTTCCATCGGCCTTTCCTCTTGCATGTCCCTATCATTTCCTTGCACAGATTTGTTTTGCTTGTTCTTTGCTCCTGCAGGTCTGCCCCTCTTTTTATTCTTCATCGCTTCAAGGCGGTCTTTATTCTTTTGCAATGTTGGGCATGTCACCGAGTTATGTGTATTTTCTGTTTCTTTTCTTCTCGCCTTGTGCTACAAGAGTGACCTCATTCTTTTCTGATGATGTCTTGCTACGTCCCCTTTGCCTTTGCTCGAGGTGGTCGATCCATTGAAATCCTGGTTTCCTGTGATATGCCCACCTGTACATAAGACCAAGTCTTCAACATACATATTGGCATGTACTGATGTACTGGATAGGTCCACAATCAAAACACAAGCATGCCGTACATAGCTCTGGAAAAACAGGGACATTTATATGCATATAAATATTTGAAGATTATTTGTCACTTGTTTTCAATTACTAGTCACCATGTCATAGAAATTCTCAAGTATGCATCTGGTGACACATCAAAATGTAGAGTGTCAATATCGAAAGCATGGAAATACCTTTCCATGTCACACACTACAACAACGATTACATATAGAGGCGAACTGATCGATATAAATGACTGTTCTCAGATCATGAAATAAAAAAATCATGCTACAAATGTAGAGACTAAAACCAATATTCGAAGATTCAAACATATTTAGATCATGTTAGTTTTGGGCTTTAATTCATTACTCAAATGCAGGATACATTGGGATGCATTTCTAACAAAAGGAGGCATCTCAGTTCTGGAAAATACTCACTAATCACTCAAATGCAGAGGAAGGCAGAGTCGATGAGGGGCAACAAAGTAGGAAAACAAACATGTTATTTTCATATCAATTTGCTCAACCATAAATAGTTAATTATATACTGACTTCAAAGATTTTCTCACATTGTGTGCTCCTATAGTGTTCAGAACACTGGACTCCCGATTCTCTCTCATCCAATGTTCCTTTTTCCACTGCCTGCAGTACAATATTCATTTATCCATTGTTAGTTAAGATTTGACACCTACAACTATCATATACACTACAATTTCCTAAAAAGATTCATGCATTTTGAATTTACCTCTATTGCTGCTCTGTTCACATGGTCATGACATGCATTATGTATTGTGACAAGTGCATTACTTGTTTGCTAGATTTCCTGCTTTAGAAAAAAATAATATCCATTTACCACCATCGATATGGTCACAATGCCACCTTGTTCAATTTCGCAAATAGAAATCAGTTACCTGCGCACCATCTCTATTCCCGCACACATTATCCTCACTGTCAGATTGCCTACATGTTTCCTGTGTTTCAGCAACATTATTACAATATTAATATGAACTTTCAAATTTTAAACCATTATCATCCACTCTCGATTCATCATCCAAATACCTGTCCGGTTGTATTTGTTCCTGTTGCTTTTTGAATTCAGCCCAATATCATGCGGGGCGTCCCAAAAATATGGCTTGTTCTAAACTCTGCACAAATCACTTGTGCATTGTTGTCTGCAACATCCAAAGTCAAACAAAAAGTGTTTCAGATAAATCAACTACAAATGCATCAGAAATTACACAAGTCAGTGTAGAATTCCTGAGAGCTAACACCTTGCATAGAATTCCTAAGAGCTACACAAATAAGAAATTGATGCTGTAAGAGATTTCTTAAAAGAATAAGATGCATCTTGCAGCTCAACTAAATAAATAGAACCTAACGCTGATCTACAACTTGCTTTTCTGAGGTTTCAAGTTCAATCACACAGTAAACTGCTAAGGCATATTTTAAAAACACATTTCCTCCTAAGTGTCTACTTCTGAAATTTTGCTATGACAAGATTAATGTACACTGAACTGAACATGCTTCATTGCACGGTGTCGCCTCTTCGACAGAGACACCCTGATCGTTTCTCTCTGGAGCATCCCTCTGCTCTCCTACCCCACAAAACTGGAGCCTTCTCGTTGCCATGCAGCTTCACAAAGCAAATGGCAAAACCATTAGCACATTGTCTGGCTGTGGTTATCTACTTAATATATGCTGATGTGGTGCTTCCTAGAATTTCCCATTTTGGTCCAGGGTGCATTGTATTTCTTTTACATATATGCTAATCAGCCTCTCATGGTCAGAATTTTGTTGCTATACTAATAAATTAACAGTTGATGGCTTGGGCTCTCCTGCAAAACAAAATTCTAACCGTTACATAGCTTGCAAGGAGAGGGATGGGCCACTGTTCTAAATCACAAATTTTGCTTCCATCAACCCAAAAACGCAAGTTGCACAAAAATCTGACTGGATGTACATGGCTAAGTGTAGCTCTACTCTGCAATTGCGAAAAGACCTCCTAGAAAAGTGGTGGTAGTCGATTCTTGTGTTAGTTCCGTGGAAAGGAGAGAGGAAGGAAGCGAGTGTCATTGTTGTCTGCAGACTGCACCTTGTGAAACCGTTGGAATTCACCAAACCATAGAGTGTTCCAAAACTCAAATCTGAGAAGATAGCATCTACTACATCATCAGGGAGGATATTTCTCAAAGAAAGTTAGCATTAGGAAGTTAAAACTTTCGTATAGATTTTTATCATTTAGTTCTGCTGATTTGACGCACTGTAATTCAGACATCTGCTGGAGCAAATGCCTTAGTTTTAATTCAGCAAACTGGAATTCCGTACTCGAAATTCAAAGTGACACCAGCGAGGTGACAGCTAATCTATACACTACTAGTTGTTCCTCCCAAATAACTGCAGAGGTGACAGGTGAGCTGTAAGCTAAGCTTTCACCTGGGAAGTCTGTATTGTACATTTTTACGTGTACTATACCAACTAGCAACTATAGCAGCATTGCTTCAATTGCAATCAAGTAGATATAACACCACGTCATTCCACGACAATCTGAATTTAATAACACTATCTGCACCACACATAACGAACTGTGACAAACGGAAGGTCCAGTTACCCAGCATGTTTCAAAGTTCTTTCACAGTAATAGTATGAATTCAAATTACAGGCATACAGAACATAATTAGAGTTTTTATTCTTTTAGTAGTAAGAATCCATGATACTGACTCTATCAGGTCACGAGCGAGGTAACATCCAGTTCAAACAACCTCGGGATAAATTGCACAAACAATTCCAGTTAATGAAACCTCTCAGAGACATTTTATCGAACACGTTACCTCCATCGTTGTCTAGGGAGCAGACCAAGCAAAAAGAACTGCCGCAGCGACAGGGAGGGAATCTCCAATACCTTGTGCAGGCTGGTGACGAGTTCGGAGAAATCCACGGCGACCGTCAGGCGGGTCAGTCCTCGGTGCTTCCTGGGATACTCCCGGCGCGCACGACGTCTTCTCCTGAGGTCCTCGCGGCGCGCACGAGACTGTCTTGTCCTCGGCGTTGAAGCTGGTGTCGGAGAGGCCCGCCGTGGCTCGAATTGAAGCCCGAGCGTGAAGCTGTTGCCCTGAGGGAGCTGTTGCCGGAGAGCCCCGCGGATCGAAACCAAGCTGCTCGCGCGAGTATCCGGATGTCGAATGCGAGCGTGAGGAAGCAGAGCATGCCGCTCACCAACGGCCGGGATCGTGGGGAGGTTGCTCGCCGGGGAGGGGTGACGACCGCCATCGACGAACTGCCGCCGCTCCGACTCTTGATTTGACCGGTGGTTTCGACCGGTGGTTTTCCGGACGTGGACGGGAGTCTATCGGCTCATTGTATGGCTCCTCTTCGGGAGGCCTTCGGGAGGGCTTGGCTGGCTTGCGAGGCACCGGGGTCTGAATGGAGGTCCAAATCGTCTTTGGCGTATATATATAGCGGTCTATTCTACACCCAACCAACCTAACACCCCTCACCTGTTTTCCACTTCGAACCAACCAGCGTGTCCCACCCCTCCACCTCCCTAGACCCGTTAAATTGCACCCATGCACCCCGACCCCGCCAGGCTTCGTTTCCCGACGCGAGCCACGGCGCTGGCGGCCGCGATGTCGCGGCGGCCGGCGGCGGCGGGCGAGTGCGGCGGCAGCGTGGCGAAAGGGGGTGTGCGGCAGTAACGAGCCGTGCGGCGGCGGCGAGATCCCGGGCGCAGGCTGCTGGAGGGGCGCGGCGCGGCGAGCCCGCCGCGCGGGCGGCGGGGCGTCCCGGCGGCGCGGCTGCGAGGGGCGGGCTGCGACGAGGCGCCGCGGCGGCGAGCACGCGATGAAAGGCGGCGACCTCCCTCCCGCATGACCTACCTCCGCACGGGGGCGAGGGTGGGTGCGGCCGGCTAGGAGGATGAGCGGCGTGCGCGGGGCGGGGATGCGCACGACCGCTTGTAGGAGGGATGAGCGACGATGGAGCTGATTCCCCACCAAATCGATCTGACGATTGGGCGTCCCGAGCCCAATTTGGATGGTTCCGTAATTTCGAGAATCCTATCCTTTAGTGATCCGACACATATTGTTCAGTAGTCGATCTCTACGAGTTCGATGTCGTCATTCTTCTCTTTCTCTCTATACGCATGGTGCGATGATGTGGGTTTTAGACCTTTTGAGTAGCGACTCGGATTGGAGAAGCTACGATTCGCTTTTGCTAAATTAGTTCGGACTTTGTGCTATTATCCACCGCTATAGGAATTGTGTTGGGGCGTTGGCAACACATGCAAAAGAGTTGCTCCCGGCATACAGTAGTTACTTGGAATTTGTCAATTTGACATATGTAATACAGGCATGGATGGAAGCTTTATGGAAGAACATTAGTATGAATTGAATTACTGTTGACACCTGTTATAGCATAATATTACTAGTCAACTAAACATGAATAAGGGCTTAAAATGAATATCAACATAAGTCTAGGGGGCTTTACTAATATAATTCCATGAGTTTTGGCGATTTATATCTTTCTGGGGACTAAACATATAAAAGCGTAGAAGAACGGTGAGAAACCTAAGAGTTTACATCCCATACGATGACAAGACTTAACCGTGAAGTAACTCAACCCAAAATGTGGACTAAAACACTCTAGAAGACACCGAGAAACCCCCGACATGGTTGTGCCACAAGACCACGGCGGCCGCCAGTGGCAATTTAGCGCGGCCGCCGTGCCGCCCCACCAATCGGCTTCATCTTTTTTATGTCGGTTTACCATCGACCTTGAGGTTGTATCTACACCAAGTATTGAAGGTCGGTTTGATCCAATGGTCATCGTTCATCGCCAAGGCCTATATAAGAAAGACCTCCTCTACCCCCGGGGTTAAACCCTAATTCATTCTATTCATTATCTCTCGCTTGTAGAGGTATCCCAATGTAAGGATCACCTCTCTCTCAGGGATTAGTGAATTAGAATTAGATTAGAAGTAGATTAGCCATGTAATTAGAAGTAGATTAGATCTAGATTAGATCTAATCAAGAGTAAGAGTCAAGATGAGATTAGAGCCATAGTTTCCATGAGAGAGACTAGAGCTAATCTTCTGAGAGCTAAAGTGTGGGTGAAGGGAAGAGTTGTTGAGGAAGCACTGGACCTGTCGGTGACTCCTCTACAATTGTACCTCCTGGGATCAAAGGCCTATTGGCACATGATCCCGAGACTTCTATAGTGGATCAACTTCTTATTTAAGTAAGTAAATGTTCTTATTGCTCTTATTGTTCATAACTCTTATTTGAGTACTTTAATCTATGGGAATCTATAGATTAGAGGAGTGGCTTAGGTTTAGGCGTGGTGCCTAGACCGAGGTTGCTTGTGAATGCACCCTACCTTCCTGAGAGCGTGGTAGTTCGTGGTAGTGACAAGTACCATTGATTCCTTTGGAGTCCACATCCCGTTGGATAGGCCAAGCGGGACCATGTTACCGGAGGATTGCACGCTTTCGTCCCCTCGCTTTCCTTTTGAGTACGTCCCCCCTAAGACAATATCAACGTAGCTTACAAGGATAAGAACTAGACAACCGTAGGAATCTCCTTACCTCTTTATCTTCTCAAGTCCTTGATTCTTTGCTTTCGAGGGATTAGTTATATATCTCGCTTATCCTCACACCATCCTCCCCGTGGATTCGATATTAAAACCCTCTCCCGGGTGAAGTGCTCACCAGGTATCCGTTAAACTTTAAGGATTATACAAACTATAAATATTTATGTAGGCTTATCAAATACCAACAAGCATTTAAAGGCCGCTTCTCGGGAGAATGGTTGCCGAGAAAACATTGATTATAACTAATCTTAGTGTAGTCTTTTCTTTTTATATTTTTCTTTTCTTTGTATATCTTTATGGGATCTTCGGATTCCACACCTATCCTTATCTTTGCACCCATAAGCACAAGCTTGAGCCACTAGAATCTTTAGAACTTATCCTATCACTTGGCTATGAGTCGTGTCTACGGTTGATCAAAATGATCATGAAACAACCCATTATAGGAGAGAATTTCAGTAGTTAACCTCAGGGCCAAATCCTATCCTTTGAAAAGGATAATGTATTTGGATCTCATCCTAGAAAAGTTGTTCGCATGACCATCATGCAGCTTTTACGAGGAACTTTTTCTCTTCTTTTCTAAAGCAAGGTTTGTCTTGACAAAACTCAAATGGTGTGATCTTTTTCCTAGAATTTTTCATGAACACCCAAAGGAAGAAAAGGAATCATTCTCTAGACCAAAGAAGAAGTTTTGATAGCCAGATCATAATCATTCCAATCCCTTGATTTAGCTACCAATCCTAAATCATCAATACTCTAAACCCCTCCAAGGGAAGAAGTAATTCTACCCTTGATTCTTTTATGGTGATGACTTTGGAAAACAAACTTCTAGCTTCACAGGAGACCTTTGAGTGCCTATAAACCAAAACCTCTTAGAGAAGAGTCTCTTATAAAGCATCCTTATTCTTACAAAGGACATTGGAAACCCAAGGATGGCATATCTAATGACGCCATAGAAGGAAAGCAAAGCTATCTAGAATCCATTCATGTCTTCTTCCCTTCTATTTCAGACTAGATAACTTATCCACACCCATCTTCAACCTCATCCTTGACCCCAATGAAGCCTCTAGTGTTCTTTTTCGTGAGTCTACCTACGATCCAAGAAATCCCAAGTATAGACATCATGAAGGATCTAATGAAGACCAAGAAGAGCATTATCAATGGCTGGAGAACATCCATGAGCATAGGAGTTACATCCTAAATATTCTATCCAATCCTTGCCCATGTGAGCAAACTCCTGAATTAGTTGCCATCTCTAATCTTGCCACCTACAAGATCTCAAACCTCCTTGTGATAACTGTTCATAAAGATTTAGAAAGGGTGGTTGTTGATCTTATTGGCTTGAATGTTGAGATTGGTGATATAAGGGAAAATTTATTCATCATCTTGAATCATATTTGAAGGTTTCCCAAGGACGAGCTTTTTGTCCTAAAACAAGCACTCTAGGGGAAGTAATATGAGTATAGATCTTTTACTTTAACACCCCTTGTGTAGTGAGCATAGAGATATAATTATGAGAATATTCCTTGGGTATTTTTGTTACTAACCATTTCGTGTCAAGAACAAAGAGAACGAAGGATGACAATGTAAAGGTATGTCCAACCGACTATCATCATGCAACATTAAACCATGCTCATGCAAATTGATTGCAAAATAATTCTTGTCATGTTGATACCTTATCTTGGTTATCGCTACCTTTAAGACATGCTCAATCTACAAAACAACAATCATGACTTTCATCTCTATTTCAATAAATCTCTTTAATATTTTCATGTTACCATTATCTACTATATTATATGATTTGGTTTTGATGTACTTTCATACACCTTTTAAATTAGGCATGGTGCTTAGTTTAAGTTGTTTTCTGAATTAAATTAGACAAGGTGTCTAGTTTGATTTTTGAACTGAGGGTGTGTTGATTTTACTTCTAAAGGTTTTTAAATTAAGCATGGTGCTTAGGTTAAAATGCCTTCCTAGATCAAATTAGACATGGTGTCTAGGTTGATTTATAGCTGATAAGTATGCTATAGTAGATGTTGGATATTTTGTGGACTAACCCCTGCAGAAAAAGAAACTCTTAAATAAGCTTGAGGAAAGTCCTCGAGATGAACTCACATTAGAGATGAAGCAAGAGAAAGAAGAGGAGTGCCACAAACAAAAATCTACAACACAAAAGCACTTGATCAAGGATGAACTCAAGGGTGATCGGCACATGGAAGAGGAAAGACCAACTTCACCAAGGATAATCCAATCGTGCTCTTCTTCCTCACATGCCCCCATCATTCCACATGCTTGTTTTGCAATCTCTCTATTCCCTATTGCTCTTTTCTAAGAGTTCGAATGATTTCGATGCATGAAAAGCAAACTTAAGATTTCATAAAATCATTCCTTTAGAAAAGCAAGGTGAGTAAGGTGAAACATGTGATAAATGATCTATGCTAAAATTTTCAAAACCAAACTTTTACAGAGCATAGAAAGTGACCTTTAGTCTGTAACAATACTATCCTCGTTGTTACTTGCATATTCCTTCGGGTATGTGTTGTTCACCAATGATGCAGGAGTAAAACCATGAGAGGAGCAAAAAGGTCTTAACACAATTCAAAGGAGAAGAAAGAAAGGATGATGCAATAAAGGAGACAAGTTAGGAGCAAGATACACAAAAGGCCAACTAAGGAAAGCTCCAAGCAGAGGTAAAGAACCACCACAAGTTGTTATGATGCTGTCACACTCTGATAAAAGGTAACATCTTGAGGTAAGTTATCATTAACTAAGCTCTTCCCTAGTTATGGCATGCTCGTAAATAAAGAATCAAACATGTTGGAGTCAAAACCTAACCTTATCCATCCTGCTTAGCTTCACATGTTTAGTTCTTTGTTCCTAACAATCACTCTCTTGATCTCATAGTCCCCAATGTAAACTAAAAATGTTGCTCATCCTGTTTTGCAAGATAGTCATAATCAATTAAACCGTTAATGCTCTATCTTGTGATCCTATCACCCTCATCAGAAATAAATGAAACAGTTAAACATTAACTCTGTCTTGTTTAATGTGCCTAAGGTAAGAAAAGAAAGAACGAATAAAGTTTTTGTTACATTGGTGTTTTCCCACCAATAGGGCCCATGCACTTGATTTCTACCTTGTCTTTGCAAGCGGGACATACTTCGAGCACAACATGGAGGAGTATGTCATTCCTCTAAAATTCTATAAATAAATGTCCCGAACCCACAAATTACACACACTAAACAAGATGTTGCCTGCTTTCACTTTGTCAAAGCTTCACTTCAAACCATGGGACAAGCAAGCAACATGGGTGATGCCATCCTCGAGAGATCATTATCTCGTAAGACGCAGACCACCAAGATCGGATGATGCACTTGAGGAGTGAGCAAGGTAAGTAGTCTTGTTCAAAGGACTTAAAACATTGAACCCTCGCCGAAAGGTAACCTCGGTAGTTATCCATATTTAATTCTTAGCATTGCATCTCTAATTGCATATCATATTTATCTTTTTGCATCTTGCATTAGCATATTTATTTCCTTGCATTGCATAATCATTTTCCTTTAGCATATTTAAATTTTTGCATTAGCATTGCATTGAAAAGTTCTAAAGCCCCATGTGAATAATCTTGAGGCGTGTAACAACCTATAAGGATATTCACCGTGGTGGCATAAAAATAATTATGCATTTATCTAGCTGCATTTGCATCATAGTTCTTTGCATGCATATAAAATTATAAAACCTCAAAAACATTTAGAAGAGAAATCTTGCTGAAGTTCTATCTAGAATAATCATGATCCATCTTGAAAATCTTTAGACACATGAGGCCTATGTGGCCAACCACTAACGCTTAATCAAGTTCCACAAAGCTTTGTTGTCTATTTGAGTTCAGCAGGATTTCAAGGGAGAGAAACATGATAGGGCAATACTCTCGTCACTGTCTACCTCAACTTCCACATCAACAATAAACCCGACACTTCAATCTAGCTTGGGGAGAGCACCCCCAGTTATCCCGATAAAGTATATCTATTACTATATTATTATATTATTAGCTAATATTTTGGTTTGCTTAGTTTGCTAAGAGTCTAGTTCATAAAGACGTTTAAAGAGTTTTTAGTAGAGTGTGGGAATAAATAAATAAATAGGAGTGTACCGGAGGTTTTCTTCTCCACCAACATAAAAATAATCTCTGAAGCTAAATCTCATGCTTAGAAATGATGAATAGTTGCTCGCCGTAATTCCTTTTTCGATTACCTAGCTTTCAAGCTTAATTTCTCTTGAGCCTTAAATGCAAAACCTGCTTTGACTTAAGACTTACTTTGAATCAAAACCTCGTGGGTTGCAAATTGCTTGCTCTAAAGTCTAGGTAATTGACGGATATGATATATGAGAGTCCGAGCTGCTATTGATCTTACTCCTAGTGATGCTAGATTTACGGAGATTTATTTTGAAACTTTAAAAGTGCACATGATAAGTTCCTGTGTGACAGTGTTGAACCTCCTACCACCCATATATACATGCTCCTTAGTTTAGGGAAGACCCTTTTGACATATATATAGGTCTTGCTTTGCATTGAGTTTGTTCAATCTTTGTCGACCCTTAGAAACTTGTCATGCTGATCATGTACACTCCACCACCATTCCATCTCATTCCACTCTATTACATTTCACTTCATTCCACTCGACTCCATTCATGCATATGCTACTTCCACCTTGGAAGTACGCATCCACCACTACACCATCATATACACCCATTATGCATCCACTATATCCACTAAAAATGTTCTACTCCTATCCTGGGATAGAGCAACGAAAAATATTCCCTATACCCATTCATACATTTCTAGCCAATGTCTTACAAAAGCTCTATAACATTTGTCTATCTCTCAAAAGTTATTACAAAAGAGATTTGGGTTGTATTTAAAAAAAAAGAAAGAAAGATGGGGAGATGAAAAATGGACAAGTGTCCTACGGGCGAGTAGATCCTACCTCCCTAAGAAAAAAAGAAAAGAATAAAGGAGAGTTAAAAAAATGGACAAGTGTCCGCTGAAAACAATGGGTACTTAGATGCTCGCCTCTCCATAAAAGAAAAATAGAGAAAGAAAGAAGTGCAACCCAAGTTCTTTCAAAGTTTTCAAGTTTCAAAAGAGAGATGATTCCTCAAGGAGCAAAAGTAGAATTAGGCTTTCCCCTCATTCATTCCATACACCTTACTATATTCCCAACCATATTCTATCCACCATACACATGCACCACTTGATCAGTGTGACTCGTGACTTTGGATCCATTGCTTGAACTTACAATATATGCTTAGTAAGTAGATGTAGTTTTTCTCCCACCTATGAGCTTCAGATATAAGCCTTAGATATAGGGTAAAAGAGAAGAAGGCATAGTGTCCTACTGCCTTAGTCCAAAAATACCACATATTATAAGAGAAAGGCAAAACAATCTTGTTGCCTTAGTAAGGATCCACAAAATACCACAATTGAGAGACTTGAGAGAGTCATACAAGGAACTTTGAGTTTTATTTTGAAAACTTGCACAAACTCCAGAATGACAAATGAACAAAGAGTTTGAGATATGTTGCTCGACTTGATTGTTCTATCTTTCAATTACTCAAGATCCCAAGAAAAGGCTATAAGCTCCATGGTTAAAGGTAATATGGGTAAGTTGAAAGTTAAACAAGTTTATTCTTATCTGGAGGGAAATTTTGTTTGAAAGCATGTGTACTTTTGAGGCGTGAAGGCGTTGCAGCAACTCCTGATCCATTATTTTTGGCTTTGCTAGGGACTAGCAAAGGGTAAGCTTGGGGGAGCTTGTTGACACCTGTTATAGCATAATATTACTAGTCAACTAAACATGAATAAGGGCTTAAAATGAATATCAACATAAGTCTAGGGGCTTTACTAATACAATTCCACGAGCTTTGGTGATTTATATCTTTGCAGGGACTAAACATATAAAAGCAGAGAAGAACGGTGAGAAACCTAAGAGTTTACATCCCATACGATGACAAGACTTAACCGTGAAGTAACTCAACCCAAAATGTGGACTAAAACACTCTAGAAGACACCAGAGGAAGACACCGGGAGAAACCCCGACACGGTTGTGCCACAAGACCAGAGCGGCCGCCCGGGCAAATTTAGGGCGGCCGCCGCCCGGCCGGTTCCACCAATCGGCTTCATCTTTTTATGTCGGTTTACCACCGACCTTGAGGTTGTATCTACACCGTTATTAAAGGTCGGTTTGATCCAATGGTCATCGTTCATCGCCAAGGCCTATATAAGAAAGACCTCTACCCCCAGGGTTAAACCCTAATTCATTCTATTCATTATCTCTCAGTTGTAGAGGTATCCCAATGTAAGGATCACCTCTCTCTCAGGGATTAGTGAATTAGAATTAGATTAGAAGTAGATTAGCCATGTAATTAGAAGTAGATTAGATCTAGATTAGATCTAATCAAGAGTAAGAGTCAAGATGAGATTAGAGCCATAGTTTCCATGAGAGAGACTAGAGCTAATCTTCGGAGAGCTAAAGTGTGAGTGAAGGGAAGAGTTGTTGAGGAAGCACCGGACCTGTCGGTGACTCCTCTACAATTGTACCTCCGGGATCAAAGGCCTATTGGCACATGATCCTGAGACTTCTATAGTGGATCAACTTCTTATTTAAGTAAGTAAATGTTCTTATTGCTCTTATTGTTCATAACTCTTATTTGAGTACTTTAATCTATGGGAATCTATAGATTAGAGGAGTGGCTTAGGTTTAGGCGTGGTGCCTAGACTGAGGTTGCTTGTGAATGCACCCTACCTTCCGGAGCGTGGTAGTTCGTGGTAGTGACAGTACCATTGATTCCTTTGGAGTCCACATCCCGTTGGATAGGCCAAGCAGGACCATATTACTGGAGGATTGCACGTTTCGTCCCTGCTTTCCTTTGAGTACGTCCCCCTAAGACAATATCAACGTAGCTTACAAGGATAAGAACTAGACAACCGTAGGAATCTCCTTACCTCTTTATCTTCTCAAGTCCTTGATTGCTGCTCAGGGATTAGTTATATATCTCAGTTATCCTCACACCATCCTCCCCGTGGATTCGATATTAAAACCCTCTCCCCGGTGAAGTGCTCACCGGTATCCGTTAAACTATGGATTATACAAACTATAAATATTTACGTAGGCTTATCAAATACCAACAATTACCTCGTGATGGGGAATCAGTTTTGTCGATAATGAAAATATGATTGGGGTCAACAGAGAGTTAGTAATGCCCGAGTTGAAGCGGCCATCAAGAAAAAATCGGGATATTCTCAGTATAGAATAGATGACAGCTTGCATTTGTATTTTGTACCCGAATAATCTCACATCAGTAGTGGATGTTGCCGATGCATGATGCTACATACATTGCTAAATATTCTTGAACAAGTTGGTATTACGAGGATAGAAAAAAAGTATTACTAAACAAATTCAGATTGCCGTGCACAAACTAGGCAAGCAAAAACTAGGCAAGCAAAGTACCATGGAAGACAAGTTTGATGGAGATGCATGTTTCGTAGGGAATCATGAATTATATATTGTACCCATCAAATATTGGTGGCAATGAAAATTACTTGAAGAGTTTACACGTGGCTTGAAGTTGGCCAGTATAGCAGTTGATTTACACTGTCACTAGTATTATTGAAGAAAAACATTGAGCGCAAACATTAAGCATGTCCATACAATGCTCGTGAATCTTAAAGTACTTGATTACATGATTACCGAATCCACTTATTACCGGATTACCAAATTACTTAGAAAAAGAATGAAAGTTTACGGAACATGCATAGATCCAACTGCCCAATTCCTATGCATGTGCATGTTCTGAAAATTGAGGATTACGAAGGAGCGACATCGAAGGCGATGGTGCAAAATTCAAAAGCATCGATTACTTAAGCTATTGATATGCATTACTAAACTTGATCGACTACTAAAGCCGAAGGCGATGGGATGATCTATTACTGAATCCAAAGGATCAAAAGATCAATTATTGAATATCTGTGGAGTGAACTTTAAAGTCACTTGCCCCAAAACCCCTTGCCCCGGTAGGGAGCATGCTTTTCAAAAGACACTTGGCCCAAAACCCCTTGCCTAGTCGGGGGCAATCTTTTCAAAAGACACTTGCCCCAAAAACCCTTTCTTGAAAGGTATAGGGGCATGCTTTTCAAAAGAAACTTGCCCCAAAACAATTTGCCTGGTAGGGGCATTCTTTTCAAAAGACACTTGCCCCCAAACCCATTGCCTAGTAGGGGCATGCTTTTGAAAAGACACTTGCCCCCAAAACCCATTGCCCGGTAGGGAGGCATGCATTTAAAAGGTCACTTGCTTCAAAACCCTAAATTTAACAATTAATGATAACTAATAAAAATAAACAAACCCCTAAACTAGGCAAAACCATGAACCCTAATCTCAAGATGCTACATACACTAATCTTAGCAGACGCCATGAACCCTAATCTCAGCAGACGCCCTAAACCCTAATCTCGGCAAACGCACTATACACTAATCTAAACAAACGCCATGAACCTTAATCTCAATAGACGCTATATACACTAATCTCAGCATACACCATGAACCCTACTATCAACAGACGCCCTGAACCCTAATCTCAACAAACACTCTATACCCTAATCTCAGAAATTACTGATCATAAATTACTGAGCATGTATTAATGAGCAAATGCCATGAACCATAATCTCAGCAAACACTCCGAACCCTAATCTCAGTAAACGCTATATACACTAAGCAGACGCCCTGAACCCTAATCTCAGCAGACGCCCTGAACCCTAATCTCAGCAAACGCTCTATACCTAATCTCAGAAAATACTGACCATAAATTACTGAGCATGTATTAATGAGTAAACGTCATGAACCATAATCTCAGCAGACGCTCCGAACCCAAATCTCAGCAAACGCTATATACACTAATCTCAGCAGACGCCATAAACCCTAATATCAGCAAACGCCCTGAACCCTAATCTCAACAAATGCTCTATACACAAATCTCAAAAATTACTGACCATAAATTACTGAGCAAGCGCCATGAACCATAATCTCAGCAAACGCTCTGAACCCTAATCTTAGTAAATGCTATATACACTAATCTCAGCAGACGCCATGAACCCTAATATGAGCACACGCCCTGAACCCTAATCTCAGCAAACGCTCTATACCCTAATCTTAGAAATTACTAACCATAAATTACTGAGCATGTATTAATGAGCAAACGCCATGAACTATAATCTAAGCAGACACTCTGAACCCTAATCTCAGTAAATGCTATATACAGAAATCTCAGCAGGCGCCATGAACCCTAATCTCAAAGAAATGCCCCGAACCTAATCTCAAAGAAACGCTCTATACCTAATCTCAAAAATTGCTGACCATAAATTACTGAGCATGTATTAATGAGCAAACGTCATACCATAATCCCAGCAGACGCTCCGAATCCTAATCTCAGCAAACACTGTATACACTAATCTTAGCAGACGCCATGAACCCTAATCTTAGCAAACGCCCTGAACCCTAATCTCAGGAAAAGTCATATTCCCTAATCTCGGCCAAACGCCATAAACCCTAATCTCAATTAATGCGATATTTCGTGATCTGTTACAATTACTGAATGATTACACCGGGAGATGTTATCATAGCAAACGCCCTGAGCCCTAATCTCAGCAAACGCCGTAAACCCTAATCTCGGCAAATGTCATGAACCCTAATCTCGAAAAAACGGCCTCAACCCTAATCTCAACAAAAGCCACGAACCCTAATCTCGTAAGAAACGCCTTGAACCTAATCTCAAAGCAAAGCCAATTCCCTAATCTCAACAAACGTCATAAACCCTAATCTCAATTAACGCCATATTTCGTAATCTGTTACAATTCTTGAATGATTACAGGGGATGTTATCACAAAGAAACGTCCCTAAAACCTAATCTCGGCAAACGCCTTAAATCCTAATTTCAGCAAATGTCATGAACCCTAATCTCAATAAACGCCCTCAACCCTAATCTCAACAAATGCCCTAAACCCCAATCTCAACAAACGCCATAAACCTAATCTTAGCAAACGCCCGAGCCTAATCTCAATTAACGCCATATTCCCTAATATGTTGTAATTACTGAATGATTACACCGGGAGATGTAATCTCAACAAATGCTCTATTACTGAACCCGAAGGATCAAAAGATCAATTATTGAACACTCAAGGGTGAACTTTAAACTACCACTTAACACATAAAGAGATGGAATTACTGAAGAAAAACAATGAAATCCTAGAAAAAGAAAATACTAACACAAGAATTATGCACTAGGCACTATCACTACTAGGAATTGACCCTTAGAGCACCATTTTTTAACGCAACACCAAACATTTGGTTGTTTGTATGTAGTTCTATAGCAACCAACATTTTTTTGGGTTGCGATATCTAGATTTTATGGCCACCAAAAATTTGGGTTGCATCTGTTGAAACATTCGTTGCAACAGGTTAGTGTTAATGCCACGGTGAAAAATGTGGTTGCTTGTAATGGGTATATGGTTACTGGTTCTACGCCAACTTATTCAATTGGCTACCTCTTATTAGCAATAGTTCTTATTAGCCTGATGGAGGCCAAACGAGGTCATGGTCCCTGCCCGCTTGCCTCTACTAGTAGTTCATCTAACATCTCTTTTTCAACTCTAATCGGCTAGTATATTCTATCTTTGAAAATCTCCGTCCTTTGCTTTCGATCACACATTGCGGGTGCCCTTAAGAGCTTGTTAGGGTTCTGAGTATTACCTTCTAGAAAGTGTACACCTATATATGTTCCTATCTTCTAGAAGACATAATGGGTACACGTCACAGTATCATCGAATATGGTGTTATTACCATATATCATATAGGGTCATGAAAGACTCATAATGGGTATATAGGTAATTTGCCTGTCGTAATGGTTAGTGGCTCTACGCCAATGGTGGATCTCGCTCTCACACAACTACTCGCTCTGTCTGGTCCACCCCGGTGCTCGGGCTCCTCCACGGAACTCGCTCTTCTTCTCTTGTTCCTTGCGACAATGTCGTTGGAACTCGAATGCATTGAGCGAGCAAGGACATGACCGATGGGCCAAATGTGTCAAAAGTCTTTTTAGGGTTTTAGCTCGAGTTAACGTAAGAAAACAGGGCACATCTATTCAAAGTTTGGCCTTTACTCTGGATCGGGCTTGGCCAAACGTGAAACAGGCATCCACGTAATACTAGCTCATGGATCTCGCCTACTATCATGAAATTGTATTTCTACTTTAGGAAAATAATATATAGATTAGACACAAGAAATCGATACATAAGAGTATGATCACGATGACCAAATCTCTTTCTTATGATAGGACAATAACTTAAACATATACTCATTGATAACAAACTGCCCGTACATCTACTAAGACTAATAACTCGAGTGTAGTCACTAGTCAAAAGATATCTTGCATATATATATATATATATATATATATATATATATATATATATATATACTCTGTACGTATATAATACACCTTTTTTTTTTTTTTTTTTTTTTGAATTACGTATATAATACACCTGGGTGCATTCTATATAGCAAATGCACCCAGCCCAACCGACGAGCCAGCCCAGGATGGAGATCGACTCGACCAGCCCCGGATGCAACCAATCGAACCACCCCCGCATGCACCAACTCCGCATCCAACCCGCCCAACCTGCTACCTGCATCGAACCCGTTCCTCCCCGTTCAGTTCAATTTGGTGGAGGCGGAGGCCGAGGCGCCGCTGCTCGTGTGGACAGGCAACCGGCGAAGGCGGGCGGTTCATCCGGCGGCGGAGGCGGGCGGGCCACTTGGCGGCGGAGGCAGGCGGCCACATCCGGCGGCGGAGCTAGAGGGCAATCCCGGCGCTGGAACATCCATCGGAGGCGCAACAACGGGCGCAGGCGGCGACGAGATGGTGGCGACTGGAGGCGTAGGTTGGGGATCCGGTGCCTGTGCCGTTTCTCGACCATGATTTTCGCGAGGTGAAGGTGAGCCCCTTCCCTCGACCTGCTGTATGTCATCGATTTACGGTTTTAGGGGCTGTTTGTTGTGTGCTCATTGCTCTCAATTGATGTCGATGGGATGCCTGCGCCCGTTCTTCATACCATTCTGCTATGGGTGGCCTACCACACCTGTTTGTCGCGTCAGAGGTGAGGGATTGGATTCGATCTGCTATGGTTGGCCTACCACACCTGTTTGTCGCGTCAGAGGTGAGGGATTTGTTTCTGTCAGTCGATCTGCCACCACCTCCACCCTAGTTTCTGAATTGAAATGTGTTTCCGTCAGTCTACCACCGCCTCCCTTTCGTCATTTCTCAATTTCAGATTTCATAATTGTTTGTCCTCTCATGAGTTTTGTTCCGTGTCTTCAGTGAAATGTGTGAAATGTGAGTCTCGATTTTTAAATTTAATGAGATTACTGACTAGTATCTTACTTGATTCTCTGTATTTTCAGGCAAAGACATCAAAGGCCAGAGCTGCTCCCTAAACTGGAGTGCTGCAGTCTGGTGATGCAGAAAAGCATTGTTTAGTGATAGTTTAGATCAGTTCTGTATAAGTAGGCACACCACAGATGTATGCATGTCAGGAGATTGAAAAAACTAGTCATTTATCGCTTGTAATTTGTTACGTCCATAAGAATATTGTGATGAAATTTAGTCATTTCATTTTTTTCAAAAGTCAATTAATTACTACTTAACATCATTTATTACAGAATAAATAACATTAGAAAGATTACTCCTACCATATGCTATATAAGTACCTTTAGCTATCTCTGATCTGAAAGTAGCTAAGAAAGATTATCGGAGTTGTTAATATAATATTGGAAAATCCATGAGGCAAAGGGAGCATGGTTGGCTATTTTTTGGAACAGATTTATGACAGATTGATTTGTAGGTAGGTGAGAAGGGCTATCGAGTTGTTAATCTAATATTTCTTATGTTCTTGTAGGTACAAGCCAGATGTAAATTAAAGGGACATGAATTCAGTAAGGCCAGAAGTGATGGATTATTACTATTCTAATTTGGTAACTACTGAATTTTTATATGTCGCATTCCTGGTTGAAAATGACGTGCTAATGCTTTTCGTAGCTGAACCATATAGTTGTCCTGCATTTAACAACTGTCAATGGCACTTTTCGATTCCACATGTATAAAAAGATCAATGTCTTGCCATCTTTGTCCATGTGAATATGTTTGAAGTTCTACTTTGGCTGGCAATAACGAACTGGATATCAAACCTTGATCTTTGCTCCCTCTAATTCCATCTACAAGTTGTAGGATCTTTGTTGGTGAAATAGTCAATTTAATTAATCATCATTTATCAATATGTCAACGACTGTGTGGATTGAGAGCATTTAATTAGTACTTCTGGATTCTCCACTGAAAACACATTTACATTGAGGGAGGGTTGTGTGGCTAGCTGGTCACAGCAGGCAGAGTGCTGCTCTTTTAGGCTGTGAGTTTTAATTCCAGTAGCTAGCAACATTTAAGTCTTCTTGAAATGTAAAGGATAAGATACAAAATTCAACTTTAGTAGAAATTGTTGCAATTGTGGCCATATATAGTAGAAATTGTTTCAGTAGTTTTGTTGCAACTGACCCATGACACCAGTGGTAATTGCACTGTATGCATGGTTGCAATTGGCCTCATGCCTTGATTTTGGTGGGTTTATTTTTTTTTTATCTTTTCCGTTTTGTAGTATTGATTAAGCATTTGATGCAGGCATCATACTTTGTGTTATGCTAATTTCCTGGTTATGTCTTGGCAGGCCCTGCACATATGATTTGTGAACCATCATGTGCTATGGTGCTTTAGTAGATTGAGGTGTATGGTACGCACTACTTTTCATGCTATGAGACCATTTCACAACAAAATATGATCCACACCTCCTCTAATTTGACCTACTTATGAACACAGGTGAGGAGGCTGATATGGCTGCCGTGCGGCTGCTTCACGCCAAATTCCACATAGATTGGTTTGGCGCTTAGTATCACGGGCTACACCAATCTGTTCCCGCACCAGCGAGCCGCTGCGCTGCATGCACCGACATTCTGTCCCGCCGTGCTACTTGCTCCGCCTTGAATCCACCGCGGCGCGCCACTCGTCGCATTTGTTCTGCACGCGTAGCAGACGATTTGGTTGCTAGCCAATATTCTAGGTTGCAATTGCATCACTTTCGAGGTTGCAATTGAGCTATATTCCATGTTGCAAACGATATACAATATGTGTGTACATCAACAATTTGTTGCCAACATTATTATCGTAGTTGTAAGTGTTTTTGTTGCAACTAGAGGAAGCGAGAGGGTGCAACTGTTCCAATTATAAACTACATTATTATCCGAGTTGCAGTTATGATGGTGTCTCCTAGTTGCAATGGATTGGCTATTTGTAATTTCTAAGTCGCGTGATTGGGCCACTCCATTGTTGCAAAGTGGTATTTATACCAGCCCCTATTGTCGCAACTACGGACATTGCCTTGTTGCAAATGGTGATTAACCAAGTTGCAATGGATATACTCTGTAACTGTGTTTTATCATCATGTTGCAAATGACTATTGATAAGTGTTGTAATTGACTCCACTTCCTCATTGCAATTGGTTTGTAATATTTTTGCAGTTCAGGGCGTTTGATAACTTTAGGGTATAGGGCATTTGTTGATATTAGGGTTAGGGTTGTTTGTTGACTTTAGGGTTCAAGGCGTCTTCTTAGATTAGGGTATGTGGAGTTTTCTTTGTTGCAATTTATCTCATATTAGTGTTGCAAATGTTTTGTTTTTTGTGTTGCAAATGGATATACTCTATACCTGTGATTTATGACCATGTTGCAAATGGCTATTGACTAGTGTTGCAATTGTATCAACTTTCATGTTGCAATTGGTTTGTAATAGTTGTGCAGTATTGTCGGCATTCACATTATACACATTGTCGAGTTTAGGGTTCATGGCGTTTGCGAGTTTATGGTTTTTGGGTGAGTGTCTTTTGAAAAGCATGCCCCCCCCTAGGAAAGGTTTCGGAAGACACTTTTAATGACAGTTGTCAAGTTTAGGGTTCATGGCGTTTGCCGTGTTTAGGGTTCATGTAGTTTGCATTTGTTGTATATAATACACATGGGTGCATTTGTTGTACAAAATACACCCAGGCCCAACCGACTTCGCCCGGTGCACTTGGTGCGAGTCCGGCGCGCATGCGCTAGTTCCTCTCGTCACCCGTCCCAAAACCGCCTCCTCCCTCCTCACCGCTCCCCGTCGGGTTTCCTTCCCCACTCCTCCCCGCTCCCCGTCAATTTAGGAATCGTGTTATTTCCGTTGTTGCAATTGCGGATACTCCAATGTTGCAAATAGAGTTTTTACCGGTGTTGTAGTCACAATTGTGTTATCACCCTTGTTGCAAATGGTTGTTAACCGTTGCAATCGTCGACTTTGCGGTGTTACAGCGGGAGACACTCCTTTGTCATAAATGGTAATTTACCGGCCCATTTGTGTAACTATGGGTCATCACCATGTTGCAAATGACCTTGTTGGCGTTCTCGAGTTTAGGGCTCATGGCGTTTGCCGAGTTTAGGGTTCATGGCGTTTGCTTTGAGATTAGGATTTGTTGATTTTTCGGTAGTTATCGGTAATTGTTTAGTGTTTTCAGGAGAGTGTCTTTTTAAGCATGCCCCCCCTCCCGGGCAAGATTTACGGGAGACACCTTTAAAGGTATTTGCCGAATTTAGGGTTTCCGGCATTTGTCGAGTTTAGGGTTGTCGAGTTTATGTTGCCGCGGCGTTTGCCGAGTTTAGAGTTTTGTGGTGAGTGTCTTTTGAAAAGCATGCCCCCTTCCCAAGAAAGGTTTTGGGAGATACTTTTAATTATCAATCCTGTTGTTACAAAGGGGGTCACTTCATTGTTGCAAATAACCATTAACGGGTTGCAATTTGCGCCACTCCCATGTTGCAATTGGTGTATAACCAGGTTGCATACTGGCTTATTATCCTAGGGTTCATGACATTATTCGGGCACCTTTGTCATTGCAACTGTGCTCATACACATAATAGCAATTGGTTTAGTCTTTTTGTCGTAACTGGCCCATGGCAGTTGCCGAGTTTAGGGTTGATGGCAGTTGCCGAGTTTAGGGTTCATGACGTTTGCCGAGTTTATGGTTCATTACATTTGCCGAGTTTAGGGTTAATAGCGTTTGCAGAGTTTAGGGTTCATGACGTTTGCCGAGTTTAGGGTTCATGTCGTTTGCGAAGTTTAGGGTTCATGGCGTTTGCCGAGTTCACGGTTCATGTCGTTTGCGAGTTTAGGGTTCATGTTGTTTTTTTAGAAAAATGCATGCCCCTACTAGGCAATGTGTTTTTTGGCGTTTGCCGTTGTAATTGGTTTAACTCTTTAACTGTGTTTTATCATCATGTTGCGAATGACTATTTATAGGTGTAGTAATTCACTCCACCTCCTAGTTGCAATTGGCGTGTAATTGGTTTTATTTTTTTTTTTTTCCAATTTTGTAGCTCCACTATGTTTGGAATTTTTTTTTCTTAATGTTGCAATCCCCTACGTGCGTGTGATATTCTTTTGTCATCATCTTGTAAATTTGTTTTTTTATCTGTTGCAATTGTGTCGCTTGCTTGTTGCAACTAGGGTCCTCTATTGTTGAAAATTGTTTTTTAGCACCATGCTGTGTAACTCTGTTTCGTCATCATGTTGCAAATGTGTATTGCCCATACACATTTTAACTGTGCTCATACACATAATAACAATTGGTTTAGTCTTTTTGTCTTATCTGGCCCATAGCACTAGATGCAATTTGGTTTAATTAGATTTTTTTTTATTGGAGCTCAACCCACACATTCATGTGTTGCAACTGTGCCGATATACATAGTAGTAATTGTTTTAGTAGTTTTGTTGCAACTAGCTCATAAAACCGGTGATAATTCGGTTCACTTTAATTTTTATTAGAGCATCTTTAAGCGGTATTCATTATTTTTAAGTGTTTTTCTTTGATTTTTATTAGAGCATCTTTAAGCTCATAAAACCGGTGATAATTCAGTTCACTTTAATTTTTTTTATTAGAGCATCTTTAAGTGGTATTCATTATTTTTAAGTGTTTTTCTTTGATTTTTTTATTAGAGCATCTTTAAGCTCATAAAACCAGTGATAATTCAGTTCACTTTGATTTTTAGGAATACTCCGTACAACATATAGTATTGTCTGTATCTTTAAGCAGTATTCATTATTTTTATGTGTTTTCCTGGACTCCGGTAGTATTGCTAGTATTTTTAAGCATCTCTCAGTTTCCTGAAGTGTTCGCGGTATCTTCAGCTACTTGTCAGTACTATGACTCAACTATACTAGTGATTAGCAATTCAATATTGTCACTCATATTCCTAAAAGGTTTAGTATCCTAATACTTAAAATTCCAACTTCTCATTCAGTACTATGACTCAACTATACTAGTGATTAGCAACTGATTTTGTATTCAATATGCTCGCTCATATTCCAAAAAAAGTTCCGTATCCTAATTCCTAATCATGAAAAACCCAACTTCCCATTCAATATTCAGTACGTATCATCATTTAGTTAACCTTTTTTTCCCTTTGTTTCAGACTTGCCGTAGCATTCAGGCGTTGCTACATCTAAAAAAATAATGCATTCAGTGTTGAAGTTTGACTTCTACACCGACAGAGATCCAAAGTGACCATGCATCTTCATTGTTTAGCATCCTTCAGTGCTGCTCCATGACCACGGTCTTGTCTTTGCTGTTCGGTCATGTAAAATCAGGCACTCGACTCTTCCAATCACTTCAATTTGTTGGCCAGATGCAAATGCCGACAATCACCATCACCATGAACCAGTTCGGACCATTCTTCAGTGTTGCTCCTGCCCGGCGGCAAGTAGTGCAGGGCAGGCGCGTGCAGGTAACTGGCCCTCGTGTGCGCTCCTGGTCCTGAAGACCGCTGCCGTGGACGAGCACCGGCCAGCCACAGCCGGCAGAAGGCACGGGTGAGCGTTAGGGGCACCGCGAGGTCCTGCCGCGGATGCGCGATACCGGCCGCCCAGCGACGCAGCAGGCAGCACAAACGCGACCGGCCCTACTGCGGGCAGCAGGCACACGCCGACCCCCTCGCTCCAGGCCACGAGCGCGCGGAGTCCCACAACGTGACCCCAGGATGAGAGCAGATCAGGATTCCGCCGCCCGATAGGCCACCGCCGATCGAGGAGGGAGCTGCCGTGCCCGTGGATCAGGCACCGCCGCCGCTGGGCGCGGCTGTACGAGCAGGACGGGCCGTTTGGCCGTCGTGCTCCCAGATTGGGGAGGCGTGCTGCTGCCTGGGGCTTGCCGCCCGTAGGGTCGGGATGGAGCGGAGTGTTTGCGGTAGGGTCGAGTCCTGGCGGAGGGCCCCCGTGACCTGACCTCAGCACGTCCACGCGCAGGCGCTCGGCCGCATGAGCGTTAATTAGCAGACCAGGTTGCTGGTGGGAGTCGCGGGCTGCTAGGGTGCATTTTGTACAGAGAAGGCACCCGGGCGCATTTTAGGCCTGCCGTGTATATATATCTTGGGGAATCTCCCGGCGTTCTTCTTGGGGAATTAAGAAAAATGCAACGATCATAAGAGAGGATTTCATGATATCATCTCTCGCGATAGTGGATCTTATTATAAATTCCCAGCGGCGTTCTTTGCGGGTATGCAAAAAGTAAATTTAATCTACCTAAGAGAAATTTAAAATTAATTCCAATAATAAACTAAAGAAAAGACATCATCTTAATCTTGAATCTTCAACTTCAAAGAAAAAAAGGTCACCAACTTGTGGAGGATAATTTTTTTGGAACTTAACATACAACACAAAAATTATCGGTCGGTAGAATAGATTTGAGATAGTAATAACATGCTAATAATCCAACATACTTTCGGTGTTTGTTGTCTAATAATAATATAAATGGATTTTAAGAATTATGAGATGATTGCCTTGCATGGGTCACAATTGTATAGGGATGTGCATAACGTGTAGAGAAATTAAAGAATACTTATCTTATCTTGTCCATATAGTTTTCCTCTTTTCCCTTTTTTTCTCTTTCCCCTTTTTCTATTTTCTTTTTCTTTTCCCTTTCTCTCTCCAAATACGACCCTTGCGCACACCCTTATCCATTCGGCCGAGGCTCCCGGCCTCCCGCTCGCGGGCCGTCGCCCTCCCGGCTCCTCCGCCACACGCCCACGATGCCTCCTCACTCGCGAGGGAGTTAGAGGACTTGGTGGCGAGTGCGGCGTGCATCCGGCCCGCGGTGGCGCGGACCACGGGCGGTGTTGGTGGGCGTTCCATGCCATCACGGGCGCGTCGGCGAGCGCGGAGCCGCGGAGGAGTCAGCGGCGGAAGCGGCTTCGTCAACGGCCGCCGCCCGCATCTCGTCGCATCCTCCGCCCGGCTGTAGCGATTTGTTAGCTCCTCCGCAGCGTCTCAGCGCCGACGCTTGCGCCTCCCGGCTCGGAATCGCGCCCGGGCGGAGTCCGCCGCAGCCGGCGGCGGCTTTCGCTCCGTCTTGGCGTGTGGCGGCGGTGCGGGTCCGGCCGGTGTGAGGGAGCCGGAGGCGGAGGCCCACCGGGCCGGGCGCTGCGTGAGAGAAGCGGTGGCGCTTGGTCCACGAGGCCGGAGGAGCGGCCGGCGGAGCGGGTATTTATAAATTGCAGCGATGACTATTCATGTTCTTCGATTGCATTTGCAGCGGTAGTTTCAGGTGGAATCATGCATTTGTGGTGGGGCAGTTTCGCGGTCGAATTGATGGTGCATAGTCGAAGAGGCAAGGTCCACGGGAAGGAGAACCACCGGGAAGAGGCCGTGGGAAACGCATGCGAGCAGGGCGCCTAGGAGGAAAGAAAATAAGCCGCTCTGGCTGCGTAGGAGTTACTAATGACGTGGACCAATCACGGGGGCGGTGAAATTCCCTAAAGCGTGGATAGTGGGGAGCTCCTATATAGGAGTTTTAGATATATACGGCTACACCCACCGGACCAAACACACCCGACCGTCCCAGCCCACCCAAGCCGGATCGCACCCACCTCCAACACCCAAAGCAACCCGTTAACCCACCGTCAAACACCAGCACCCATCCCACCACGCCTTCTACTTTTCCGACACGGCGTGAGCCGTGGCCTTGGAGCGCCGCGAACGGCGGCCTTGGCGACGCTGGCGCGCGCGAGTGCGGGGCGCGCCCGCGGGGGGCACCGCGCGCCGGGCGGCGCATCGAGTGGAAAGCGGCGGGCGGCGCGACGCGCAGGTGCCCTGCGAAAAAGCTGCGCGGCGGCGGCGGCGCCGGGAAGCGGCGGCGGAGCCTGGAGCGGCGGCGAAGCGCGGCCTCCGTCGGCGTGAGAGGCTGAACGCGATCCGGCGACGAGCCTTTGGCACAAGCGGGGCGATGGATTCGCGGCGTGCGGCAACAGCGCGCCAGCGTCTTAGCGAGAGGTGAGATTTATGATCCAAACACTCTCTCTACCCTATTACTAATTCAAAACATATGATTGATAATCTAGAATTCCATCTCAATCTCACACGGTGTGGATGATTCCTCACTCGATCTCGATTATATCACCAACTCTAGGGTTTCTCGGTTTCTTGGTGCTTGGAACTAGGATTCTTGACATAATATTACGAGAATCTTGACATACTATCACCGACATTACTGCATTAAGGTGGAACTTAGACTATTGACATACTATTAAGGTTTTTCAATACGAAGGTATGCATCTCAAAAAACACAATGATCCATCTTGTCATTTGGATAACAAAAAGGTTTCGACCATGGGATTACTCAATTCATGAACTTGAGATACTTTTGTTTTTTATTTAATCTATTATACTTTTGTTGAAATAATATACTTTTGAGCTTGAGATGCTTACTTTTGTCGATATAATAAAAACGTAGATTATGAGTGTCAAAGATTAACTAGCTATAGCTAGCAACCTTACTGATTTGCTATTGAAAAACCTTTACTAATTTATTGATCTATTTTGAGATATCCCTCTCAGTAATTGCAAATCCAAATCACATGATTCTCATCACAGTATTCATGATGCATCACTCCATCACGAGAAATTTGCTAGTAAAAACTCTAGAACTAATGTATGCATCTCAAACAAAAATAATCCATATTTGTCTTTTGGACAACAAAAAGATGTGGAGGTGGACATTCTTGAATTCTTGAACTAGTAGTCTTTTGTAGAACTAAGTTTTGTTGAACTTTGGTAATTGCTATTAGCGAGGATGGATGGTAACAACTTGTCGGTAGGAGCGAGGAGTGATCTTCGTAATCTGGTGGAGCATGCACGTATCCACGAGAGCAACAAGGATGTGTTGATGGAGTTCTTGAACCTTCACAACCTGGTAATGTCTCACCGCTTGTGTTGATGGGATTACTTGAATGAAATTTGTGATGGTGATTGAAAAATTTACTGATCCTTGTGTGTCATTCACTATACTTGTCTTTTTGTTAGGAGCGCAAGTGCGCCCGAAGGTGGCCGCGAAGGAGGTGGTTTGATGGGAACCCCTGTGATTGCATTTGTCCAACCATTGAGTGTTGTTAGCCCAGCATGGCTCGCAAAATGATATGAGGCACAAGCCTATCATGACACCCCCAAGAATCGCTATGCCCCACAAATGATCACGCCCGATGTCAATGCGACATACACACATGTGAGTAATCATGACAAATTTACTCATTAGTTGACTTATGTAGCTAGTAATGAATTCAATGAATTACCGGCGTTTGCTGCATTCTTGTACTAAAAAGGGAAATCATGTCATATATGCAATGCTGAACCCTAGTTGTTCAATGAGTAGGTGAACTATGTTTTATGTCTTATTAATTTTTGTGTGTTATTCTTGAACTAATAAAAGTAATCAACGAAATGTTTTTCGGATATGTAGGATGAGAGGTTGCCTGCAAACTTGGTGCCAACCTTTGATATGAGCTTTGAAAACAGAGAAAGATGAGTATTCTACCGAGTATATGCGAGAAAGCGGTTTCGGTATAAAAGTGGAATGTATCACTTGAGCATGTATTGCTATATATTACTGAACACATACATGGTGTGTTATTGATAAAAAGTATTGCTAAGCATAATTGTATTATCGAGACATGTATTCTTTGCGAATCAAGGAAAACCCTAAACTCAGCAACCGAGATGAACCCTAAACTCAGCAACCGCAATGAACCCTAAACTCGGCAAATGAGATGAACCCTAAACTCGGCATGCGCGATGAACCCTAAACACGACAAACACAAATAACACTAAACTCGACAACCGCGATGAACCATAAACTTCGGCAAAAGCGATGAACCCTAAACTTCGGCAACCGCGATGAACCCTAAACTTCGGCAACCGCGATGAACCCTAAACTTCGGCAAACACAATTAACACCAAACTTCGAAACCGTGAGCAACCCTAAACTTCGGCAAACGCGATGAACCCTAAACTTCGGCAAATGCGATGAACCCTAAACTTCGAATGCACGATGAACCATAAACTCGGCAAACACGAAGAACACTAAACTTCGGCAAACGCCAAGAACCCTAAACTTCGGCATACGCGATGAACCCTAAACTCGGCAAATGCGATGAACCCTAAACTTCGGCATACACGATGAACTCTAAACTTCGGCAAACACGAAGAACCCTAAACTTCGGCAACGCGATGAACCCTAAACTTCGGCAACCGCGATGAACCCTAAACTCGGAGAATGAAACTTACGTAAAAAGCGTCATAAACCATAATATCAATGAACACTCAACCCTAATCTTTGTAAACACTATATACACTAAACGCCATAATCATAATTGCTGACCGTAAATTACGCGAGTATGTATTAATGAGCTAACGTCATGAACCATAATTGCTTCGAACCCTAATCTCAGCAAACGCTATATACACTAATCTCGATAAACGCCATAAACCCTAAATTATGAACGTGTGTTGTATATCCATTAATAATTAATTTATGTGGTTAGTCAAAACATAAATTAGTATTACTAACAAGTCTAAATTACTAAAATTGGATTGCTTAGTTGATGTTACGCAAAATTACAAGATGTCAAGTTGTGCATTTAAACAAAATGCGTGAACCATCACATGCTTATTTCAAAGGTAATCTGTTGCACATATGATATATACAAGCATTTGTTACAAATCAAAAGTTACATAGTAGCCACTATATTCGTCTGTGGCCAAAAAAAGTAAACATGATTTTGTGTGTGCCGTATGTGTCTACTTCTTTCACTCTTTCGAGCCATTGCCCATCAGCATCATTAAAGTCTAGTACTCACATTGGTGTGTGCATTAGATTGGGGGTCAACAAGTGACAACATATAGTCTAGAGTGTCATCTATTCCACTAGAAGATTATTAATTAGCCCCCTGTGGATTGCCTCCAATTTGAACCCAGAGAAAAAATTCAAATCCCAAGACTTTGAGCACACCGTCCATCAGTTGCCTCATCGCCTCTAAGATGCTCATCATTGAGCCAGGAGCGGACTGCATTGTTGGGTATCTCTTTCTCCTATGACACATTTCATAGAAAATAGAAAAAAAAGATAGTAAGAAAAATGTAATGTACTAAAGAAAGTCATCATCCTTGATTCTATTACAGAATTACTGCACTACTTTAATTACTGCACTACTTCAAATTACTAGGTTATCATCCTAGATTACTAGATTACTGCACTACAAGATTACTGCACGATTATAAAAATTACTAAAAATTTATTGAATGGAACATTACCTAGATAACAAAAGTAGAGAAAATAAGCTACACAATCCAGGAACTACATGCCAAAAATTAACATGGGATGCTCACTGGGCACCGTGTGGACAAATTTGAGATATATTCAACATTGTTAACTTGTAAGCCAAGTAATGGTTCGCATGAAAAATGACTAGTAAGCCCAGTACATTAAAAACCAACAAAAAGGGTTTGAGACAGGGTTCGGTAATATATGCACGTAGCAACTAAAAATCTCAGTAATTGCAACACATTTCAACTACCCTATTGCTGAGATAAATTATATCACCACTAACAATGACAATTTGCTGATGTAGCCATGTAGGAGAATCACTTCAACAAAAAAACCCAGAGCGATTCCTAATGATCAAAGTAGTATTTAACAGGGAGATGATTACGGAGCTAGTAACCTCAGAAAAAAGCATTTAACTATTCAGCTAACATATTACTGAATCAAATATGATAGACACTGAACATAATTACTGAGAAAAGGCGTTGAACTAAATGTGCAATATAAGTAATTGAAAGAAGCTGACCCCCAAAACTGTATACTTTGGAACTACTGAAAAGTGAGGATTACTGAATTATAGTCAATTCAGAAAAGAAGAAGATGGGCTACTGCACCTGGTTCATGTAGGTGCAGTAAGGTTATGGCTCCAAGATTACTGAATCACCGAATTTATTACCAACATTGATATAGGATTACTAAATTACCAATATTGGCGGGAACTAAATGGACAGACAGGTTGCTGGCAAACTGGAAAATGATCACATACCAATCAGCGAGACCTCTCCTCCTGTAGGTGCTATTACTGAACAGGGAAGGATACCACATCTAGGTGCTATTACTGAATATAAAATTGTGGACTAAACTAACCAGGAATAGCCAAGCTATGCTAATCACAAAACAAGTTGCCAAAAAACCAGAAAAAAGTGAACTACATATTACTAACCTACGTATTACTCCACTAAAGAATGCATGCCACCACTACTGATGTCACTATTACTGAAATACTGAACTGCTATCACTAATACTGAACAAAAATTCAGGGAATTACTGAAGGAATATTGCGATTGAATTTTTCGTACTTGACTACTGATCACTACTGAAACTACTAGTGAACTATACTCCTAGTGAACTACTGAACTTCAAGCAGGTAAAAGCTCATTGAATTTTTTGAATTACTGATATATTATTGAACTACTAGCCAACTGCTGAAGCAAGTTGTGACCTGCTTAGTGCTCACTACAAGTGAACTACTAAACTGCTATAACTATTACTGAATAAAAAATAAGGGAATTACTGAATGTAGCAACATGCGGGTGTGGAGGGATAATCACCAGTGTGAGTGCATTCCAAAATTAGCGAGTTCAGTAGTTCGGTGAGTCCTTCACGGCGGCGCACCACTACAGCCTTGCCCTCCGATGTGGTCGCACGACAAAAAGGGTAGGGACCAGAAGCTACTCGCAGAGGCAGAGGGGGAGAGGAAGGGGGATGGGGATGGCTGGACAGCCCCCGCGGATGCCACCGTTCCTCACGCCGCCCCCTCGCGAATCAACGTCGCCGTCCTCCCCGAGACTGTCCGGGCAAAGCGCATCAAGCCAGAAAAAGCTCACGATGCGGAGTGGGAGGGGAGCATAGCCCCACGCGGACGCCCCGACACAGCCTCACCGCCGTTCCTGCCGCCGCCCCCTCGCGAAATCACGGCCACCGCCACCGCCGCCACCCGTTTCAACGAAGGAACAGGGAGCCTACAGGGGCTCGCAGAGGGGGGGGATGCGGAGCGCCGCTGTCGCAGCAGAGCCCCGCTGGCGCCGCCGGAGACCCTCACCGCCGCCCTCGCAAATCGCCGCAACCGCCGCCCTCGCAAAATCACCGCCACCTAGAACGCTTGGGGGAAAATGGATGGGAATGAGTCGGGATTGGGATGGGCGGCTAGCGGGTTTGTGGATCGGGCGCGGAGCAGGATGGGTCAGTGGATCGGGAGCGGAGCAGGATGTCCGGCTGGGCTGGTTCGGTGGTTTGGTTGTCCGGTTGGGTGCGTTGGGTGCACGGGTGTAGAATCTCAATCTACACCCTACACCTAGGGTGTAGTATAGCAAATAGGTATATATATATATATATATATATATATATATATATATATATATATATATATATATATATATATATATATATATATAGGGTGACTTTCTATACACCCGGGAAGAACTACACCCACCGAGAGTATATGCACGCGAGGAGAGCCAGTCCCGCACAGGCACCTTGTTAATGGGCCGGCGCTGAAGCTAGCGGGTTTCTATTGGAATGTGGAGCCTGCGTTAGTTCAGGGATAATTAAAAAAATCATGCGCCATTCACGGTCACGGGATTTGTTGCATGGGGCGCATGGCCGTAGTTACTTTTTATTTTAACATGTATACGTATGTGCATGTACCTAGTAGCTTTTGAAAGTATGTATATTTTTTTAATTATTTATAGATACTTCCTGCGCCGATTGATATGTATTCATACAAAAGTATTGCTCACACATAGTTTTTTTGGTTAAAAACAAGCATAGGTATGTGTATAGACGCCAAAAGCTTTAGATAGTATAAGTGCATACTAACCACAAGATCTAAGAATGTGTGCATACTTTCAAGTATGAAGATATACGTCGGAGTAAGTACGTATGAATATATACATTGGAGTATTTGTCCATACACATACTTTTTACAAGAGTGTATTTATACATTTTTTAGTATAAAGTATATGTTCATACATACAACAGGTATCTGTACATACTTTTTTATTAGAGTATGTCCATATACTTTTTTTTTAGTAGAGTATGTCCATGTACCAATGGAAGGTGTGTATACTTGTGTACTTTTAATAAAAAAAATCAGTGTGCTCTGAGTATGTACGTATACTATAGCGACACATACTTTTGGAAATGGAGTATCTACACATACATTTTAGAATAGAGTATATGTACATATACTTTTAAAAATGTAGTATTTGTACATGCTTTTAAAAATGGTATATCTATACAAACTGAATCCAGTACGTTCTTATCAAATAAAAAAAAACAAATATCCTGTACGTTCTTTTGACAAGAAGCCGTCGATCCGGCAACGCTACTAGTACGTTAAATAATTGTCGATACAAGGAAAATCAGTAGATCTAATTAATATAGATGCGCTTTTTGTGCCTGTGCTTAACGCTGAGAGGGAATTCCATCAGTCCTGCAGTCTGGCTAATTTCTGCCATGTATGATCCTCATCTCCTGCATCTTGCTGTTACTTGGCTTTAACTCGTTTCCGGCGCTGACGATGAAACCAAGGAAAGAGAGGCCCTGCGATGCGTGATGGTGAATTATATCAAATCAGATAAAAAAAAATAGAATGAAGATCTGATGAAAGGCAGAGGTAAAGAAACATATACACAGCCGCACGGAGGGATGGCCTGCCTGGATCTGGATTGCAGCTTGGCTCGATCGGCAGAGATAGAACAGGGAGATGCATGTCAGCTAGCGCGGCCACCCTGGCCACAAGCGGCGCGCCGGCGGCGCCCTGGCTCCCAGCCGTGCGGTGATGACGCCGGGCGGGCCTATGAAGGAAACACGTTTAGATTGGAACCAATAAATCAAGCCCAAATACATACCAACACACGCATGGAGATGTCGCAGCAGTGCCGACGGAAACCACAGACCAGAGCGGAGTCACTTGTCAGGTTCCTGGCGGCGGGCATCCCGACGATGCACCTGCTGCAAACGGCGGCGCTGGAAATAAAAATGGAAAGCCGCCGCCATCGAAATTGAAAGCCGCTGCTGCCGAATACCCTAAACACCGTAACGCTACTTTCTTAAATAGGTTGGATTACGGGTCCACTTTTTAACCCGATAGGCAAATCAGATGTGGGATGGTTCGGCAGGTGTATTGACGTGAGGTTAAGAGAGGGTGTAACTACTCCTAAGGTGTAGGAAAAATTTACCCTATATATATATATATATATATATATATATATATATATAGAGGCATGATATATAATACCCTGAGGACTGTTTAATAATCAGTCACCGAGCCCAAATGAATGAGCCCGAGCGACGGGCGCTCCCAGCGCCGGTTCCCCACCCGGCAACATGGCCCAGGGCGCTCCTCCCTCCGCCCGGTTTCACGAGCTCGAGCTGCTATCCCGGTTCAAGCTCCCAAATCCACCCACGATCTATTTGCGGTTTCTATTTCCTCGTCCGTCCGCTCTCCTTCACCCACTCCGCCCGGCATCGCCCGTCCGTGTCCTCCCGTGTGCCCGCTGCTGCGCCGATGGCGCTGTTACCCGGCCTTCGCACCAACGCAGCGCGCTGCGCTGCCCGGCTGGGTGTTCTCGACCGTCGTTCCCTCAGCTCCTGCATCGACGCGGCGCCGCCAGCGTGTGCGGTGCATTCTCGACTAGCGTGCCCCAGCCTCTGTGACACGCTGTTGTGGCCTCGAGCGGCAGGCGGCGCAAATCTGGTCGGCAGCAGGCAAGGTGGCCGGCCCGGCACCAGGCAGGAGACTGTGCCCCTCAGATCCCATCGGCAGCAGGCAGGAGGCCGAGCGACCACGCCCCTTGCTAGCTTCTATCGGGATGAGGAGTGACCAGATCGAAGGTGCGGACTTTCTCCTCCATAAATCGATCCCCTTTTACCTCCTTGCAGATCCAACAAGTGTTAATATTTATGCTTCCAGCCTTGCATCTGGCTGGGCCACGGACGTCGTTGGCCCCGCCGTCCGCGGCACTGGGTGCGGTCACCATGCGGCTGCCTGCGCCACCTTCGTATCCACTATCCCTCCCTGTGCCGGGCTGGTGTGCTTAGAACGGTGACGACGGCGAGCCAGCTGCAGGCGCCGAGCGATTAGCAGCAGCACAGTTGAGTCCTCAGATACATCTATCAAAATCTTCCAATTAGCCTCCTTGTTTATTCGTGTACATGCGTTTCCAATTAGTCCTCTCAAAATCTTCATCCAATTTTGCAATCTGATCCGTAACTAGTAAGTAGGAGCTACGTGGAGAATCCATAGGCTATTGCAGATTTTTATGTATCATTAGATTATTGGAATGGTAATCATTATTTTAGTTTCATGTAGAAACAATGAGGGATAAAAGTTTTTATTTGGTATTGGCTCTCTCGTTGAAACAAAGAGGGATAAAGTTTTTATCTGGTCTATTTACTTATCAAATTGGTATTACTTCTACTGGTGGTTAAAGAATGTTTTGTACAGTGACCATTATAATACGAGCGATATCCTTTTGGATATCTATTTACTTCCATTATGCGGGATATTTTCTTACAAATGAGTGAAAAAGAGATAATCAACATTTGTATGGCTATTAGGAGGTCTGGAAGAAGTACTATTGTATTTTCATCAATTATTTTGGATATGTAATCTTTCAATTGTACATTACGAGTAGTTCTCTATGAAATTTGATTGCTTGTATTTTTTTCTTTTTGTAGATTGGGAATACAGGGCACATAACAGTTAGTGTGCTTTGCAGGGCGTCGTGCGCCGTTACTCATCATCATCTTCTGTTGCAAACTCCCAAAGAAAGGAGCGGCAACTCGCCTTCAGATGTTTTTGCTGCTGTCAGCCCACTGTCGCGTGCCTCTCCTGCGTGTGCTCAACACATTTGCCCCTCCCCATCATAGCATTTGCACCATCGCCTACTCCTCACTCTTCCACTTCTTGATTTGATTTGATGTTTTAAGTGCAGGATGTGTTCCCTGCAAGTGTTCAATTGTCAGCGCAGGTCGCTGCCATGAGCCCCTCTTCAATTGCAGCATGGTGAGTTGTCTCGGCTGCTGATGCTGGTTCAATGCACTCATGGGGAAGGATTTGGTGCTGTAACTGTGACAAGTACCAACTTTGAATATGCGAATTGTGAATGCACTATCCTCATTAGTGTTCTCAAGAAAATTAAATATGAGTATTTGCAAAAACATGATTGTGCTTACAATTTAGAGAGAAAATCAAGAGCGGTGCTGATTAAATGCTACACCTACCTTATATATCATCAAGTTAAGTATCTACCTATTGCCCACTTAAGAGTGCTTCAGTACAAATATGAAATATATTTCAGTTATGCATCCTTCCTGTCCTGACCTTTGTTTTTTCTTCTTTCATGTCTCTCCTTGTCAATTTTTTTTTTCTCAAATGACTAATTACATCTGAATTGTTAATTCCAGTAGCAGCTCAGTTCTTGTGCAAAAGCAGGTGGACAGCAGCACATCCGTAGCTTTGCTCTTCTATCAGGTAGCAGTGACCGTAGCTAAGCATCAATTCACTTTGAGTGAAATGTCCCTTCCATGATAGTGTATATGTAGCTTGCTGCTAACTAATACCTCATAGGTCCTGTAGTTTTGGATTAGCATTACCAATGTATTGTAAACTGATCATATCATAAGAGAAAACCATCTGAAATGCTATTAGAAATGTATGGTTAAATCCGTCTTAAATATTATGCCATGAAGTGATGACTGAAACATGGCTATTATGACAAATATATTTGTTGCAATTTGAACTGAATTTTATTTTTGTTTAGCAAATGCAGGTATGCACGCTTGACACACTCTGTCTTAGACTCTTAGTTGGTAACATCTGTATTTTATTCTAACCTGTCCGTCTCGTCTGTTCAGTTGGGTCGGGGAATCATACCAGGTTGATCCAGCCTTTTTTTTTTATATATATGAGGCGCAAAAAACTTTCTTGCTTACTCTGCAGTCTTCTTCTTCTTATCGTGAACCTGCACACCGGTTAAGCGTTGAACAAATGTGTTTCTTTATTTGATCTTTCCCTCTATTGTGTGGGGAGCAGATACCCCTTTTGTGCATGTAATTGAAATTATTCGCTCCACAGCGGAACTGACCATGAGAGTCATGTCGTAATTGTCTGCTTGTGCATGGTTGCGCCATGAGAGTGATGTAGTTGATCGCATAATTGCATGGTGCCTATGGGGTGCCTTGCCGAATCGAGTTTGCAATTGTGTGCATTACCAATATGGTTTACTGTGTGCTGCATTTGCGTTGCCACTTTGGAATACATGGTTTAGCTGGCATTGCTACTTCCCATTGTGCTATAGATGCTATATGTTGCCATAGAATGCCCAGATTTTTGTGTCTTTCGGTTCTATGAAATCACTACTGAATAATGTTGTTAAATCTATGCTTGTTTCTCATGCTAAATATGTGTCCCACATGGCCTTTATGGTCCACTCTTTTGTCTTTGGTTCTTTGCAGTTTGCCTTGTGCTTTAGAGGCTTCTATACATTTCTTCTTAGGTTTTGGAAATTGTTAATTCGATCATAATAATCAGCTTAAGATAGTCTCAGGCTAAGGAGCATGGTTAGTTGGTTTGCCATGCCTTATTATGTTAGGCAGAGATTTATGATAGCTTGATTTGGAGGTAGTTGAAAGGATTCATGGAATTGTTAATCTAATATTTCTTATCTTCTTGCAGGTACATGCCAGATGTAATTAAAAGGGATATGGACTCAATAAGGCCAGAAGTAATGGAGTCCTATTCTAATCTGGTAACTACTCTACTTTTAATATGTAGCATTCTTGGTTGAAAATGACAGGCTCATGCTTGGTACCTGAACCATATAGTTGTCCTGCATTTAACAACTGTCAATGGCACAGTCCTATATATAGATTAATGGAGGCGTGAAAAACAGATAGTCAAAAAACCGGTCCTGAGCATGTATAAAGGATCAAAAGATTTGCCATCTGCATCCATGTGAATATATTTGAAGTTCTCCTTTGCTTGACAATTATGAACTGGATATTGAACAAGATCTTTGCTCCCTCTGATTCCAACCGCAAGTTATTGTAGGATCTCTATTGGTCAAGTAGTCAATTTAATAAATTATCAATATGTCCACATGTGTGTAGATTGAGAGCATAGAATTAACACTTCTGGATTCTTCAAAGAATCCAGAGTCCATTTGTTTATAAACAAAAATGAATGAATGTGTGACAAATTGATGATTATTTCAGCTCTGAATTCTTATTTTTCCTCTATTATCCAAGTGTCCAACTTGGAAAAAAGAGCTAGACTTGCAAGATAAAAAACACAGAAAATTAATGAGATTGGAAACGTAGCTTGATTTCATCCCTATTTGCTTATTCTGAGAAACATCAGGGTATTCCCAACTAGTGTGGTTTAATATTAGCAGTTCTTTTTGAATTTTATTCCCTTGTTTTTTTATGGCATCCCAGTGTATAGTTAACATATGTGTCTTCATTTTTTCATGCAATTACTCATCAATTTGTGAATCTAATCAGTAATCAAACATGATTCCTGTATTTGATCTTCAATTGTGAAATTTCTTTTGAGCCTAGAACAAAACAGAGGTGTACATCATGTACTAGAGCAAATAGTTTTATCTGCATTATTTTTTCTTTTTCTCTCTTTTTGTTTTTATGCAGATCCTAGGTGCTTGCCATCAAAGCATCCTCCATCTACTCCCCATGATTACTCACATAGGTAGTTTCTTCTACTATTACTCATTTGCTTATGTGGCTGTTTGGCTAATTATGATTGAAGATTTACAAGAGTATAAATTTGGATTTGTTTCCATTGTAAATTAGCCTTTTTTTCAGCCTTGCCAATTTTCCAATTTTACACATTTAATTTATGGCTGTTGTGTGTAGATCCAAGACCCTAAATAACATTGTCTGATTCTGATCTTTTTGTTCATGGATCTAATCTATTTGCATGAAGATGCAAGTTGAGGTATAATAGATGCACATAATAACTTTCGGTATTTAATTTTGTTCCTTACATTGTTCTCATGCAAACAGCTGTACAGCACAGCTGCAGCAACATGACATGAAAATCGATCTATGATCAGCTTCGCTGGGTAATTCCCTATATTTTTATTGTTCCACGAAATGAGCCTTGAGGTTGTTTAGCTTACTAGATATAAGCTTATTTGTGTCTCATTTACAGAGAACTGCAAGGGACCATTTTGCCTCATCTTTTTTCTTACCTGTTTTGCTCAGTCTTTATGACTGATGTGCACAATGTTTTATTGAAGCTAAGTATTACTGGAACATACGGCCTGGATAGTATCCAGCGGCATATCTTTCTCCGATACGTGTTGGACACGGGATACAGACCCCCTGAAGTATCCGTGCATCATAGGCTGCTAGTCTGCTATTCATATTGTTATCTCCTTACTATCCTCGTTTTGTTTTCTCGCTCTTTCTGTCTTTTGAACAAGAACCATAGATACAATAGTTAGTTGCTCTTGAATCTATAATCCAGTTCACTAATCTTTCTTAAATAAATAAGTAAACATCTCTGAGCTGTGGTTATGTAATAATATCTCCTGCAACATAAAATAGAAAATATTTTCTCCCTTGTTCACGTCTTCCAGTTTCCATGTACATAGGAAAATAAAAGTAATCTTAAGACTCACATCCAAATTGAGTACAAGAAAATTAGAAAATTGTAGCAATACGAAGCAGGCTAACTAACCATTTGCATCGATTTTCAACTTGTCAGAAATAGGATGAATCGTACATGATGTCACTTTATATGAATACTAGGAAAAGGGCCCGTGCGTTGCTACGGGTGAATGCCAAATTATTCGATTGAATATTTACATTTTTATGCCACCTTTTTTATATAACAATTAGCAATTGGAAATCATATGTGCTAGTAATAAAAAATATTTTAAATATGCATAGTCATTGAACTTGACTAAAAAGTGAACAATATTTATTTAATTTTAATATATTCATAACTGATCCAAGCAAAAATTAATATCTTTTTTTTTTTCTTTCTATGAATCATTTTCTTTTTCCCTTTATTTTTCCTCTAATATTTTGGCACTTCTCCAAGTTCTGTTTTAAAAAACTTAAGCATGGAAGCCTTATCCACCGCTGGGACCTTTATCCATAGGCCACCGCACGAATCATTTCAGCTAAAAATTCCTAAAAATACCGCAGTGCTTGGGCTGGTCTGCCACGCCCGCCGCCGGCGACTTTCCTATAACAGCTGCGCCCGCCCTTCCAAACTCCGCCCTCGAGTTTGCCGAACCACATCGTTGGTACCGCGCCCGCCGCTATCTTCATAGCTGCCTCTCCACTGCCGCTCGGAGCTCGCCGCGCCGTCGCCCTACTCCACCCCTCCACCGGCCTTTGCTCGCGTCGGGGGCAAACTGGACTACGGCCGCGTCAGGTCCCTTGCGACTGTTCGGGAGCGGAGCAAAGCTATTGTCTTTGAGCGACAGCCAATGGCACAAGGGCAGTGTTTTTGTCTTTTTTGATTGTCGGAAGTTTCTATATGTCGGTGTACTCGCCCATGGATGCAAATTCCTACTTGTTTGACAATGTGATCTGTGAACTTTGAGATCCCCTCTGGTCTGCATCTGTAGAGAAACCTCGTTGCCTTGGCAGGTTTGAGTTGTTTGTCCTCAACTTGGTCTTCGATTTTATCCTTGGTTCATCCATCGGCAACATGATATCTGAGATTCAATATCCCGTTTGGTCTGCATCTGAAGAGCAACCTCGGTGGCTTGGCAGGTCTGAGTTATTTGTCCCTAATTTGGTTTTGATTTTATCCTTATTAGTTGCCTCAGTTTGGTGTTTATTTGGTCCAATTTTCTTATTGGTAGCCTTGAATGCCTTAATTATTTTAAGGTGCGTTGATTTTTATCTTGATTTGATCTGTGTTATCTCTTCTGACTTATAGCATGCCATATGTGTTTGCATTGCCTGAGCGCAATGTTGGGGGAGTCCTGGACGGACTGGTGGACAACGCACGGAGGTATATCAGGAAGACCAAAAAAAGTGAAGACCGGCTATCGGTTTCCAACTCTTCTGGCCGCAGGAGCAGGTGCCGAGACGGAGAGGGAGAGGCGAAAGAAGGCAGACCCAAAAAAGAGGTGGACAAGAAATTTTCTCTCTTTATTAATAGGTATAGATATAGATATACATAAAGATTTTGGGGCTTGCACTCTTGAGCAAAGTCCACTACTAATTCGATGTGCATGTGTATGCTACTATCAATTTACTATGGAAGATTCACGACTTCTATCAGTGACACAGTTGCAAGATCTCTTACAGATATGACAGGCTGAGCTGTGCATTACGTAACTTCCCATCATCCCATCAAGAAAACAGGCTCTCAAGACACCGACAAATTTCATTAATTCTGCCTTGAAGGAGTCTCATTTTAGAAGTGACCAGCAAGGTCACTTCAATGTTGTGATCAACATCTTATGATGGTGCTACTCATGACCAACACCGTCATGTTGTTGAATATTTTGGACGAAGTATTTTTTTTTTTTTGAATAATGTCAAAATAAATTTATATATCTCAAGCATTGGAGATGGAACATATGTTTCTTTATAATCCTGTGAAATTAGTATTTATGATTAGAATTATGGAATATTATAGCTGACAAGTTCATCATGAGGAACCTAGGGTGACAAGAAAAGTGTGTAGATCAAATAATGTAATTGTGGTTTGGATAATGAATTGTTATAATTGATAGTAATTTTTTTATGAGTTTTTGATCTTGCTGAAAATTTGTCCTAATCACCGATTACAGTTGCAGACTTTTATTTGTTGCCTCTTGCCCCATCTATTTCAATATGAAATCTAGCTTCCAAATCCAAAAATAATTTTTAAAAAAAACATGCTCAAGGCTTCTTGGACGTTCACCAACCAAAACCGGCCACAAGTTAAAAAAAAAAAAAAGAACACGACAGCAAGGGTCCACGTAACATAGGAAGAAAAACCGACCATGACAAAGAAAAAAAAAAAAAAAAAAATCGCAACAAAAAGGAAAAAAAAAATGGTAACAAGGAAAATGGAAAAAAAAAAAAAATGGCCGCAAGGCCATACCACGTGACGACGTAGAAAGGTTCGCGGGGACACGTCGGGCTGGTGCGGGTTGCTCAGGCGCGCGCAAGGGGCGGCTCCAGCGGGGTGCTCGAACGCGGTCCTGAGTCGGGCGCCCCGGGGGTGTCTCGGTGACTGATTATTAATTAGTCCCCAGGGGGACTAATTAGTGCATATATATATATATATATGGTAAATTTTTCCTACACCCTGGGTGTAGTTACTCCCTCCTCTAAACCACGTATCAGCTACTCTTCCTAATCCCGCGTCCAACCTCCGTGCGACCTCCCCCCCACGTCGTTAACTGTGGCAGAATGCTTAGCGGGTTGAAAAAAATCTAATCCGGTCCGTATTGGATTTGTATTCCGTCTATAAAAAATCGATCTACAAAAAGAAAGATTAGACAAAAATCTGGCTTTGACATCCAGAAGCACAGGTGCCGCCGGCGGCGCCACCCTAGTTCCATCGGCAACCTCAGGCCCCACACCACCGTTTGCCAGCGTCTCCATGGCAGACTGGTGGCACGGGCCTCGCGGAACACCAGCTTCGGCATCACGTCCAGAGGACAGCTGTGTCAGACGGCGATTTCCTCCCGACCTCGACTTCACCAGGTGGCCGGAGGAGAGATCAGCTGGCAAGCACATCGTTCTGTATTTTTAATCAATGATGAGAGTATCTCCCGATTTTTTGTCCTGGACCTGGTGTGGCGCCTAGAAGCATCCATCCATGGCATAGTAATTTTGTCTAATCTTTCTTTTGTAGATCGATTTTTTATTCCGTCTCATTGCAGCATGAAGATCGAGAGATGGTATACCCGAGTCCTGATCCGATGTCATATTTATGGATCTACCATATCAAATCTGAATCGAAGGCAAGGTAATGGTATTTGATGACTATACACACAGATCTATTCCTTATTTATCACTTATAATCCTCTATAATTTTTATTAGGGTACTCTACTAATAATCCTGTTCATTCGCTTAATGCTATCATGAGCAGGTGCGGTGAGTAGCATGCAAGTTACATGGTTGCAGATCCTTTGCAAATCGTGATGAGTGCCTCGTATTATTCAGCACACTATTCTTTCGTGATTCACCTATACGGTTGCATCTCATCTCATCCCGGCGTTGCATTGCAAGTATGAATTAATTAATGTATGATGCTCATTCGTTCCTAACACATGCAACCGTTCCAGGTCCTCGGTCTCAACATCTGTTTTCATGGCGTGCTACACCGGTATCATGTGATTTCTGGCCGGTCACCGTCTTGGTGGTTCGACGTCGCTAGGACTAGCGAGCAAGATGGACTAATTTGATTAAATTTAAATACTCTCAGTATATATATACTACTAGCTTCTTGTAGTTTGGTTGTAGACTAGTAGATGCACTCCGATCACTATATTTTATTCAGATTTGGTTATTGCATTGATTTTTTTTTCTCTCGTATGTCTTTTAAATTTTGAAAGAAAAATACAGTGGTACTCATCCACAACTTATTTGTATACAATAATGATACTCAAATTTGAATTGTGTATGTGGTGATATACCCACGTAAGTATACATTAATACTCAAATCTGAATATTGTATATGGTCATACTTCAAATATAAAACATGGTTTATAATGACACTCAAACCTAAATTGTGTATCTGGTCACAAGTATACACACATATATGCTACTACATTTGTGTATATGGATATACTTCCAGACAAACACATGTGTACAAGTAAAAGTATCGTGTATATACTTGTCCAAGTAAAAGTATGAGTGTATACTACTATGTTAATATACAAGTATGCACGCATACTTCTAAAACCTCTAGTATATACACATACTAGTTTTTCTACTCTACCCTCTAATTAATCAATATATACTATCTAATTAAAAATAATAATGTACCACGACACTTGTTTTTAAAGATATATATACCCAAAATCGGCCAATCTTATGTACAGTTTCATACTAACTATAAGCGTGTACGGTTTCATACTCATTATAAACATGTATGTATGTACTCGTACTCTCATTATATATGTATGTGCCCATACTCATTCGGTGGGTATACGTATATACTCACTAATTCAATTTTGTGTACTTGGAGGAATATCAAAAGAAAAAGATTATATAGTTCTTTGAGAGTAGTACGTCCAACACAATATTTAAATAATATCTACAGGCCAACCGTTTCTGTATATACGCGTGCGCTCCGCAGATCGGTGCATGCGTGCATGCATATGTCCGATGAAATTGGATTTTATCCAAACCAACAGTTACCACCGCGAAGGCCAGCAGCAGCGACTCCCGTTAGCTAACGTCTGTATACTTTGACATGGGTGTAGTTACTCCTGGGTGTATAGAAAGTGCACCCTATATATATATATATATATATATATATATATATATATATATATATATATATAACTAAGACAAACATTTATTTGATATAAAACTTTATGTATCTTTTTATGTCTTTTTTAAAACAAGCAATAAATAAACTTTAAATAAAGAGATACTTATCTTGATAACTGGGGTGCTCTCCCCAAGATAAATTTGTAGTGCAAGTGCTGAGGTGAGGTAGACGGATGGAGGTGATGATGTCATTCTTTGATGGAGCATTGATGACAACTGCTCTGTCAAGTGGTCGAATCTCCCTTTTAAAATCCGTGGCTCATGATGCTTTAAATCCTGTGAAACTCAAAAAAAAAAAAAAAAATGGACTGGTAGGGGAAGAGCCGCCCCTACGGCATTGCACCTAGAAGGAAACCCAGGCAACCCAGCCGAAAAAACCCCCTAACCCCGGCCCAAAGAAATGGGGGATTTTTTTTTACCCCAAGATACCGGCACGGTGAACGCGCTGCACTCGGAGATGCACTTTGGACAATCTGTATCAAGACGTGTCCATCGGCCGGCCCTAAATTCGCTCCCCCCCGGGGATCAAACTCGGGACCTGGAGCATGCCATTTGGAAGATCACGCCACTCGGGCTAGCATCCTTTGGGTCGTGAAACTCAAATAGACAACAAAGCTAGTGGAATTGATTAAGCATTAGCTGTTGGATATTTTAAGCTTTAATTATCTAGAGTTTCTTAAAGGGAATTTAAAGATTAAGCTTTAACAGGGATTTAAGCAAAAGCTAATATTTTTGTATTTTCTTATCTAGCATGCATGCAAGAAAATAAGAACAAATGCAAACTTTATTTTTTTATGCCTCCACGAAGAAATATTTACGTAGGTGTTTATGCCACGTAAGTATTTACATGGGGCTTTAATAAGACATGCAATAAACATATATGATAAAGTAAACATACTAAAGGAAAAACTATTTATGCAAGGAAAGTAAATATGCAAAACTTAAATAAAGGATACCGGTATTTACCTTGGGCTCGTAGAGTTTATTACTCCCATGGTTCATCGGAGGGTACGAAGGGTGATACTTGATGGTTCGATGATGTTACCTCGATGTTGAAGGAGAGGATGTCTCTAGTTCCGAGGTGGGCTCTCTTTCTTCTTCGACACCTTCTTAGTTGGCGATTTAGGTGCGGTTGAGTTACCTCTTCCTATACCTCCTCTTTAGTGTCCTCTTTAATCTGTCTACTCCTTCAAGTCTTCTCCTGTCCAGTCTTCCCATCCCACTTCATTCTTTGATGTTTCTGCTGCATAGGCTTCCAATCTTCTTGCGACATTGGGATGTACCCATTGCGGCGAGAGCTACGTCTCCTTCTGTTGCATGACTTCTTCAGCTATTCATAGTTAGCATAATTCTTAAAGTAATAACGTACCTTTTCTGAAGGGAATTGGAAGTGGATTTCTCTAGTCCTCACATATGATAGCACGTGTAGTGTTCAGGAACGGTCTTCCCAGCACTATGGGCGAATTGATGTCTTCATCCTTCATGTCTAGGACAATGAAGTCTGTGTGCACATAGTGGTTGTGGATCTGGACTAGTACATCTTTAGCTATGCCTTCTGGAATCCTATAGGATTGATCCGCCATCTGCAACTGTGTATATGTTTCGTACAGGGGTTGTTTACCATATATAAACTCATAAATTACCTTAGGCATTATGTTAACTCCTGAGCCTGTATCACAGATAGTATTTGTAATGGTTTGCTGATTAATTGAACATTCGATCTTGGGGTATTTGTATTGATCTCGAGCCTGTATCACATAATGAAACGTGTATAAGGGTGAAGTCAATTGTGAGTAGAAGATTATTGGTTGTTTGAACTAATTCCATGCGTATAAAGTATACTAGTACTTCCTAAGTTTAAACCTTCCCCGGCAACGGCACCAAAAATGCTTGTTGACACTGCTTAACGACATCACTAATATAACAATGGCGCCATGACAGGTTATAAAAGCGATAACCCCAAACAATGCTTTGGTATATGAAAATTACTTTGCCACTAATAAACTAGTCATGAAGGAACCCATACTTCTAGTAAAGACAAAGGTTGTCAATCCGTCTTATGCAACTAGAAAGTATACCAAGGCATAAAATAATAAGACTAGGCGTAAAATAAGATAAGGAATAAAGAATATAAAATAAGGCTCGCAAGTTTTACGTAAATAATAAATACCATTGTAGCATTTTACCTAGAGTAAAGACCAAAAGTTGTTGTTGACGATAGTTATAGTCCTAATTTATGTATGAAATATACCATCAACCAAGGATCAATGCTAGTAAAAGATTATTATTACTAATCAAAACCATGAGTTTTGGTGCACACTCATTTTTGTAGGACAATCTCCGAAAAACGCTAAAAACAGAGAAAAGAGGAAGAAATAGAGAAACGGGAGAAAAGGACCAAAACCAGAAAATTAGTATAAATTCCAGGGACCTAAATGACAAAAGAAGACACCTCGCCAAGGATGGGGCCCGCACGCTAAGGTGGAGGGCCGGGCGGCCTGGCCCAAAGCCCAATCAAGTCCAGCTTCTGGAGTCCTGATCCATTGCGTCCCTACATCAGATCTGAGCCGTCCAATGAGGTCGGTTTGATCCAAGGGCTGAGATTCATCCCACCTACTATATAAGCAAGGCGGGGGGTACCCCCTGAAACCCTAATTCATTATTCATCTCATTTCATTGATGAGAGAGGGGTCCCAATGTAAGGAACTCTCTCTTTTTAATGTAGATCTAGGATTAGACTCTTCAATGTAATAGATTAGATCTAGTTGAGAGTTAGGGAGAGCGGAGCTGCACTCCGGTTCTGGAGAGTCTTCGGAGTTTGGTATGTCTTTGTATCTTTAATTTACAAGACTTATGCTTAATATATTTATCTTCTCTATTTACTTTTATGCCTTTCATTTATGGATAGTATAGTTATTACACTTTGGCATAGGATCTCCGCTCGCATCGAGTGCTCTAGTTTTCACGTGAGATTAGAGTAGTAATCATTAGTATAGACATGGTGTCTATCCTATAGGTTACCTGAGATTGCACCCAATCCCTACGGATAGTTGTGGTAGCCTCAGGTGGTGACAGCCCTGACGGCCGACGTATTCCACCACGTCGGGTTGGTGTTTGTAGGACTTTAGTCGGCCGCTTCCTAGCCCCCTTCTCATCCCTTTACGTGCTAGTGTTACGATGTCCCAAGTGTTATTGTGTGATTTCTATATTTATCCATACTTCAGTTACCTTAGAACCAAAGTAATAGAGAAGTAATTAGGAACCTTTGTCTCTCCCGTTGTTCTCTTGATTAGCTAAGCTATTCATTTATCATAGTATTCTTTTAGTCATAGATTTCTTTTTATACTTTATTATTCATAGTCTTATTACTATTTATATTTATCATTTATTATTTACCCCCTCACTTTAGTCTAGTTGGTGTGCTAAGTTAGTAGATACATGATTGTGAGTTATTAGATTCTTTACCCAAAGCTTCCCCGTGGATACGATACTCTAGAATACTCCTAGAGAAAAAAGCTACAATGGTGTTACGTACACTTGCGGTTTTCTTAATATTGTTTTAGCACTTAACAAACATCAACAGCTTATCATTTCTATTCTACCACTAGGAAGGTATCTACAACTAGATATGCGTAGCACTAATAATATCCTTATATATGGAATAGTAATAAACCAATAATAAATAATGCTTCTTCTCAACAACAGGGGTTAAAGTCACAATAAAGATAAATAATAAATATGATATATATGATAAATGATAATAAAGATAAATGATAAATGTAGGGATCAAGCACATAAAATATAAGATAAAGATTCAACAGTATATTCTAGTCTAAGGACTCACATTGGGTAATATAAGGAAAACTTACTAATGAGTAACTATCATCACATGCTATTGCTAAACTCTAATTAGTGCAAATATCTAGCTATCATTGTTAGCACTACTACTTCTTACCATACTCAAGGAACATCAACTAGAAAGGATTCAATAATGAGATCTTAACCTTCTTCGCGACACACGTCCTACCATTCACTATATACGGGAGGATTACAGAGGACTCTCAATACGGTCAGTAACCCCCTTACGATCTACCCCACCCGGCAAAGATATAGCGGGCATTTGTAGATATAACATATATAAGCTTTACGCTTACATAAGTTATAACACCTATCTTGCACGCTTACAAGATTTGGGCTATACAATCCTAAGCATGCAATCCATAATAAATATCTAACTCTACTAGACATATTAAAGCAAACAAAAAACAATGCAATAGATAATATAATAAAGATAAAGAACAATATCATAGATAAACTTGAGTAATAAATCTATCAAAACATATAAAATATACCTATGGAACACCTTGACAGAATCTGAAGTTCAAGTCTTCCTAGACTTGGATCTCCTTCTAATCTACTACTAGGTAGCTAATCTCTAGAACTAGAACAACTCAAGAACTAGGGTTTGTGGCTCGACTTGATCTCTCGAACTCGGATCAATCGAATCTCGAAGATGAATTAGGGTTTTAGGGGTGAGGTCTGTCCTTGCTTTTCTAGCCCCATAGGATGAATCTCGGCCCTTGGATCAAAATGGACTGATTGGGCGGCTTTGATGAACTCCATAGGTCGGTTGTAGGAAAGTTCCGTAAGCGGGACATGTGGCCCCTCCATGTCGCCGCCCGCCCCACATAGCGAGCCACCCGGCCCCACATGTCGGCATGTGGGCCCGGCCATGCTAAAGCTGTCTTCTTTGTCCTTTATACCCTTTGAAATTTATACTAATCGCCTCGATTTGGTCATTTTCTTCATTTTCTCTATTTCTTCTCTTTTCTCTCTCAGATTACATTTTTTTCGAGTTCACCGCAAAAACCGAGTGTGCAACAAAATTTGTGGAAATCATTAGTATAAACCCTATCTTCTAGTGTTCTTGTTCTCAAATATTCCATTTATTCATAATAAAAGTGGGCGATAACTATCGTCAACAACATGCCGATCAATTTGACCCTACAATTGACAAGGAGAGAGCGTTTATCGGTAATTACGAGTGGAACATGTCGGGTGTTGCCCGACCGGTTCCAAAAGGGCGCCTCAAGAGAGTCAAGATCATGCACGACATCGATAAAACATGTCAAACCGGCTAAATGCATATAAACAAGGCATGCGCATCAAAATAGCCGACTTTGGGTAAGCTGCGGGATATACGTATATAGACAAGCATGGCAAAATCCATTACTATAGCCAATTAATTGTGTCTGTTTAATCGACTATCACAGCTCAACATACGAATGGCGTAAACATTCTAAGATTGGAAACATATACGAGGAATATCCAAACAATCTTGCCTTTGATACCGGGTACTCTAGCGGTCATCTATTAACTATCCACCCTAACCATGCATAGATGAATCGGAACCCACAACACGTAAACGACCTAGATTGATAGACTATAGCCAATAAGCATAGGAAGACTATCATCAATGGTAAAAGTAAGCAATTCATGTACAAAGACGATCGTAAACATGATAGATCTAAGGCCAAAGCACATATCAATCTGATCGGGCAAAGGTGTGTTCATATGTAAAACATAAGCAATAATGAGCATGAACAATCACGGGTAACTTAATGAATCTACTAGATTAGCCAGGTCTAATAGAGCCATGAAGAACCAAAGATCATGACCAGATAATTCGAGGCCATCGACCTTAACAACGCTTACTTCGTCATCGATTACTAGGCAAGATATAACAAAGCTTGTCGGGACTTCGAGAGCAACACGGAGCGGATCACGATAAGCTGCGGTGAGAACTTCGGCGACTTCGACTTGGACTCGATAAGGTGGCCGGGGCCGGTTTGTTTTGTTGATTGATTGTGTGATATCTTTTAAATAGCCGGGGCTTACATATTTATAGCCCAAGGCCTAAACATGAGTCCTACTAGAATACGACTCCAAGTAACGATAAGCTAAAACCCTAACTCATGATAACATAGCCTCCAATCTTTCCTTTCTGCTTGGAGCCCAAATTGTTGTCCCGCTGCGTCATCATGGCCTCGAAGATCCGTATCTGACTTCTTGATCCCGTATCGATGCACCTCCCCTAACCGATTCGGTCGGACCTTGATGACGTCACTTTAGCCGGCGCTTCACCCCTTCCATTGGCAAAATACGCTTCCTCTGCTGCCGGCCCTTCTATTCACCACGATTTCTGGGCCGAGTCCTCCTTGACCAAAATCTGGTGTCAACACTTGGCTATGGGAGGACTGACGTCAATTGCCAGCACAGCGTTGGCGAGGCTCCTCTGCTTCTCGATGGTCTCTGGACTGCATGGCACCGGGGATGGGAGTGGACTCGCCATGGAGATCTGAAATGAACATGGCCTGAGAATGTGATTGTGCGCTAGAGATTCTAAATTGTGGGAAAATAGGTGTGTAGTGTAGAGGACACAATGAATAGCGGTGTCAGAACTGTACATTTCTCATAAAGTAAACTACATAAGAATTGTGTCTGATGTAGAAACCTAGACATATACATTGATGCTCAGCACACTGCAGCAATTATGTAGACAGGAAGAATTGAAGCTAAATATGTAATTTCCCTCTGTATGGGCAAAATATTTTGAGTCCATGTATTCTAGACGAACTTTGGTGGACATGCAAAAAAAATTTAATGGAGAAAGGTGTGTACTATTAATGGGTTCCTTTGACTATTTTTATATAGTAAAACATGCTACAAAAATATAATCTCAGGCAGCAACGTTAGCTAAATCGTTACTAAACTACTTAAGTCTATAGAGATTTTGAATATGAGAAGTAGTACATACCTAAACACTGTTGCCTCTTAGAAAACACCAAGGTGGTTCCCGAGCTCCTGTCTCTTATCTCTGAAAAAGGAAAAACGGGCAAAGATTCTCACTGCACAACCCTAGAAAGATTCACACTGCAGTAGATTATAGATCTAGTAACAAACGAAGAGAAGAGTCTTTGTAACCCTAGGAAAATTTATGGATCTACTCTGCATTGATAGTGGCATCTCAAAGAACAACTATGCAGTTAGCATACATTGCGCAGAGTTAGAATGCCTCGACAGTAAAAATTGAGACACGAGCTCAGATCAGAAATGCGAATAGAGAAAGACGGTGAGAAGGGTACCTTGTCGAGATTGGGGAGAGCTCAGCGGTGAGTGAGGAGAGAAGGGGGGGTGGGTGAGTAAAGGAAGGCATGGCTTATCTTGTAGCGACGGTGGTTGAGGGGCCCTCCTTTTCCCCTCGTCCAATCGGTGTTCGACAACGGCCAGGGGCCACTGTCGCAACGGCGTGCCTGGTGTACTTCGCAAGGACATTGACGCCGTGTGGCTCTCCGCATCACACAAGTCGGGAGAAACGGCCACGTCTGGGTCCATCATTCAGTGACCAAGCTGGATAGCGCGATGGATACGTGGAAAAGAGATAAGAGAGAACAGTTTGTAGATATGTTAACAAAACGATTAATCTTTAGTGCACAGCAAGATCACGGAGAAACATAAATAGGCAGTTCAAAGGTACTACTGCGTAAACCCAACAACGAAACAAAAGACTTCTGAACAGAACTATGTAAATCTAAGTCGTTCACTTCTCCTTGGATTCAGAAGACACCGAAGCCTCGCCTTTCAGGAACCTGTCGAGGAAAGGAGCCACTGTGGCTGCAAAACAGCCATGGACTTGCGAAGATTCAGCTGCTGCACTGGTGCATTTGTTTGGGCTAGGCGCGAGGTGCTCGTGCGGCTGCGTAGCTTCTTGGGAGTTCTATGCGTGTCATCGTCGAAAGGAGACTGGATCATGTTCTCCACTGAAGTTAGCAGCTTGCGTAGAGCAACGCCGATTGTTTTGGCTTCCCTTCTAATCGACGCTGCATCAAGCTCATGCAGCATACCCCAGGATTTGGATCGAATGAGATCACCCTGGAGCTGCATGACATTTTCGAAATTATAGTCATCAATTAGCACCAAACCCTCTCTTTCCAAGTAATTTAGCGCGACATGGTAAGCACTCTGATCTGAACAGAGGAAACATCTGTAGAAGTAAACTCACCATAGAACTCCATGATTTTTTTCTGGGGTGATGTTCTAGCCCAAATGTTAGCTACTTTGATAATGGTGATGAACTTGCCACCGATTGGCTGCCTCGATGGTTAACCCAAGCTCCATAGCAGCACTGGTGAAAAGCTGCTTCCTGTCGATCCCAAGAACACAAGGGATCTGAGGATAGAAGTTTAAAGACAGGGAAGAGGAAACGGGATGAGAATAGAACAAATTGGCAAAGAGAAGGCTCGAGAGATCAATCAGAGTAAACAAGAGCGACGAACCTTGGGAAAGATGGTCCTCTCTTCCCGGGGTGCGGTGCCGCCGACGGAGGCCATGGTGCACGGCGGCGGGAGCGGAACGAAGAGGAGAAGAAGAGGATAGGATCTGGGTGGGGAGCAGACGCGTGGTTAGAGGGTGCGGAACCGGCTACTTATTAAACCCTAGACGACGTTGCAGTATCATGGGCTGGCCCATTCGTTTTTTTTTGTTTTTTTAATGAGACGGCCCATGTGGTGACCAGGCCTAGAAAACTGGTCTGCTGTTTTGTTTCCCCTTTCTTTTTTGGAGAAAGTCCTATTCTCCTCCCTCAACTATCTACATAGTTTGATTTTCATCCCTCAACCAGAAAACCGGACAAAAGACCTCCCCCAACTATCAAAACCATTCAGTTTTCCTCCCTAGGCTGTTTTGCTGGTGGTTTAAGTGACGTGGCAGCGTGGGCCCCACCCAAAGGAGCGAGAAAGAGAGAGAGCGATGGGTGGGCGGCTAGCCGGCCACCGCCACCTCCCGCCGTCGTGTGCCCGCCCGCCATGGCCGCTCCGGCTGAGAGCTCCGACCTGGCGCGCGCCCGCGAGGCCGCCATGGCCGCCAGAGAGCACCGCCGCCGCCAGCCCCGGGGCCGTCGCCAGGAGGAGCACCGGGCGCCAGCCGAAAGAGAGCTCGCCACACGGCCCGCGAGCCTCCCCCCACACTTCGCCGGGCGATCGCCTTTACCGCTTTACGGCCACGGCCGGCGAAGCCGCTCGCCCCGCCCGCTCTCCATGGTAAGGCGTGCGGCCAGTAGTTCATACGACCGCCACCGCCACGCCATGCGCCGCCGCGGGCCAAGGCTGTTGGTCAGCGCCCAGGCTGCGGGTCGCGCGCCACGCCGGGCGACTCGAGGCTTCCAGCGCCGTCGTCGACCTTGCCCTCCGCGGCGAACACCACGGCGCCAAAGAACCGCGGCATCCTCCATCTCCCTCTCCTGCGGCTACCATCGACGCGGCCCTTGCTTGCGCGCCACCATCGTCGAAGCTCGTCTTGGCCGGCCTTGATAGCCGTCGAGCCTGGCGCCGCTTACGACTTATCTAGGCTCGCCGCGTGCCTGGTGCTCACCGCGGCCCGGCCGACCGATGGTTGAAGCGAAGACGATGGAGCGATCTTTGACGACGACGGCGGCGGACGGCCGGCGTGAACCGGGCGGGCGCGAGGGCGGTGTTTCGTGCGTCCGGTGCTCTACAGCCAAAACGGAGAAGCCGACCATGAACACGGCATCAAGACAAAGCTAGCACAAGCAAGAGATGAAAGAGAGAGCAACCCCCGAAAGGCCTAACCACGACGAGATGGCCACGGCGGCGGCGTTCCCGACCTCCGCGAGGAAGACGACGGCGTACGGCCGATTCGGTGGAGAGAAACGACGCGGGGCTCAAGCGACGCCGCAAGGACGAGGCGGAGCTCGCCGCGCGAGCAATTTGACGAGAGGGAGAGGTGGTGGCGAATTTCGCCGCAATTTGACGAGGAGACCGATGCTGCACTGTGCCTTCCCCGCCGACCTCTCCATCGCCCTCGCCGCGTCCCGCAGGCCGGCGCAGGCCGGTGTGGGAGGGAGCAGGTCGGAGTGAGCGGAGGGTGCAGGCCGGCCATGGCAGCCGCTGGCCGGGTCACCGGCGTCCGCCCGTGTCGCCCGGAGAGGAGCGGAGGACGAAACCGCCCTGAAATGGATGCAGGGAGGAAAACTGAACGGTATTGATAGTTGGGGGATGCCTTTTGTCCGGGTTTTTGGTTGAGGGATGAAAATCAAACTATGTAGATAGTTGAGGGAGGAGAATAGGACTTTTTTCCTTCTTTTTCATCTGCAAATGCACGCGAGTACCCTCGTTAGTGCACAGCAAGGCTCTGCCAGGTGCCTCTCGTTGCTCAGGCAGTAGCCAGAGTAACCGTAGCTGTGTCTCAGCCAACCACATCGCCAAAACCGAATCAAAAAGGAAGTATTCCTGATAAACACACTGAACATATACAATTAAACGGTAACATAGAGAGCACAATCAGGAATGACAAACATTCAATGAGAGGAGAAATAAAAGTCTCAACCAACAGGTTCCAATAAGTTCAAATCTCTGAAACAACAGGCACCGCAACACAGCGAGCCCTCAAGGTTCTGGTGCAAGAGCTCTAGAGTACCAGGAGCAAATTGCGTGGCCGGTCGCCACAAGAAGCCTTAGTACAGATAGAACGGTCAAGCAGTTTGCCGAATACGATTACATATATCTAAGCACACAGTGCTGAATAAGCTAGGAAGTTTTCTGATGCAAACACCTCAGCTGGAGCCATCTCCAGTATGGCAGAACGATCTGCAGGGCATGTGTATAGCCTCAAAAGCACAGGCAGCCCTCCTCAACTACCTGTAGCACTGAACTGAACAATCACACGACAGCTTGGTCATTGGTGTGGCGCCACGACACGTCCACAAAAGAGCCGGAATCCTTCATCGGCCATCTCCTGGTGTGTTCTAACCAAGAGGCAAAAGTGCAGCTCCCCAATCACCTACAAAATTTGAATAATTGCTAGCATTATCATATATGTGACAGTTGTGTAGATAATAGGAGGCTAACTCACAGCATCTAACAAGGCTGCTGTCCAGCGACACGTGCCGAACGTGGGCGCTTCTTTTCTGCTCCATCAGCTTTGGTAGCTGCCTTGTGAGTAGATACGTCATCTTCGACGCCTTCCTTGTCTATGGCAGCATAGAGAACCTGTGGCATTGAAACGACAGTTACCAATATGGCCCCAAAAGGCTAACGTTTCCAGTACCATCTTATAGAGAGGAAGAACCTAACTCAGATTGAAATAATCCGTACCTCATCACCAGTCTTCATAGGTCAGCCTCTTGCGAGCTGTAGAGCGGTCACATTTGTCATGTTTTTCTCTACACAACAAAATTAAAATGTAACAATAGTTCAAGCAATAGTGGAAACTAAGTAACTGATACATCAGATCCACTGACCGCGCTTTCTGTAGTGGTGTACCATCGTCAAGAAGACTCGGTGCTGGAGTCTGTGGAAGATAACTTAGGATCAGAAAAGAATGCTGACATGTGATGCGAAACCAGAGAAGGACATATGAGTTTTGATGTATAAATCACCTGATCAGCAAGGACCAGTGAGGTACCGATCTCCGTCGCAGAAGATGTTGGAGTAATAGATTCAGTGGCAGGCAGGATAGATAGAGGACTGGTTGTTGTAGCAGAAGTATTTGGCGTGGCTGGGCTACGCGGAGCAGGAGGGGTCATGATTAGCCACAATAGGCTCATTCTGTCCATGTGCCGCTACAACTGAATTCACTTGATAAGTCTTGCTCTCCTTGTAGTAGCTTTGCTGGGTTAAGGCAACAGCAAAAGTGAACCTCCGTGAAACAATTCTTGCAAGCTCTGGTGGCACCTGGCCAGCAGCTCCTGATGATCTGAGTAGCCGCTGAACCGGTTTGCCCACAATCTGGCGTGCGATGTCCCCAAAGCAAATCATCTCAGCCTCCTCAGTGCCATCAAGAGCAATGAAGCAGATCTTGTACCTAGAGAGCGAAGAGGGTCAAACAACAGGCAAAGAGGGAAAGAAAACAAAAGCTCAATGCTATATGAGTATGTTTATACTTGAATCTGAATGATGTCGATGAGCAGGCATTGCATCTGTACCCAGCGTCGTGCTGAGAGCATGACTTGCTGCACTTGGAGCAGGAAGCAAACCACCAGGACACATTTGGAACCAAACGGGCTATAGTAACGGTACAGCGATAACCATCCTCCTGCCATCAACAATGAAACACCCGTTTCAAATATACTGAAGCCACGACGGCACTACGCCTGGACATTAGCTTGTGTTAACGCGTGAGAATTTAGCTTACATGGTGATCATATGGATCCATTGCGTTTAGCTCTAGCAGTGTCTTCACATCAAGCTGAGTAGGTGGACAGCGCTGATTTTCAGCCTGCCGAGGTGCAGCGACACGCCTTACAACAACACGCTGGTCCTAGAGCCTGTAGACAACAATTATGTAAGCCGGCGAAACCCACTTTTGATGTCAGTTTAAACATGGAGGTTACGGCATCAGGGCATTCGTGAGAGAGGAAAATACCCGCCATAGAGGTGCCTGGCCTCTGGAATCTGAGGATTGAAGTACCATCTTGCAGCCGCATTGGCACTAAGATAATAGTTGTCTAGGAAAGGAGAAGGAGTATTAACACTTCTAAGCAAATGCTATAATGTTACGTAGACATAAAGATGCGTATGTAAGATGTACCCTGGTATTTCTTCATCAGTCCACCGACAAATAGCACCACAACTGGCTTCCCTTCAGTTTCAGTGAGGTTCTGATCAACAACGAATGCAGCGGCACGCTCTCCCCACAGGCTCACTTTTATCTCAGAGTAACTGCACACATGTATCCAGGAATGAGAACACATACTCAGATTCTTCTAGACAAGGAAAGAAGAGAGCAATACACACTTATGGTCCCTCAGCACAATGTGCCTGGCGAGTGCAGGCCTGGTCTTGTTAGGAAGATGCACTGTGTATGACTCCGACACCTCAGTGAGTACCCCAATAACATTTGCAATCGCAACTGTAAGAAGAAGGCAATACAAATCGATTGCGTAGACAGCGAAAAAGCATAGTCACTAACCAATGAAGTCTGCGGTGTCGCCAGCACGAGATTTCAGGTCATCTATGGGAGTCAGCCTGTATGCATAGAGTGGAAATCCAGGTATCTCTTCTCGAGCAGCAGAGACCTGTGTACGAAGCGTGAACTCAACCATAAATGGAGAAGACACAGGCCTGAAACTGCGCTTTGCATTGGAGACCCTAAAGCGACTAATGACATAGATGCCATTCTCTTCCAAGAGCCTGCTCTTGGTCTCCACTTCAGCAGCCGGGATCTCAGCATACATGCTGTTGCCCTATAAGACCAGTTAAAGTAATAAAGAAAGGAAATCAGAGAAACACATTAGTTAGGACAGCAGGCAATCTATTGAAACTGTTCTGCAGAATGAACCAACCCTTTCGTCGACCAAAACAAGGTCAACATATTGGATCGGGCCATCGTCAGTCCCACCACGGTATTCCCACTTGCGGGACAGACGTACACAGATCACCGCCCGCATGCTGCCAACCCTCAAGCTGGGGAGCAGATCAAACGCCATCACTGCAGGTCCTTGTTTTAAATCGCGGGCTAACGAATTTAGCGTGAGCTTCAACAAAACGCTATTTCGACACTATAGCGGTGCTATTTGGGGCTATAGCGACAGCGGTTTCTAGCTGCTATAGCGCCGCTATTTCAGCGCTATGGCGCGCTATTTAAAACAAGGCTGCAGGTACATAGAATAGCTAAACAATTATGAACAAGAGTGCATTGTCTGGAAAGCTAAGCTATCTAACCATGTGGCACAACAACAAAGTATAAAGATTCACCTATTTACCAACGGAAAAGCAATAAATACATGCGAGCAGGCTACTTGTGTACTGACTGTTATACGCAATGCTAGTTAAATAATCATGATCAGGAGCCCATGGTTTGGAAAGCTAAACTATCTAACCATATGGCACAACAGCAAAATATAAAGATTCACCTATATACCGACGGGAAAGCAATTAACATATGCTACAAAAATTTATCTGTGCAGTCACTGCTCTAGGTAACTCTATAAGCAAAAGTTTCCTGTCCCAGAGTTGTAGAGAAGTCTTACAAAAGAATGACAGGCATGATCGATAAATGCACTTCAGCTCACAGTAAATAATTGTAAGCTACCCCGCGCTGGTAGCCGGTGACATAGCCAAGAAGATCTCACTATAAACATTCTGCGTCTCATCCGTACAGTTACCGTCTGCATCCTCAATCAAAATTCTAAGCCCCCGCTTTGAAGTAACACGTGAAACAGCCACGTATAACTGACCGTGAGTGAAGACAGGTTTTCGCAAATACACACCAACAGTGGACAGAGTCTGACCCTGACTCTTATTGATTGTCATCGCATAGCATATTTTAAGTGGGAACTGGTGCCTTTGCAAAACAAAGGGCAACCGTGTACCTTTCAGAGTCAGACAGACCCTTGGGATCAAAATTATTTTGCCCACATGCGTGCCAGTTATTATTTGTGCCTCTAATAAATTGTTACCTGCACCAAGCGCGTGCCATTACAGAGCCCAGCATACTGATCAAGATTCCTAAGCAACATGACAGGGATGCCCTTCTTAAGAACAATACGATGATGTGGAAAGTTATTGCCATTAATGGAGTTTAGGAATTCTACGGGGTAGAGCGCCTCATATGATGTGTGGGTACTTTCAGACTTTGAGATAGTATCATAGCTTAGGTATTCCTTGTCCTCACCAGATATCAACGACATAACATATGAATTAACAACATCAACATCCTCATTTGTGGGGGTTAGAATGGCTCTTGCGCGAAGGTACTAGGGATCTGCAAAAATTCTGGGCTAAATCTGGATACAAAGAATCTACTATGCAAGAGATCTTGTTCCCATCTGTCATGAGAACCAGCTCACGTGGATCTTCAATCCATGTGGCATCGCTTTCACCCTCCCTTCTCACGGCACCTACCCTGCCATCACCCACATCGAGTACCCATCGACTAAACTCCGCTATCTCCTGTTGTGCCTTCTCATCTAAACCTGGACAACGCAGCCTCATGTTAACACTTAGGGTCAGAAGAGTAACATGCTGCCAAAGATGTTAGTTCACTATAGCCGCGTCTACAATCTGCGATCTATCACCATTCACCACCCTCAACCACCGGTAATATCTGCCTCAAATCACCACCAAGAACGATGGTCTTACCACCAAAGATCTGAGTCTTAGCGGCTTTGTTCTCCCTCGACATGATATCCTTAAAAGACCTATCCAATGTTTCAAACGCATGGCGATGCGTCGCCTCATCCCAAATAATCAAAGACGTAACTTCTATCAGACCATCAAGCATGGTGCCCTGCTTAATGTCACACAAATCATTAGCATCTATATCACATGGTATTTTAAACCACGAATGGGCGTTCGCCCCCCTCGGTAGCAAGAGCGAAGCAACCCTAGAGGACGCAACAGTAAGCACAATCTTGCCACGAACACGTAGCCATGCAACAATAGCGCTCCAAAGGAAAGTTTTTCCCGTCCCTCCATAACCGAAACAAAAAGGAAAAGTATGGCCTACCGGATAGAACAGCCAGGTTATCGACTTGAATGCACTAAGCTGCTGCACTAACGCATCTGCATGGGACAGCCGAACACGATGTATCATAGGCAAGCTCCTCCTCAATAAGTTGATTCCCTAGGCATAGCTCGGGCTCACCCGGTCTTGCGGGGGCAAACGATGGTCCCTTATTTTAGCACCCTTCACCATGAATAGAGCCGTTAGATCATCAATCAAAAATTTCTAAGCTCTAAGTCGGACATCTAGTACTGATTATTACCAAGGTTTTCTCTAAAATGATATTGTATGTCATCGACAAAAAGCCTCCACACTTTTTCAAAGAACGCATACTCGTCATTTACCTCACAAAACAGAAGCATTGTAACAAATAGTTGTCTAAGTTCTGGGGAGGTTGCCCAAGCAGCAGCCTCATCAAAAGCATCGTACCACTCACGATCGTCACCAAGTAAGCCACGAGCACTGCAAGCATCTTTAAATGTTAAGTATAGCTCACCGTTGTATCTTCTAAGATCCTCATAGCTCGTAGCGCCTTTCACCACAAGGAGCAACATTCTAAGGAAGTACCTCTCACCAACAGATGGATGGACATAGTACAGTCGCCCTATTTTTCCCTTCGCTACATGGCCACGTCCATGCCTAGGCAACTAGGACCTACTTCCGCCATCCCATCTAAAACGGGAAGGATACTCACAGTAAGTAAGATCCCTTCCATTTTCATACCACCGATTGGCATGAAACCATCCGGTAAGCATTGTCTTACGTCAGAATTGTTGAGTTGCAATATCAGTTAGATCATCATCCTCATCAAAGGAAACATTGTTCTCGCCTGGCAAGTGCACATGCATTCTCTCAACAGAAGGATAGTGCCTATGTATGTCAAACCCCATAATACGCCAACATGCATCTTGCTCACATATATACCTACAGTCAAGGTACTCCCTAACCTCATTAACTGTACCAGTTTCATCATCAAACGGCGCCTCCTCACCATTCCTAACCCTCTTTATGTAAACCTTACCACGGTCAGGGCCCTTTGTAACATATTTGAACAAATATTTAACAAAAACTCCTTTATTACACCACTCCACGTTGATATGAGCTTGGTATTTTTTAAGCAACCACATGTTATAAGGTACAACCCAAAAATTGTTCAATCTGGTGCCACGCTTTTGCACATATTTACTGTTATCGGGTCTTTTGTATATAACAAAGCCATTTTCGTCTATACTTGTCTGTATTTGATTTGCTTTGGGGAACCTTTTGGAGCATTTTCCATTTTTCATACAAGGACAGGTCTCGTGACCTGGGCTGCACGGACCGTGCATCATATGTTCGGCAACCAAAGCATAGCCTAGGGAGTCTTTCTCTAGGTCTGGGATTTCAGCAGAGATATATTTATCAACGAATGAGGTCGACGGATGCGACGTGTCCTGTGACACCCATATGATAATGTGTGCATGGGGAAGTCCATGTTTCTGGAACTCTACAGTATGCAGAACTATCAAGGCAAACAAATATGAAACATCAAAGATCAAAAAGCACAGCGAGGAACAGAATCAGAAAAGAACAACACACAAACACATCATACCAGCAGCAATAGGTCCAAAAAGGGCCTCGTCTTTAATATCCTGAAGAAGCTCCTCAAGTTTCATATTGTACACCCTAACAACGATTTCTAACCTATCTGAAGGTTTCTGACCAGGCTCAAGAGATATAGCTTCAGTAATTTCTGGCCACTTAGGATTGCATGTAAACATAGTGAAGAAATCTGGTGGACCATGGACCCTGCAGATCGCAAGTGCATCGTGATAGTTCTGCATCATATAACGCCTCCCACCAGTATGAGAAGCTGGCATTATAGTTCGTTTGCCAAGTGCACTACCATCGACACACCCCTTTTCTACAGCATCTACTATCCCCTGGAAACTCTCCACCCTGAGCTTGCCCTGATTCTTCATGATGTACCAAAGCCTACCCTCATCTATACAAGCTCGTGCATCGACCTTGGCCTGGCTAGATAAAACGCCATAGCATAAAAAAGGATTGGCGTCATGTTTTCGATAGTGGAATCTGTAGCGAAAGTAGTCTTGCATTGTGACTTTTACCCTCTTGGTATTATCTGTGGTATCGACACCGTCATACGATACACGAATCTGGTACCCGCGCTCACCATACGGGAATAACAGAGGGCACTGGAGAGACATGTAGGCAGGATGCAAGGAAGATATGTGTTCTAAATCGCCTGTTCTAGTTTGGATTACTATGTCACGATGAAATGTATCCAAAGAGAAGTCACCAACAACAAGCAAGGCAAGCTGGTCATAGGTAGGCAGGTTATACTGAACTGGATCCCCTTCCCTAGCCCCAACAATCCTTATGATGAATTCCTCATCACCATTCTCTAACAATCGATCTCTAGCCTGCCTGAATTTCTAGACCAGTGGATTGTGCTGGTCTAGCATTTGCTTCAACTATTCTACAATAGCAGGATCTAGCGGTCCAGTAGGCCTATCATCTGGGTTTAGAGCAGTTAGCCTATTCCTGACCTCATTAACGGTGTCGTACACATAAAGTTGCAGGAACTTTGGTGGGCTACCTTCATGCGGGAGCATAGACCGGATACGATGGTGAACTTGCCCAGATATCTTGAAAACAGGTGGGCCACGACCATCGTTTAAAGACCTATCTATATTTGCTCCCATCGATGTGAAAGCAAACAAGCAATTGTACTGGCGTATATTTTTCAGAAAGCGTTTACAGTCAGCATCACCATCAAATTTCGCCAAAGAAGCTAAAGGCTCAGGACGTGTGCCGTAACCCAGCAGGACAACCCTCCCAGCCCTACAACAACTGTTATAAACTACCTTCTCCTGAGTGGAGTCAGACTTGACCCTCTCCTGATGCCAAATGACAGCGCGATAGTAAGGACACTCATAGTCTGGTCCCCCGTAATACGATCGGCCAACATACGAAGCTACACATGAAGCAGCAACAAACCAACACAAAGGCAGCGAAGGTTAGCTAACCACAACATTCAAAAGACGGTGGGCAGCTAGGTAAAGCGAAGACAGGCGCATTATCTAAACCAATGTAACAAACCTTTTAGAGCGTCTATATATTCCTGGGTGAAGCGTACACAAACTATAGACTCACCATGCTCAACCAAAGAACCTAGGAAAGCAATAATAGGTAAACAAAACAAGAAGCATCAGGATAAGATAACACCAACTATCAAGGCACAAAACAAAACAGGTAGGATGGAACCTAACAACCTGCAGAAGCAAGCTTCTTTTGCTTCATGTACCTACGGCGCTTTTGACGCGCCTGATGTGGAGTGAGGACAGGAGGCACGTAACACGCCCCTACATCTAAAAAGAAACTGCCATATGAATCTCACACGTCACGCAGTGAGCATACATAAGAAAGAAATGGAGAGACGCAAGACGAGGACATACTTCGCTTTCTACATGTCCGTTTCCCTGCCATATCCAACAACTCTGTATTGCAGGTGAATTAAAGGTAAGGCTCCCAACACACTCAAGGATCGACGAGCACAGTAAAAAACTAATCTATATGTCTAGCATTTCTAACAGGACATAAAAAAAATCCCAGTCAACAGGCTGCATTGGAACAGTGGGCACACATGACAATACTATCAACAAGCTCAAATAAACTGACTCAACATGGAGACCTCATGCAACAGGTTGCCAGTTTCAGCTAGCAGGTAACTACTGCAATTCCAATTAGAACAGGCCTCGTCGTTAGCCAACCTAACTAAACCAGCAGCCCTAGCAGCACTAGACACCGCCGCCCGGGCAATCTTTCTATACATAACTACACCCTGAAAATTGTAGTCTACTACAACAAACCCATATATACCCTGAAGATAGGCAATAGCCTGAAGGGCAGCCTGCTCATAACCATCACCTGCAGCAACACCAGTAGGTGCCCAGAAAAAAACAGTCTGTGGATAAAATGCGCCATGTGCAAAAGGCACCTCAAGCTCGACCCCATAAACAGAACTTCCATCTTCAAGGAACTCGGAAACAACAGACACATAGGACAGAGCACACCTGGACGCAACTTTCTGAAGGAGCGCCAAACAAGATGTACCAAATATGAGCATTCTTTTCTTCTGTGGATCGACTGTACATACGAATCACACGAGACTTTACCGGACTCTGGTGCTCTAAAGCAGGGACTAAAGCAGCCAGGCTACTAAAAGAAACAAACCCCCCCGAAAACCCCAGAACCACGTCAGTATCAATAGGGAGACACACATATATCCGGCCTGTGAACGGCACATAAGAAGCATTGGACCCAAAAAGAACATACCTAAGGGGCAATTAGAGCAGGCAGTCGAAGGCTAGATTCTTGGCACAGCTCACCTGCAAGAAAAAAAAAGCAAACGTTTTAAAGGATTAGAAGCTGCAGGCAGGCATCCACACACACAGCATGTCACGGGCTGGACCTCCTGCGTGACACCCAGGAGAATAGGCAATAGAAAATTAGATCCTCGGCACAACTCACCTGCAAGGCAAAAAAGAAACATTTCAAAGAATTAGGCCACCGCCGGCCAGCACAAAAAGCTGCAAGCAGACATCCACACACAACATGTCACGGCTGAACGCCCGTGGCTCTTCCGTCACACGTACACCCCGGCGACAAGCGGCCAGCTCGTACCACAGGAGCCGCGCTGCGACGCTCACCGGACTGCGACCAACTCCAGGCTACCCAGCCATTCTATCGAACACCACAACATCAGTCGTCCAGTTACCACCACCAGAGCCGAACACGACGCCCAACAGACCGTGACGACTTTTCACCGAACAGCTAGATGGCAGTCGGAGCTGAGCCGCACGGGAACCTAACCTCGCGGCGAAACCACAGGCCGTTTGTACCTGCACGGCGTCGCCAAGCCCCACCACAACCTAGATGGACCGTCCAGACATTCTGTCGAGCACCTAGACCCCAAACAACTCGCATCAATGGAGCCCCAAGACCCTACAAGAAATATGACCTTCTAGGACGATCGCATTTTGTCATGTATAGCCGGAAACTGTCACAAAAAAGAGGTTTAAGACGAAAACCTCGCGTCATGCGTTTTTAACGTCATATAACGACCGTCACATACTCACGTCGATGGGCGATTCACTCTACACGTTGAATGGACCACACCCGCTAATTAACTCTTCGTTTGGCGTCACATAATATCGCAACATTATGTGAAGTTATCTTGTCTTGGCCTTCACTCTGCTGCTGATAACGTGTCATACAATACTTGATTTTGTGACAATACTTGGTTTTGTGGACAAACGCGTCAAGTAATACATGATATGTCACACATAGTCTTGGAAGGTTCTATTTTAGGTACTTTTTGAGACACCCTCTGGGTCGTCATACGTTACCTCATCACTAACTGTACTAGCATTCAGTGACGCCTATCGCATAGTTCTCAAATCTATCGTCACAGGTCATACAGGCACACAAATAGATATAAAAGTCCCACCATCATTCACATAGACCCCAAATCATATAATATATTATATAGTGCAAATAGGTTCAAATACATCACATAAGTAAGTGGTTTACATATGCCAATAAGCTCATGTATGTAGTTTCTAACAAGACCGAGTCTGTAGGTCCAGCAATACAATAGCTCCCATGTCTCTCATCACAAAGTAGAAGCACGTGCACCTTGCACTACCATGTCCCTTACTTCCCTCCTTGCTTGCTGCAACTTTTAACTGAATAAAAACACAAAAGGAAATAAGTAGTTGGCAATAAACTTAAATAAGGCTAAGAATAAATTGTATTCATTTCAATTAATATATACAAATGGTCTTCTTGTACCTACCATTTTTGTAGCCAAGGACATATTAACTACATTCATACCAAGTCATATGTGCCACCGAAGGCAATATTTAGACAATGTGTCATACATCATTTTGCATATTTGGAAAAAATCAATAAAGCAATATTGTTTGATGATTTGGTTAATATTAGCATAACTGATTGTAGCATAACTAACATTGGCATGGATACGGTGAGCTCCTGCTCATGCAGAAAATAGAGCCAAAAATAATAATTGTGGCTCAATACAATACATGTAGAGAGTACAAGTGCAATCAACAAGATTGGTGGCTTACTGGCTTTGACTTGATGCAAAATTGGTGTTCTTCCCATTCCTACAGCAAGGATTGACAGCTTGTTAATACTCGACAACACAATTGCTCTCATAAATAATGCTCTTGTATGCATATGGTGAAAGGAAACATTAATAGTAAATTGATCATTCAAGTTTTGGGCTGGCATCAGGTAGTGAATTGATCATGTAGTAATGAGTGACTAACTACTAAAATATTCTTTAGACGACTACCAAAGTAGAACTGTGGCTCAATTACAGCCTGCAGTCTGAATCTGCTATACATGGATAAGCTGTATGTATATTGTAACTGTGAACAACTGTAACATATTGCAACATAAAGAAAACTAGAGCTAGCAATGAGTAAAATCATAAAGCATTACTGATATTTCAGTAAAGATTCCTGCACGAACTGCCAGCAAGCACAAACTAATATTTCAGTAAAGATTCGCTGACAGCTAACTGAACAAGCAACTGCAGCAAGCAAAAGCCGGCACTCTTTGCTAGCTCTCACATTACAAAGCAGAAAGCAGCACAAATGCAGTTCATACACCAAGCACCACAGACTAATAAAAGGAGACCTTGAGTACAGGCCTTGCACCAATAAGTTGAAATTGAAAAATCACATGTACGCAGATCACTCTGGTACACTACTAGAATACACAACCAGGTTTCAGGTAGAAGAGAAAAATCACCAGAATTGCAGCAAAGACTTCCTTTGTTTAAGAGCACGTCACTCTGGTACTGGAGAAGTTCAATCAGTTCAGTACTAGGGATATAGGCTATCCAAGAATAGAGAGTGAAGTCCTAGGGATCGAGAGCTACTGAATTTGGAGTCACTTATAATTTGCTACAGTTTGCACTAACAATAGCACTAACATCACCAGGGACTAAGCTGAAGCCCAAGTGAGCACCATTCACCACTAAAATCAAAATTTGGACAACCACCAGAGGGCAGAGGGCAGGGGGTGTTGAGAAGATCATACCATACCTTCAAGTACAGATGAACAGCAAGAAAAATACCACAGCTAGCAGCCCTACTCATCTTCCTCATCATCAAAAGCAAACATACGTTGTCCGGTCATCGACTCACCTACATTGATGGGCAAGAAAAATAGTTATTAATCAGCACATCGAAAATAGTTATTACAAGCAAACATACTCCCACACCTTAGCCCTTCTTTTGGTTGACACTCTTGACTAATCAGTTGACATAGCATCACGACTCTCGTCGATCATTTCTGGTACTGATGAAACCCTCTCCATGATATGTGTTGCACGAATCTGTTTAGCATAGACAAACATATAATATCAGCTAAGCAATCATCAGGTTTGCAGATGTGTTTAACATCCAACTTAACACCCAAGACAGTAAGTTTCTATTGTGCAAATAAGCAGTCATCAGGCTTACAGTCAAATAGAGTGACAGGGCAATACAAACAAAGGTTTGCTAAATAGAAAATCATCTAGGCAATGAAATACTTAAGGAGAAAATGCAGTTTACAAGGCACAAATAACTTGAATGTAGCAAAAAAAACCTAGAAAAGAACTGCTGTTCCACAGTGCTTGCTTGTGTAGATCTATGGGCGCTCTAACAGATATGTATATGTACAGCCTGCGACATACTCAGTATACTATTCAGAAAGAGCATGACTCGAGGAACCATATTAAGAAAAAAGAGCATATCAGTAACTTGGAGTGATGAGTTTGACGGTGCAGGTTACTGTCTTTGATCTGCAAGCTAGGACGACACACTGCTAACTCGGTAAGGAATAGAGCCATGATTCAGACCAGCAACAGTTTCTTATCAAAGAAGAGATTTTTCCTTACGTCTTCTTGGAGTAGCGGACGGAGGAGCGGCCGCCGGACCCGTAGCAGTCGCAGGAGCGGCAGCCGGATCTTGTTGCCCATCAGATCCGGTCATGGTAGATCAGTCGCCGGACCCGTCAATATTGCAAGCTCTGGTCGTGGTAGATCAGCCGCCGGTCATGGTCGCGACTGAGCGCGACGGGGACGCCTGCCGGAGCCGGTGGACGCTGGGGGCGGCGGCCGAGGGACGGAGGATGCCGGAGGGCTGCGGCCGAGCCCGGTGGACTCTGGGGACGGCAGCCGGGAGAGGACGACGCCGGGGGCGAGGACGCGGCAGCCGGGAGCGCCGGAGACGGGCACGACGTCGGTGGAGGATGAGTTAGCACACGCGGCCACCAGGCGTAGCTCCCTTGGAGGACAGCGCGACCAAGCCCGTCGTTCTCCTCGCCGCCGTCGGCCTTGGCCATGGAGGAGCAGGCGGAGGAGCAGGTCGCGGTCGCGAGGGACGCGAGATGGAGGACGGACGCCGCCGTCCATGCCAGGACGTCGCGGGGGATGAGGAGGGCGGCGGGCTTCTTTGGGAGGGAGAGGAGGGCGAGTGGCGGCGGCTGAAGAGGGAGGGTTCACGGTGGAAAATGGATGGGTTTTGTGTTTGGACTAAGGTTCGGCAGTGTCAAATTATCATTCTACCCTTGACCTAATTGAAGAGGTTCTAGAATATGTATGGACAAAATTATCATTTCACATTCAAAATTTGGTTTTGGGTGCAGCGGGAGATGCACGGATTTTTTTTGAAATTTTATCCTTTTTTAAAATAAATTTCAAATCTATCCCTAGTTTTAAATTATTTACACTACATATCCCTTTTGGTCGGATCCGGTGGCGCGATTTTTACACATGTCGCCGCCACCGCGTGTGGGCGCCGGCGCTTCCACGCTGGCGGGCTAGGCGTTGACCGGTGGCGTGGCGTGCCGTGGGTCTTACCACGTCGCGCGCCAACGCATGCGGCGCGACGTGCGGACACACGCAGCCATGTTCTGACGAAGAACAAATCCAACAAACTAATCTAAACACACATGCAAGTCAGGATTAGTGCCAATAGCTCTGACTGATCTGACGAGATAGATGGGCAGCTCTGACTGATCTGACCAGAGAGATGGCATGCATAAAAAGAAATAGAGGTTTGAACGCGGACGCCGTTCCTTCTGCTCGACATGACCCTTGCCTGCACCCAGCGTACGGGCATCTGCCTACTGTATTTAGAGCCAGAAATTTGCACCAAAAATTTCTGCATTCCCATCACATAAAAGCATTAAATACACAAAAAACGCATGTCCGGAGTATGAAATATAAATAAAAATAAACTAATTGCACAGTTTAGATATACATTCACGAGGCGATTCTTTTTGAGTCTAGTTATGGTATGGTAGGATAATATTTACCACTAACAAACAAAACGTCTTCTACATTCTGACGTGACATGCTACAAAAATTTTGGCACCAAATTTACTGTTATTGATGCCGTCCTATGCACCGACATGTACTCCTATGCACGCTGCAAAAGTGTGCAGCAAGGATGCCTTGTCCCATCGACTAAAGTTCCAAAGTGTGCAGCAAGGTGCCAAAAACTTTTGTACATGTGTTTAGAGCTCCAAATTTGTCTCCAAATTCCACTATCTAAAAAAAGAAGATTTTCCATCACATCAAAAATCTTGCATACGTATCGATGTACTAAATGTAAGTAAAAAAATAAAATATTCACACAGTTTAGATGTACATTGTGAGACGATTCTTTTGAGCCTAGTTACGCTATATAATAAGATAATATTTACCACAAACAAACAAGCGAACGTCTTTATAGTGTTCGATGTGACATACGCCCAAAAATTTTACCCAAATTTTTGGGCTCCAAACACACCTACAGCTCAACGAATAGCCGACTCATCGTAGCGTCTCACGGATGCACAGGAATCTCTGGTGCCGGTTCGTCTGATCCCATCAACTGCAGAGACTGAGAGCGGTGCGCTGTTGTGTGGGCGTGTACGGCTTTATTTTCATGTCCATGCCGGCCCATGAGTGCAGGCTTTTCTTAAATGGTGAGAAACGGCCTGGTGGACAAGACGCTTGCTGCCTGCTTTTCTTAAATGCACCTAATGCACCTATGCATGCCATAGTCAGAGCTGTAGTCACTAATGACTTGCATGTGTGCTTTTCGTTGGATTTGTTCTGTTTCGTCAGAATATGGCTGCGTGTGTCCGCACATCGCGCCACATGCGTTGGCGCGACGTGGTAGGACCCATGGCACGTCACGCCAAAGACCGGTCAACGCCGGCCCGCCCGGCGTGTAAGCACCGGTCATATGCCACATGCGGTGGCGCGACGTGTGTAAAATCACGCCATCGGATCAATAGCCAAAAGGGATATGCAAAATAATTTTAAACTAGGGACCCGATTTGAAATTTCTTTTAAAAAAGGGCAAAATTTCATAAAAAATCCGAGATGCACGCTCGCACCTCACAAAGAATTTTATTGGAGGGAGCTCACATGGGAATATTAGATATAAGACCTTACATATTTTAGTAATTTTAAAGATTTTTTTCGTTTTACGGCAATACTACACTTGACCCCTCATATACATGTTTATATATTTATATGTGCCCTTAGTCTTATTTAGATCATTTAAAAGTAGTTTTTGAAACTCTAAATGGTTTCAAATCGAAAAGTCATGAATACCAATATTGTTAAACTCTTCAGGGATCTACATTTGGTATTAGGGTCAACTTTTATTTTTTTTCAAAGTTTTGACGTCTCGTATTTTGAATTTTGAATTTTGAATTTTTAAAGCTCCAAAAACGAGTTTTCAAGCCCTAGACGGTCTCGAATTGAAATGTCATGAATACCAAGAATTCATAACTCATCAAGATCTACAATTGTTATTTAGGTCATTTTTGCATCTTAGAAAGTGTTAAGAAAGTGTAGCTCTAAACGCCCAACTCTCTCACATAGTTTCATAAACTCTATGTGAGATCTATGATTTTGCGACTAGATAAATGACCTATATAAAAATTGTAGATCTTGATGAGTTCTAACACCTATGTATTCAAAAGTTTTTCATCCGAGGTCATTTAGTGCTCCATTTGACCAAGGTTTGACCATGTCAAACTTTGAATTTTTTAAAAATGGCACCTTCGCGGCAGTTTCTGAAACTCTAAACGGTTTCAAATCGAAAAGTCATGAATACGAGTTTTGTATAAATCTTCAAGATCTACATTTAGTATTAGGGTCAACTTTTCATTTTTCAAAGTTTTGACGTCTCGAATTTTAAATTTTGAATTTTTTACGACTCTAAACGAGTTTTCAAGCCCTAGACGGACTCGAATTGAAAAGTCATGAATACAAAAATTCATAAATCATCAAGATCTATAATTGTTATTTAGGTCATTTTTACATCTAAGAGAAAGTGTTAAGAAAGTGTAGCTCTAAACGCCCAACTCTCTCACATAGTTTCATAAACTCTATGTGAGATCTATGATTTTGCGACTAGTGTTTTCTAACACTTTCTTAAATGGAAGAATGACCTATACAAAAATTGTAGATCTTGATGAGTTCTAACACCTATGTATTTAAAAGTTTTTCATCCGAGATCATTTATTGCTCCGTTTGACCAAGATTTGATCAAGTCAAACTTTAAATTTTTTTACACCTCCGAACGAGTTTTTCGAGGCCCTAGACGGTCTCGAATTGAAAAGTCATGAATACCAAAAGTTCATAACTCATCAAAGATCTACAATTGTTATTTAGGTTATTTTTGCATCTGAGAAAGTGTTAGAAAAGTGTAGTTCTAAATGCACTAGTCTCTCACATAGTTTCATAAACTCTTTTTGAGATATATGATTTTACGACTAGTGTTTTCTAACATTTTCTTAAAATAAAAAAATAACGTATATAAAGTTTGTAGATCTTAATGAGTTCTAACACCCTTGTATTCAAAAGTTTTCCATTCAAGGCCATTTAGTGTTCCGTTTGACAAAGGTTTGACCAAGTCAAACTTTGAATTTTTTAAAAATGGCACCTTCGTGCTAGTTTTTGAAACTCTAGATGGTTTCAAATCAAAAAGTCATGAATACGAGTTTTGTAGAAATCTTCAAGATGTACATTTGGTATTAGGGTTAACTTTTATTTTTAAAATTTTTTTGACGTCTCGAATTTTGAATTTTGAATTTTTTACACCTCCGAACGAGTTTTTCAAGCCCTAGGCGGTGTCGAATTGAAAAGTCATGAATACCAAAAATTCATAACTCTTCAAGATCTACAATTGTTATTTATGTCATTTTTGCATCCGAGAAAGTGTTAGGAAAATGTAGCTCTAAATGGACAATTCTCTCACATAGTTTCATAAACTCTATGTGAGATATATGATTTTACGACTAGTGTTTTCTAACACTTTCTTAAATTAAAAAATGACCTATATAAAAATTATAGATCTTGATGAGTTATAACATCTACGAATTCAAAAGTTTTTCATTCGAGGTCATTTAGTGCTCCGTTTGACCAAGGTTTGACCAAGTCAAAATTTGAATTTTTAAAAATGGCACCTTTCAAGCGCTAGTTTTTGAAACTCTAAACGATTTCAAATCGAAAAGTCATGAATACCCATTTTATTAAAATCATCAAGATCTACATTTGGTATTAGGGTCAATTTTTCATTTTTCAAAGTTTTGGCGTCTTGAATTTTGAATTTTAAATTTTTTACACCTCCGCGAGTTTTCGATGCCCTAGACGGTCTCAAATTGAAAAGTCACGAATACCAAAAATTCATAACTCATCAAGATATACATTTATTATTTAGGTCATTTTTGCATCTGAGAAAGTGTTAGGAAAGTGTAGCACTAAATGGACAATTCTCTCACATAGTTTCATAAACTCTTTGTGAGATGACCAAAGTGAACACCATTTACTAAAAGAACATGATTTTAGAAAAAAATTAGAAAAAAAGCATCAAGTTTGGAGTTAGTATGTGGGAGAAAAACTTGTTACAAGTTTAACTAGAGATCAAAAAAAAAAAACCTTGTGTTCATGTTCTTGATTTTTCTATATGGCTCAATTTTAGGTTTTTGTACATGGAATATCTACGTGATATACTTTAAAAGGAAAAAAAAATAACTAATTTTAACGCAAATGAAGGAGAGGTGCAAGGTTTGATTCATGTTCACCACACATTTTTTTTGAAGATTGTGCCACACATTTTAAAGGATTTATTTCTTTTCAATTAATAGATAAAAAAAAACGCGAACGCCCCTTTATATCACAAATGAATGCTTGTCCTAGTGGTTAAGGTGCCACATTTTGTTCCAAAGGTCCTAGGTTTGATTCCCATGTGCTACACATTTTTTTCAAGTGTTTTACAGGATTTATTATTTTTAATATATATAAAAAAATAGAACGCCCCTTTATAGCACAAAAACGGATGCTTGTCCTAGTGGTTAAGATGCCACATTTTGTTCCAAAGGTCCTAGGTTCAATCCCCATGTGCCACACACATTTTTGTTTCAAAGGTCCTAGGTTCAATCCCCATGTGCCACACATTTTTTTTTTTTTCACTAGTGTTTTACAGGATTTATTACTTTTAAATCAATATATAAAAAGTAGAGCACCCTATTATAACACAAATGGATGCTTGTCCTAGTGGTTAAGGCACCAACCGTCTATACTAGAGGTCTAGTGTTCAAGCCACCCCCGTGTGCTTTTTTCTAACAAAGTTACAAAAAAACATCACAAGGTGTCATAAAATACTACCGTCACCTGGCTGCCCTGGGAATCACATTTTGCGACAAAACCGAGTATGTTCATGTGACATAACAAACTTCAGCGTCATATATAGGGTACTTTTATGTGACACAAAACATTTTGCCATCATAAATAGTTATGGCGCTTGTAATTTTGTGACGACACCTGTTTTTTGTCATATTATGGTACATTATATGACGTATTTTGGCCTCGTCATGTTGAATTTTATCATAGAAAACAGGTATTCTTGTAGTGACGCCACACCCGCTCCACCACACAAAACACTGCATAGCAACCAACGAAGAAGAAGGAAGGGAAGGGGAACCGAGAAGAGGGGAGGAAGAAGCAACGGCGTTGGCGGAGGGGAGGGAACTTGCGTGCAAGCGGGCAAGCCAAGCGAGGCGGCGAGAAGAGGCGCTCCGGCGTCCGAAAAGCTTTTAAGGAGCCACCGGCGCTTGAGCAACGTTCGACCGCCAAGTGGACCGGGCTCGCGACCCGGCCCGATGCGCGGTCGACGGCGCTCGCGACACGGCGCCGCGTCTCGAGTCCTGCGCCATTCCCCCGACCCTACGCGACCTGCAGCAGCCAATCCCCACTTGACAGCGGCCTGGCATGGCAGAGTGGGGCCGCCAATCCACCACGGTGCGCAAGCCCTGTCCCCGCTGGCCAGTAGGGCACACCGCATTCCGGGCCCATCAACTGGTCCGCACACACCCGTTCCCCTTCCACGGCCGCCGCGGAACACGCCGGCCAGTGTGCTCGCCAGCCAACCCCTGATCGACAACCTCTCGCCGGAGCAGAGCAGTGCCATCGGAAGGACCAACCCATCCGCCGCACACAGCCAATGCCACGCGGGCCAGCCCGCACATAGGCCCACCGATCAGCTGGCCGAGGCACCGATAAGCCAAAGCCGCGGGGAGATCGGAAGAGGCACAACCGACCCACACAGCCACCTCGCGCCACTCGCCTACCTCCGCCACGCGGGCCACAGAGCAGCCGGACCCGCCACACAGACTCCACGGCTAAGAACAACGCGGCCACCAGCGTGTTCGCGAGAACGCCGAATGCCGTACGGCGGCGCGCCATGGAGTACGGCAGAACGCACAGCCACCGATCCCAACATCCAGCGGCGCGCAACAATTCCGGTGACGCGTCCATGCTGAGGCCGCGGGGAGGCCCTACTTCTAATGAGAAGTAATGGCCCCAAATGGCCCGTTTATAGTGTACAAAGTTACTTGAGAAGTCAAGCAATCACTTAGAGCAACTCCAGTGGAAGCCTCTATTTTGGGTATAAAAAGTAACACTATTGGAGCTCCTAAATTAACTTTTATTTTTCATGCCCTCATAAAATTCTTTCCCAAGCCCCTATAGCTAGCTAGATATAGGAGCCTCCTATCCACCCTCTAAATAAAAATGAGAGTCCATTTTATTTTACTAGAGTTGATTGTAAATTTGGGCTCTCAAATTTTACAAGTTAGCTATCTATTTTTAGCTATTTTTAGGAGGGATGGTTGGAGTTGCTCTTAGGCAGTGATTCTTTGCATGGTCAAAGTTTAAAATGAAATGATACGTCACTGTTGCCGCTCTGGGTTTAGAGCGGGCCTCACATTTATCACTGTCTCTTAGAATTACTTGGCCGTGCAGGAGCACGTTTTGGTGGACTAGCACAAATCAGATGGTGCGTAGCACCTAGCATATGGGATCGTGTACTGTAATGGAGAAAGATCGGTTCCTATAACTGGTCAAGACTTTAGGCACATCAACAGATCGACTCCATGAGACATGGAATTAACATCAAGCACGAAATGAAAATAAGATAATTGAATTACAATGTCAATGGACAGGTCCTTATTTTTTCTCCACATAGATTTTGAAATCCTAGAAGCAACAATTATCTTTACACTGCCATAGATGCAGATATTACAGTTCCAAAGCCTAGAGTGTAGGAAAAGGAAGAGGGAAGGCATAAATCAAAAGCACCAGTCATTTAATTCTGCAGATGCCAGAATCAGCAGGCAGCACACAGTAATACAGTATGCATCAGGACGAACATGGCTCCTCCAGCTTGAATGCAGGTCTCTTAAAATGCATGTCAAGTTGATACTCTATGTCCTCCTTCAGTGCATTGTCAAGGGAACCACAATACCGCACTTGCTTGAGTCTGTGTCGAGAGAGTTTGTTTAGCCCAGTGAACCTCACTGCCGACACACTATGGCATCGAGCTGTCAGCAGCTCAAGATTTTCCATTGCTACTACTCCGAAGGATACATTTAACTCTGAGTTGCAAGCAATCTCAAGTATCTTCAGGTTCAAATAACTGCGGTCCTCTACTCCATCCACCATGACACAAAAGTTAAGTTTATTACCATTACCATAATGAAGCGGTATGACACAGAGACGTAGAATACGTAATTCTTTTATAACACCAAGGACTTTAATTACTTCACTTTCTTCAGACATGGTTATCTCCAGTTCCAACTTTCTTAGTTTGGGAAGATGGCTAACCCATGCTGGCACTTCTTTTACAAGACCATGTATCTTGAGGGTCTGAAGGTTTTCCGGAAGTTTGTTCTGAAACAAGAACAAGTTGCCCAACCAATCTGTATCATTGCTCATGCTGAGGCACACAGACAAGGATTCCAAATGACCGTGGTTTGAGATGGCAGAACAGAATTCTTTGCTATTGTTCTCGCTGACACCGGTCACTCCGAGCTTGTGCAGTTGAGTGAGCTTCTTCAGCTCTTTCAGGATGGCCTTGCCTCCTGAAAGACCAACGTTCACAACACCAAGAGTGTGCAACCACGTCAGTTCTTCGATTCCTCTAGACACCTGAATGCCTACTGGATTATATCTGCGGGGCCAAGACAACCAATGTAACCAAGCACATTGGGTTAATGGTTTTTCTGCTGTGGAGATGTTGCCGCCACGGATGTACTGCAATTTCTTTAGTTTGGTGACGAATTTTGGAATGGTGACTATGGATGTGCCCCTGACATCCAGGGTTTGAAGCTGCCTCTGATCACTCAGTGAAATTGGAAGATGGCAGATCTCTGTACATCCTCGCAGAGAGAGGAACTTGAGGCTACGCACCCGCTTCAGTATGTGCTCGAGGTCTTTATCTGTCACACCTGTTGCATTCTCCAGATCAAGCACCCGGAGCACCTTCATAGCTGAACAGACGAGGAAGGACTTCCACTCTCCAAACACAGTGAGGGAGCGCAGACCTGAGAAGTTAATGCCATTGAACACGGCCATGTCTCTCTCCCAGGTTTCCTTTATGACAAGGTGCCGTCCTGTGCGTCGAGTGGTCAAGGTGCATCTACCCTCCAGTTCAAAGAAAACGCCGTCATCCTTTCGACGTGTTATGTATTCGTGGAAGAAGCTGTTGACTTGGCACAAGACCATTCTAGTATCAGCCATGGTGACCGAAGGTGCCTGCTGGATTATACACAGATTTATGAGCATCGAGAAGTATTCCTCCCCCCATTCTTCTGCGGAAATGTTGTAGCTGTCCGTCGAATAACCCTCAGCAATCCACCGCTTCACCAAACGCCTCCGGCGAATGCTTTGTCCTTGTGGAAAAATTGACAGATAGAAGATGCAGGGCCTTAGGAAATCTGGACAGGTACGGAAGTAGTAATGCATCCAACTAAATAGTCCCCGCAGGTTATCAAATTCTGGATTACCATCCAAACTAAACACCAAAATGCCACTCAAATTCATCCCTGCGTTCATCCACGAGATCGTCCTGGGTGCCAAATAGTTGGCTAGAGCAACTATTACTTTTGGAAGTCCGCCACACTGTGAAATAAGTTTGTGTAGCTCCGGATTTTCAGATTCCATTAAAGCGGATGCACCATCCAATATGCTTACCTATATATATATTATCCAAAAGAAACAAAAATAGTATTAATTGTTGTTGTAACAATTACCATAAAGACTCAGTTTTACTTTGGGCAGTCCGCAAATATAAACTCATGCCTGTACTAAAGGAAATGAACAGAATGTTTTTCACATAAAGTAAGTTTTACTAATCTCTCAAACAATTACTCCGTCTATACTGAAATAGAAGGGATCTCATAAGTCAAACTATGTAAAGTTTGACAAAAATTTACTAACATCTATCACATTAAAGATGTAAATTAAGAAAATCTATATCTCTTGTAAGAATAAACTCCACTAAGCTATTTTTCTGCCTTCTCCTTAAGCCACGTCATTTCGAAACTGTCCTGAGGACCCACTACCATCCTATGAAGCCTACCGTCATCACATGGCTTTCCATCTCCGTTTCCTCACATTAGTTTCCACCGAGAAGCCCCTTCAGTTCGTCCCATGTATCTAAATGAACTAGCGGCAAGCAATTTAGGCCATTGGTTGGGGGGCTCCCACCCAGGGTTCAAATCCTGAGTGCGACACTTTATCCTAGATTTATTTTAGGATTTTCTGGCGCTATACATTAAGTGGTAGACGACGTCCCCGTCGACAGCGAGGCGCCTGTGGTGACTTCGTTAACTTCAAGATTCGTCGGCTCAGTCCTTCGAAGGTGCTCATAGGGGTAGGGTTTGCGTACATGTGTTCATAGGGGTGAGCGTGCGTGCGTGTTGAGCGTCTGCGTTGTACTGTGTAAGTACAAAGCATCAAGGTACAAAGCATCAAGGTTTGGCGTATATATAGCACGCAAAGCAGCCCATCCATTTCCAAGATGCATTGGTCTCCTGCTCCATGTGCTTTCCCTTTCCCCCTCCGACCCTCCCCACTGTACCATGCGGCCATGCCATTTCGCTGCACCACTGTAGAGCCGAGACAATCGACTAGATGATGTCACAAGCCATGGGAGAGGATGGAGAGGAGAATAGACAACATGATGAGATCACGGCGACAATGCCTAAAATTCTCATGTGATGTCACGAGGTAAGCAACCACTGTACGCAATACTTTGCATATTCATGGTGTGTTTAAGATATTTTTGGCATTTCTAAGAGTATCCCATATTCCCACAGCAACCCGCGGGGTATTCTCCTAGTATACTTCATGGCAGTACCTTCCATACTCAAAATTAAAATCATTTTGGATATGATTTAGGATACTAAGGAGTGATTAATTAGGGTGCATTTCTCCATTTGCACTTATTAAATATGAATTCGGGTTTCTTGCATGCAACAAACACTCCTTGCTAGTCTGGTTCATGATGTGAAGCTTAAGGTGAGAGGTCCCTGGTTGAATCTCTCAATGGTTCCTTTTCTTTCGTGGTGCATGAATTTTGCTGGGAGTTGTGCGTGTGTGACCGACGTGCTTGTTGCGGTTTCTCAATGGTTTCGTCTTTTCTTTCACGGTATGTGAATTTTGCAAGGAGTTGTGCGTGTGTGATCGATGTGCTTGTTGCGTGTACAGTTTGACTTAATAACAAATTTGGATATCTTATTTTTTTAGGATGGAGGGAGTGCATCATGTTGATAGAGTTCTCCAACGTTACTCGTTGGTTGAGTATAGTTTAACTTAATAATAAATTTGGATCTCTTATATTTTAGGATGGAGGGAGTACATCAAATTAATACAGCCAACAAATTTGCATCTCTTATATTTTAAGATGGAGGAAGTACATCAAGTTAATAGAATTCCCAACGTTACTCGTCGGTTGTGAGTACAATTTGACTTAATAACAAATTTGGATCTCTTATAATTTAGGACAGAGGGAGTACGTCAAAATAATACAGCCATTACTCTTATCATATGCATAGCCAGTATAGACACGACCTATATGAGCATCTCCACGAGGCTCTTTGTATTTTTCATAATTTATAGTATCCTTTATAATTTATAGGAATAGACATTTTGATGAAGAAATGCCCTCCAACGGTCTGCTTGACTGGATCTCCAAATAAAGACATTCTCTATTCTGTATTTCTCAGTAGCCTAAGATAGGGAGTGAAGCTAGCTCTCTATTGTGTGCACAAGATATAGAAAAGTTGTCCGATGGTACAAAGATAAAAAAACAATTTTTTACTCAAATGACTCTAAATGATGATTTAGAGAGTGAATTTTAGAAAGACTCTTGGAGATCCTCTAACTATTAAGAAAACACCATGACATAGAATGCTTGTTTTTAGTTTCTATTAATTTGGGCATTGCTAGAACATCTCCCATAGTTTCTATAAAAATAGTTGAGAGCATATTTCTGGGCTTCCTTCAATAGTTTCCAAAATCATAAACTATTTGTACATCAGCCAACCACTTTTATACTTTATTTCTCTCTTTATACATTATAACACCCATGTTTTTTACATCATTTAAAAAACACTAAAAATTTAAATTTTCAAATTTTACAACAAATTGAAACTCAATTAGTTACTTTTTCTGCACAACCATTGTTATACCTTACAAACTTTGCACTAAGACCCACCATATAGATTTAGGAGTAATACAATGGTTGCTTGCTTGCTTGATGTTTGATTGCTAGCTTGTACCCCAGAATTTACTTAGGCACTAAGTAACATTTTCTTCAAAACTCCACCCCAAATACATCCTTGACCTCCCCTTGGACTTACCACATCTCCACTTTGAAATCCCCATTTAAATTGCAATCAGAATCCATTCAATTGTGTCTAGTATATTTATGGGAAAGTAGAAAAGGGAATTACTAAATAGGGAATGGTCATGGGATCTTTTCTTTCCTCTCCTCCTTCTAGCCCATGCCGTGACCCATCTCTTGCCCCCTTCCCATCCCGCACTGGGCCACTATAGGCCCACAGGTGCATCCCTTCTCCACCTTGGGTTGTCGCCAGCCCAGCTGGAGCATGTCTCACCTCGAGACGGCCCAACCCGTTCTCTCTCATCCTCCCCTCCAAGTCTCTCTGCAATGGGCCAACAGGTCACGGCCGGCCCAGCCGCACAACCACCCCTCCTCTCCTCTCTTTTCCCCCTCTCCTTCCATCGATGAGTGGGCCCGCCCCTGTCAGCTTCACCTTCTACCTCTCGACATCGACACAAATACAACGTCGCTCTACGTCATGCCTGTGTCCGCACCCACATCCAAGCCGTGACCACACCCATTCTTTGATACTTACCGATATGATTAGGTAGAGGAATGGCTTGATCTTCACGATAATAGGTTTAACAACAAGATAACTTGTTGTAGAAACAATGAGTATGACTAGCTTTATACCTAGCATAGGTTGGATGTGGCCAAGTGACTGGGTGAGGGACACCAAAACCTTGATGATTCGACTCGATCTCTGAACGATCACAAAACCATAAACTAGAACTAATTCACACAACACGGTGCAACCGAATGGAAGCCAAGAGCACAAAGTAGGGGACCTCAAAGAGATCACTCACAAGCCTAAGAAGAACTCGTAAGAACAAAGGTGTGTAAGACACACAGCAACTCGGCTGCAATATACCATATCAGGTTCTCAAATGATCAAAAGTTCTTTTCTTGTTGCATACAAGTGATATTTATACTAAGAATTGGTCTCTCAGATAGCTATGAACTAAATTCTCCACGTTGAGAGGTGGAAGGCCAAATGGTTGAAGCTTTCAAGAGGTGGTCTTCAATTCCCGCACATCTTCTAGAGTTCTACGTAGCCTTCAGTAAAATGGCAATTATTGTCTTCTCGAAAGTCCAAATGAGGAGTTGTTTGTTTGGTTGGAAACTGAACTTCACGAGCGTTCCAACTAGGTATAGCATGCACCACGTAACGCTAGAAGATGGTGCAGTATTCAATGGCGGAAGCAAGGGGGGCTGGCAGGGCCCATGGCCCTCCTAAGATGTCCAAACAAAATTTTTTACTAGTATAAGTTTATAATTTTTAATTATATTAAGAGGGAGAATATAACAAAGTTCTTGTCATATATACCTTTTAATGTTTTCTAGATAATTAAATCATATATAAAACAACTAGATAATATTATGAAGCACCTTAGAAGGACTAAAACGTAGGTCTCAAGGTTTACAAAATCAACCTCCGTGACGTGTTGTTAAGGGTTTATCATGTACCACTTTGAAAGAATAATGTCGTTGATCCTAGAATATATATAAGAAAATTTGAGCACTCATAACAAGTCGATGAATTAATCTTGGTAGTCACCATGAAAAACCTAACCAGTTGTGCTTAGTTTTTACAAACAAGGTAGATCTCTTTGCTCTCCCCCAATATGAATAGTTCTTTGCTCCACCACTGACATTATTGAATCAGAAGTTGTACAATATCCTATCCCGAGAAGACTATTGACCTTTAGAGCAGTCTTCACTAATATGAGCATAACTCTATAGTACAATATCCAAATGATGAGGTGTTGGCTACATTGGAAACCTAACTTGATAAGCTTTCCAACAAGTTCTCATGGACCTCTAAAGCTTCAAGGAATCTAGAGTAATGATGGTTTCTTTTTGTTGGTCCCTACTGTCAGCCAGATGGTGTGTTGGTTCAACTTGTGTAAACCATTTCCTCTCCCTGAGTCCAACATTAGCTCCTTCTTGTGTAAATAAACCTTATAAATACATATGTAGAGCATCTTAGGTAGTATAACATTCTCAAACATTTCAATGTTAAGTTGATCTAGGAACAAAGTCATCTGCTCTTAGATCTTCTTGGTACATCTCATAGAAGAGACCCATAATTACAATCACTTGTTGTAGATGGTGAATGTTCTTCATGTGATTAAACATAATGAGTTGGCATGTCCTCATCATCCTCCCCCTCTTGAAAAGGACTCCTCTTCGACTCTAACTCTTCTAAACCAAAGAATTGTGCAAGGCCATCAACTTGTAGGTTTATGATAGCATCACGATTTTGTTTCATCATAGTAAGTTCTTTGAATCTATAATCATATAACCCAAGTAGTAGCCTTGTTCTTGGAAACCAAAATGATATGAAATTAAGTATAACTTTTTGTAGAAATTGGGTTAATGAGTGGACTCTCCCTGGCCCTCGGCTTCAAGTTAAATAGGCACGGGGAATAGCTCCTCAGTGGTATCCATGTACAAGATATGGTTGTTACAACTTGTTACAACAGATGCACAATTCTAGGCTACAAACTAGGAACACAAAACTACCTATACGGTATAAGGCACCTAGACGTCATGGAGAGATGCTTATGTAACACTCCACAATCTTAGCCACTTACAAGGTTAAGACTGCTTCTAGAATCTCATAATTTCACACGAGGTAAAGTCTTTGTAAAACCATCGGCCACCTAATCATTGGAACTAATAAACCAGATTTCCAACAATCGTTGAGCAACTCTTTCTCTGACAAAATGAAAGTCAATCCCAATATCTTTAGTTCATGCATGAAACACAGGACCGGCCGAGAGATACTTCACTACTAAATTGTCACATCATAGCCAAGCCATGGGATGATGTGGTACTCCAAGCTCCGTGAGCAATTTTTGTACCCATATCATTTCAGGAGTTGCATTGGCAAGAGATTATACTAAACTTCTGTACTTGTCAGGCATGTGGAAATAGGGTACTGAAACACGACCCTAAAAAGACACACAAGGCCCATTGCCAAACAGGTGCCAGGCCCATCTAAGAGTTCCACGTCATGGCCCAGTCCGAACCTGAACACAAAGCCCACCACGGGGGATGTATCCGGAGAAGGCGGCCTCGCAAGATGACCGAGGGACCCTCGGGAGAATCTCGCACAGGACTAAGCGGGAGCAAGACCCCCTTGGGAACAAGTACCGCCTCGCCTACCAATAGGTGGTAGTACCTTGATGGTCTGCCCTCGTCATCACCTGGGCCCATGCATCAGCCTCCGTCTTCCTCAACAAGGAGCGTAGCTAGCGGCGCGGCGCCCATCCTCACCCTTTCAACGACAAGGGACCTGGGCATCCTGGAATACGGATTGACTATCATGGCCAAGCCTCACCAATCTTTACCCTGGCAAACGAGGTAAAAGGAGCAAGGTAAATAGTAAGGCAACCGGCCATCCCGACAAGCATCTCTCCGTCCGATAGGGCGGTGGCTGAGTACCATAAAGGTGTACTGGCATACTGTGTTCCAATTCCTGTCTTGATGGTAAAACTGGAAACACCGGATGCCTCACCTTGAAGGCAAGGTTGAAACCGGGCATAGCACGGCCCGAACAAATCTCCATTGTGCCTCCGGTTGAGTCACCACCTCTCCGCAATCACCAGCCGATCGAAGCTCAGGAGAAGCCAAGGACGAACGCTCCATTCCTGCTCATCCTCGCTTCCTCTGCATCCCACCGTTTGTGTCACTATGGACCGGCCCACCCTTGGACTATAAAAGGGAGGCCCGGTCCCTAGAGTAGAGGAGGGGCTACAACATTGATCACAACACAACACCCACGTAGTTTCACCACCGATGTTGGCACTAGGCTCAATCATTCATAGGTTCACCTTCAAGGACTTGGGATCCATCCCTCTCCCCAAGGTCTTGTATCATCTCTAGGACCTGGGATCCGTCCCTCTACTAGGGAGCTTGTAAACCCCTACTACAAGCACCTCACCGGTGCAAGACTAAACAAATCATAGTCACCACTGGACGTAGAGCATTTAGGCCTGAACCAGTATAAAAATCTCTTGTGTCTCTCTTCACATTTCATCGAAGCCGTGAAGTAGTCTAGATGCTCTTTTTCACTTGTCCGATGTGTCGGGGACCCCCTGTCTCCAAGACACTGACAGTACTAGACTGAGATACTATTGCTTACTTGCGAGCACTCCATTAGATGATGTTGGAGCCAAGAAACATAGTGAATCCTCTAGTGGACCTCTGATTGTCCACACATCTTGCCCAATCAGCATCAGAAAAGGCACTCACAATCATAGATTTAGAGTCACCAATTCTAAGTCCAAGGTTGAATGTTCCCTAGACATATCTAAGGTTCAATGTAGATATTGACATACTTTGTTCACCGCATAGCAAATATTCGGACGAGTGAGAGTCAGGTATAGCAAAGAACCCACCAAGCTTTTGTACCCGGTAGAATCATCTAGTCCTAGTGCATTACCATTTGTGGCACTAAGCTTTTCAAAACTTGATAGAGGTGTATCGATGATTTTACACTTATCCATTCCTGAGTGTGACAATATATCAGCAACATATCTTTGTTGTGAGAGGATTAAACCATCCTTGACCTTCATTTCTATGCCTAAAAATAGTGAAGCTCTCCCCAATCTTTTAATGCAAACTCCTTTTGCAGACCACCAAGAAGTGCATTTGTTGCTTTGGGAGAAGAACTTGCCACTATTATATCATCAACATACACTATAACAAACAAGTTATGTTCTCCTTTGTTATAATAAAAGAATGATATATCAGCTTTGGATGGTATAAAGCCCAAAGATTCCAATTTACTGCAAAGTCAAGCACACCACGCTCGAGGAGCCTATTTTAGGTCGTAGAGTGCTTTGTCAAATTTACAAACATAGCGCGGATGATGCTAATCTTCATATCCTGATGGTTTATACACGTATACCTCCTCATTCAAGACATCATGAGGAAATGCATTTTGAACATCTAGTTGCCTCAGTGACAACCCCTTTGACACTAGCATGGATAGAACCAGATCAATGGTGGAAGCTTTAACCACCGGACCGAAAGTATCTTTGTAATCTATTCCATACCACTGTTTGTATCCTTTTTCTACTAACCATGCTTTATAGCGATCAATTGAACCATCAGCTTTCCTTTTGACTTTGTACAACCATTTGCATCCAATTATGTTCTTACCCTTGGGTTGTGGTACTAGGTGCCACATTTTGTTCTTTACTAGTGCTTGATACTCAACATCCATAGTCAAAGCCCAATTGGGATTATGGAGGGCTTCATCAATACTGCTTGGTTCTTCTAACACAGTAGCTGTTGTCATCCCCCACCGAGCGGTACCATCTATGTAGACCTTGGGTTTGGAAATCCAATGTTGGAGTAGAGTCACAATACATCGTGGTGGAGCTAGAGTTGGAGATGCTGATGATGACATAGGCGGATCTCAATACCAGCACTCCCTCCCTCGTCATGTAGAATGTACAGCCACACCCGATCACCACCAATTTTGCCCAAAATTTTTCTATATTGACATATAGAAATCGACATCGGGGCTCGCGGTGTCGGTCATATATTAGTTACCCCTCCTCGATTCAGGGATCGGGCAAGAACTGTGGCCCCCCCACCCATCTCCCACACGGTTTCATCAAAACAATGTGAGGGAGGCTCTAAAAATTTGAAATAGACGATGCACCCACCGACATAGGTGAGGGTTCGAAGAAAATTATTGCTCGATCCGACCAATGGGACATGATGCAATTGATGAGGAAAATAGTAGTAGTTAGGAAAGCCATCCTAGACACACGTCCAAGCATCTCATTGTTGTGATGCCAATCCCGACGATGATTGTGGATCTGATCCATTGGGGCTATTGCAGAAGAATCACCATCAATACCAGCACTCCCTCCTGTCATGCGGCACATGAAATGTAAGGCTTCTTCACCAGATTTTCTTGCCCGATACACCACCAATTTTGCCCAAAATTTTTCTATTGACTGCATAGGAATACAAGAACTCGCCCGAGCATTAGAAGGGTTAGGAGAAACCAAATGTCGGTCATATATTAGTGGATCACCAAAGTTCATAGATGGATTCAAAAGGATGTCGGGCAAGAACTGAAGCTCAAAGCATAGGCGTGCACCAGCATTAAGGTGTAACAGTGAAAAAGGAAACACGGTTTCATCAAAAACAATGTCCCGTGAGATGTAAACCCTAGCTTCAATTGGATCTAAAAATTTGAAACCCTTATGAGAATTGCTATAGCCAATGAAAACACATCTTTTGGATCAAAACTATAATTTTCGTGTGTTGTATGCAAGGAGGTTTGGCCAAACGGCACAACCAAACGTTCGAAGAAAATTATTGTCGAGCTCTTGATCATAGAGCCGACCAATGGGAGTTTCATGATTGATCACCTTGGAAGGCAAGCAATTGATGAGGAAAATAGTAGTTAGGAAAGCTTCATCCTAGAATTTCATGGGCATGGATGCATGAGCTAATAATGTGATGCCCATATCTACAATGTGCTTATGTTTGCTCTCAGCTGGTCCATTTTGCTGATGTGCATGTGGACTCGACACAAGATGATGAACACCAATCCATTTTGCTGATGTGCATGTGCCTACGTTTGCGCTCGTCAGGTCCGTTTTGTTGATGTGCATAGCCTTGATTTTCTTATCAAATTGGTGCTCAACTAGGCTTTGGAAGTCACGGCAGCATTGAAAAACTTCAGATTTATGGCGTAGCAAGATCCAAGTGAATTTAGAGTAATCATCAATAAAACTCATATAGTAATTAAAACGACCGATAGAACTTGGGGCAGGTCCCCAGACATCTAAAAACACAAGATCAAGAGGACTAGTAGATACACTAGTTGACATAGAATAGACTACGTAGAGAGAATCCGTTTGTGTTTCTTGCTTGTCAATGCTAGATGACATAGAATAGACTACGTAGAGAGAATCCGATGGATCTCGGAGCATAGCTACACCGGGACAAAGGAGCCAGAGGCATAGAAGATGAAACCTTGGATATACTGTTCAACAAGCAGAAGGAAGTCCTAATTCCCATCTATCCCCCTACATTACCATTTCCTTAAACTCCTATCTTTGACCACCTCTACATCTTGCTAGCCTCCACCATAAACCCACCATACCCTTGTCCATTAATAACCAGCACCCATAACACTTAAATCCTTAATTGTAAATTACTGATGAATATGTGATACAAAAATTATGAACCTGATGATAATGGAACTTAAATTGGTAAAATTTGACTAAACCCTAGGGAGACTAAAGGGTAGTTCATGCGGTATGGATTACCCTGGCAGGTTTGCCTGGTGAGGGTTCCTATTGGGAGATTCGTCTCGGTCACATAAGGACCGGTTTGTAGTCCCTCTCACCTAGTGGGATATTACAAACAACTACATGTCTATATGAGTAAACTTGATCTCACACCCCGTTAGATAGAAATATAATTTCTACTAGAAGTCCAATGTAGGCAACATTATATCAGGAGAAGACACGGATGCCATGTGATCTTTCATGGTCCGGATGTCGTGGTTGCTATGTGATCCTCCACATTAAACCCCTTGTGTATTTGGATGCATTCGAGCCTATTATATTATTATTGATATTAATTGATTTGGTATCATCGGCACTATAGATCAGAAGATTTGGTTGTTTGTCGGTATAGTGTGTTTCCAACCCCTAAAGGTAGAGTTATATGGAAATCTAGGGTAGCACGCAAGCTAGTAAGGGATCTCGTTAGGCCTGTGTAAAGCCATGACAATGGTGTCGACTACGCTTATCGTGTGGAGAAATTTATACACCTATGCAGAGCTTTCTTGAATCTATTCGAATAGCCACCTACTTGGAATGGACAAATTTTAGGATGAGATACTATGATTAGACTTCCACAACTGTAATGATCTGGTAAGATGTATTATGATTCGGTAACCAAAACCTGGGAACCGGTGACGATGATAATACCCTACTAGGGCCCAACCAATAAGTATAACAACTTCACCCTGTCACCTATGTCTCCACCTTTACCACTAACCACCTCCACATAAAGCCTTCATCCACCTTCCTTCCACCCAAGGTTAGGGCTTGCTGAGTACTTTATGTACTCGATCCCCCTCCACTCTATGCTTTTAGGAATAAAGCTACAGGAGTATATTTGAGTATGAATCCACCAAAGACGTTATGCTAGGACCTCGACGATCAAAATACGAGAATGTGCATTGGAATATGCTAAGGGTTTATCCGCACTCCAAGTTGCCTGTAGGAATGGCGCCACGGCGATATAGAACCGCTGCCCCGAAACTCTGATACATGGCATAAGGCCTATGGCCAAGTTATGTATTTAAGGACCTTGTATCATGTTTTCCCCATTAGCAATAGAGTATGGTATTTTTTATATCAATCTTGTTTAATTGTGCATAACACCTACTGATCCAGGTAGGGATACATGATGCACAGTGGACCCTAAAAATTAGCGGCAGACATGTATTAGGAACAAGTCCTACTTATTTTTCCCAACGTCCCTTGCACGCCTTCGATTGGCACGATGGATACGGGAAAGGAGATCGTTTTTTCCAAATGCGAGAAGATTGGGAGTCGGCACAAGTGGCCCATAGGGGCAAGGAGCGTGGACACCAGTGGTGACAACGAAGTAGGAAGAAGATAAAGGTGGGGCGAAACGGTCTTTTCACATTCAGAGAGAAGTATCCGGCCTTATCTGCCAATTGTAGGATTTTGGGATTCTTTCAATTTGTTGCTTGAATTTTGAGTATCTTATCTATTCTCTCTCCTGTTTGGATTACCTCTAGATTTTTTATCCGTTTCCCAAAATCTTAAGGGCATCCGAACGGGCGCCCAAAGTTACTGGTAGTTCCACTATCATGAGCAAACACATGGAGATGACCCTTGCACCCTGGCTCTGAAGCACATGAAGCACTCCAGGTTAAAAATAGTAGAGCATGATATAGTAGCTCAAGCATGGAGATGCAGCCCTATTAGTGATATGGACAGTGGTTCAATTCATATGGACTTTGACCTATTAGAAATATGGACCGATATAGATATTACCATCCGAGAAATTAAGATAGAATATGATTTGGCCTGGCTTGCCATGTGGTACAAGAAAAAAGCCTAGTTAAGGATGTATCCATCTAGATATAGTACTACAATAAAAATATTCTAGTTATTAGTATGTATATAGGCATCTAACATATAGGAGATCTTATTATAATTAGAAGCAAGAAATGAATTCTAGTAAAAAAGAAAACTAACCTATACCTCAAAAAACCATGCCCTGAGCTATAAAAGGTAAGTTGGGGTCCCTACATCGGGACATCCCATAGCCTCATCAGGTAACATGCGTCCACGTTCCCATCGAGCTCTAGTCTAGCTCATAGCACCATAATAACAATGCTGGTGGCAAATACTATCCCCAAAAAATACAACTATGGGTTGCATGTCACGTAAACTAGTTTATGTTTGACAAAGTTTCTAGTGAATTATATTCACATTTATGCCTCGAAATTAATTTATTATGAAAATATATTTCATACTTAATCTAATGATATTTATTTGATATAAAAAATGTTAATATTTTTTACGTATAATTTGTCAAACTTAAGATTTTAAAACGTGACGCTGTGCTAGAATTGCATTCTTTTTAGGGCGCAGGAGTACATCGACATTGATTTCGATTGCAAAGCCATTTCTAGAAATCAAATCTGACGTGGGCTTAAATGTTTTTAGTAGTGTACTAAAGCCATTATTTTAATGCGTGGTTAAAATGGCTCTGTGTTTAGATAAAAGCTAATTTGATGCCAAAAAAAAAAAATTGCTGGAGTTCCTCAGGGGAATAGAATTATCTTGCAAGAAAGCATACCTCTGTATTGAAGAGATTACGTGCTTCGTCGTCTTCTAGACTTTTGACATTATAGATGGCCTCTTCTCGATGTGCACAATGTATGGCTATGCTTGCTTCAGTTGTAATCACCACGACAATGCTTCTACAAAGTGTAGGTACCAAATGGCATATCAGGTCCCACTCTTCTGTGGATTGCAAACCATCTATAACGACAAGGCAGCAATGCTTCTCCAGAAGGTCATGACACTCTTGAATAGGATTGCTGATTCCATTTTGCTGACAAGAATCTGACTGAAGTTCTGAAAGTAAGCTCCAAGCGAAGTTCCATAAATTGAATGGATGTGATACATCCACCCAACCGTACATGGTAAATATTCTGTTCCCACTGCGCATTGTGTCATAGTATAAGGTCCTGGCTAGAGCTGATTTCCCAACACCAGCTATCCCCCACACGGATACCACTGCAAAACGCTTCAAAATCGCCCCTGTTATATAGCGACGAAGATCTTCCATCTGTGACTTGCGTACACCAACTAGGGGGAATCGATCCATCCACATATCAGCATTGTTTTTTGAGGTGGGCATGCTGGCATACAAGGCGTAGCCACCCTTGTATATGGCTTTACCCACTGATGATGATGCCTCACTATTGTTGGGTATCAACATAGTGGTTTCCCTGCTTTTATCTCTGTCATCCCGTTGATAACCCTGAAAATAGCAGAAGTTAAGGACATAGGTAAATAATATTATAATAAACTCTTAAAGAGAAGAGGTGCGCGAGACATGACAATCTAAGAGAACTATTTCTTAATCCAGTGCCACGTCTTACATGATGAGTATGCATTTTGAAAAAAAATCGCCAATATTAGTTCTCTTATTCCAACAGAATTTGTATATACAGGTATGAATTCAAGTAAATATGATAAAAGTAAAAATATATTGTGTTGATGGACTAGTTAATAAATTGTTTAGCACTCTTTCATTCTATCTGTTGCCAGTCTTTAATGCTTCTCACTGGTGAGCGATGTAACTAGATTTCTTTGGAAGCATTTATCAAAATTAACAATGGTGAAAGGGTATTTTGCATTTATCAAAATTTTGATAATGGTGACTAAATTTAATCTTTGGAAACTGAGTTGGATGGTTAGATCATCTAGAAGCATATGGTTCGAAAGATTAACAATTTGATGAAAAAACTTTAGTAACCATTAATTTCTATTACTTTCCCAAATATAGTAAATAGATAGAGTTACATGCATCATTTAATTTACCATAGAATATATCCTAAAATTCCTATAGCATACCTTGTAGTCCAGCAGTGAAAGTAACTTCCAATATGTTTTGAAAAGGTTAGAAAATCATATTTTTAGAAGTACCTTTTTTTTAGTGTTGGAGATGCTGTGGCTAGATTAGTAGGTGCCAGGGAAGTGATCTAGTTTGTGCGTGCGTGATACTAGGCTAGAAAACTGTATAACCAAGAATAACAGAAAAAAAAAAAACACTGGGAAGAGAAATAAAGAAAAAACAAATTTCAGGGGCTTGCAGAAGTACTAAATGTCATACACAAATAGATTGATTTTCTAATATCGTAACTGATGACAAATATTTTTCATCAAAATTGCTGATCTTTCCAAACATATTGTTCGGAGATCAAGGGTTCTATAGGAAAGTGTTGATATCTAAAACACAGATGAATTAAAACAATATTTCCTTAAGATTTTTTGTTGAGCATAAATATTTCCTTAAGATAATAACACTGTCATGTTTCATCTTGCTTACCTTCCTGAAGAAGAAAAATACAGAGCGTTCAGCTAAATGATGCTTAAGTTCCAACGCTTCACTTGGTTCTCCAACACACAGCCTCGCAATTTCAGGTTTTTGTGAAGAGATGATGATCCAACTGCCTTTTCTCCCGTCAGGTAGGTATGCTCTGACTCTTCGCCACTCTACCATGCTGGAAATGTTTTCCAGGACGACCAGGTACCTCTCCTTTGTCATTTTCTCCATGAACTCTTGGACAAGTTCACCTTCTTTGGCTGCCTCCAATCTCTTGAGGTCATTTACATCAACACTGGTTTCATTTTGTTGGCAAGAATTTGTGTGAAACTGAATCAGTAAACTCCGCTGGAACTCATGGGAATTGAAAGGATGCGTCACCTTTTCCCAGCCACGACATCCGAAGTTTGCAAGTATTTCTGGTTGGCCATAGGCCTCGCTGATGATGTGTGTGGTATAAGGATTGCCAGGTGATCCGCACACTGAGACCACAGCAACATGACCACCAGCTTTCTTCGTTAATAACATGCTGAGATCTGCTACGCCTTTCAGCTTCATTGTAGTGTGGTCCTTTTCTATTAGCATGCTGAAAGTGTCCGTAGCCACAGAAGTAGCAGATGCCCACTGTTGCTGCGTGACCGGCTTGGAACCTGAATCACTGATGAGGTTGTAGCGCATGTTCCTAAGGCTCACCTCCTCAACCCTGTCCTTGAGCTGCTTTATCTCAGCAACTGCCTTGTCCAGCGGCAGGTCCGGCCTGATGAAGCCTGGAAGGCAGCGGCAGTACCAATCTGGCGTCTTGTCCAGGTGGATCACATACTCGATGGTGTCCTCCAAATTGTAGGCCAGGTCACGGACCTGACTCACCCATGTCGTCACCACGTTGTTCCTACGGCCTTCCTCGTCTGCAACACTGAGGAACGATTGCATCATTTGGAACTCTCCAGTGATGAACACCAGATCTTTGTCCACAATCCGCCAGAGCTTTGCCTCTTCGTGAATTGCGGACTGGACCTTCGTCACCGCCCCCACCACCACCGACTTCGCTAAGCTACCTGCGAAGTCGGCCATTACTTTCCCTATCCCTCCTTGTGTAGTTCTGTGTTTGTCTGTGGTAGCAGCTGTACTGATTGCCTGAACAGTGATGCTAATGCTCAGATTTGTGCACCTTCTGCGCACCTGTGGAAGGGAACATATGGGCATATGTCAGATAGGCATGGAAATTTGATTCTAGACTCGTGAGATATAAAATGAATTGGATCTCTCATATAGAATCAACTTAGCTGTTGACAACTGAAACTTAGTCTTTCCCTCAAAAAAAAAAAAAAAAAAAAAAAAAAAAAAAAAAAAACTGAAACTTAATTAGTCGGTTCCTTGAGCCATTCAACTTTCAGTTTCACCCATCCGGTAGTAATTATTGGTGACTCTGCACAACATCCGTTTTCATGTGCTAGTACTATATATATGTTATTTTGACAAGGCAAACCTAACCAATATCTAAGCAATTATCAAAATCAAAATTTATATCTAAATATCTTGTAATGACCAATTGTGCTAGCACACAAAAACCAATTTGTTTGTAGGTGTGGATGTGATGCTGAACGCCAATAAATGGAATACTCGACCAAATTTAAATATTGTAGGGCACTGAAACAAGTCTAATTTTGTTGCACAAAGCAACATTTGTAATTGTAGTATATAAGTGCAGATCTGCAGTGATAATTTCGTCTGACACATTGGCAGCTCCACACAAGATAAAATTTGGAAGATGCAAAAACACATAACCGGAGAAGATTTGCGCCCAAAATGATATATTAAGATGAAGCAAACTTGATTCAAATGACTGGAATACCGCACAATATTTCTTTTTTGAAATAAAAGGTAGGATCTTTGTCGCTCAATTAAGTAAGGACAAAGAGATTTACTTACAATACGCACCCCTGGTAAGTACTGTACCACTGATACAATTATAACGGTACACTTCCAAGAAAAAAATTACAAGATTACAATAAATAAACGACATGCTATTTAGTTCAGAACAATTATTTTTTTAAAAAAAAAGTAACGAAAAAAACTTCAGATCACTATGTCTTTGAATGACTGATCTTCTAATAAAGTTGAAGTAAGACAATGTTTTCGGAAAAAAAGTTGAAGTGAGACCCCTCCAAAAAAAGGAATGTAACAGAACGGACTTGAAACCATTTAACCTGATGAACTTGAAGGACTATAACTATTTCGCACGATCAGTGGCATTTTGAAAACATGGATACACAAGAATCCTTATGTCCTTTTGCAGATGCTCAGACCGCAGTCTACAGACAAGACCCCTGCAGGATTAGATTTGTTGCATGGTGTGGTAAACGTAGAACTGTGTTGATCGAAATAGCACAAGCTCGCGGAAAAGCTTTTACAAAAGATCACTAACCTGATCAAATCAATCTCGAAGTCCGAAGATGGTCACTCTGATTGAAGAGATAAGTGTGAAACAAACAGAGGAGAGGAGAGGGGCGAGCACAATGTAGGGCCTTGTGCGGTAGGTGACGCCTATTAAGATTGATGGTAATAAATATATAAACAATGCCCATTAGGCACAGAGTACAAGATCTGCGAGGTTGCGAGTTGGCTGAGCTCGGAAATTTCATAGTTGGGGGCATGTGCTTTTTAGAGGACTGCATGTGGACTGACCCATTAACTGTAGCTGTTATGATAATAGGCCGGCCGGCGTGTATGTACTAGTATTTGTTAATTATGCCCTGATCTACATTGCACGGCCCAACGGATCTTGTCACCAACAACTTCCCATGACATGACAGTCATCTTTTTGTGGCCGATGGGGGATGGTGAATTGGTGATCCAGTTCTGGTGCTTGGCCAAGTAATTGGGAGCGGGGAAAGACGGCTGTTGCAACGTGTACTCTGTTTAAGTGGAGTAAGATTGGAAAGGAGATAATAGAATGGACTGCTTTGTTGATCCGGTGTTTTCACTCCGTCAGTTGGTCAGTTGCTCCAGCATCTTGAACTATAAGAAAGCAGAGTATTCTCATTGAGAGCAGCACCCTAATGCAAAGGCAATTAGTCATCAGCAGCCCCTTGTAAACTCAAGCATATACAGATCTGTTCTCGATTGGACATAGGGTTACCCTTGTACCATGTGCTACCCTTTTGATTTCCTATGATTAAACTGGTCTCCATTGTCGGTTCAAAACCTCCGACACATACAAACCCAATAACTGATTTTAGACTTTATCAACTTGCATAATAAATTACGTACATAAAATTTCATAGCTGGTTACAACTAAAATTAACTGAAAGCTATAATTAACACAAACGAAAAACACTTTAGGACATAACTTGCATCATGTATATATAGAGCGTCTCTTTGTCACACACAAACATAATTATAGAACCATTACAAATAAAACCATAACAATGATCAATAAAATCTAGTTCCTCTCTCTCTCTCTTCCACCATACAACTACATCACCTTATGAAAAGGAGCAAACAAACAAGACGTGAGAGCACATATTACCCTCCTACGGTTTTCTTCCTCAAAGAATCCAACAGCAGAACTTCACCTCAAAAAATGATGTTTTTGTTTTCTGAAATTCTAGAGCTCAAACCCGAACAAAATTAATGGAGAGGCTCATGGAGAAAGAAGATGGGGGTGGTTAGGGGGCTGTTTTCATAACCTCTCATTAATTATCTAATGGAAGTGGGCGTCTTAGACAGCTGGCTCCGTTAATGGCCTAACAACCGAGGTAGTGGTCGTTGGACGACCGCCTCCATTAATGGTCAATTACCAGAGATTAGCATCCGCCTACGTTAGGCGGTCGGTTTAAGTCGTCCACCTCCGTTAAAAAATGATGGAGGAGACCGTTTCTCCTCGGGGCAGGAAGCATTATTAAGTACTAGTCTCCTCGGGGCAGCAAGCATTATTAAGTATTAACGGAGGTGGCACCCGACACCCTAATATGTCTGCCTCCATTAATGTCTGTATAGTGTCTCCCAAAGTATTTTATGTAGCTATTGAGTATCTACATCAATCCATGTGCGTTTTAGTGGATTAGAATGAAAAATATCTAAATTTTACCTCTATCCACTCTAATACATATAGATTGAGATAAATATAAGTGCATCCAAATAAGACCTTACAGATACGAGTGTCACAGCCGCGTTGAGGGGGCGGCGGTGACACCCAGCCGGGCCGCGCGCCTTGGCCGCGGCGGCGGCGGACGGTGGCGGTGGCGGCGGCGGCGCTAGGGTCGGGCGGGGGCGCGCGGGCTTGCGCGAGCAGGAGGGGCGGCGGCGGTTGGAGCAGGAGGAAGGGAAAATACTTCTTTATTGCTTGCTCCTAAGAGATTACATCCTCCCTATTTATATGGCCCTCCTATAGGACTTGTATCTCAAGCAATCTCTAAAGGTTTCCTTATAGAGTTGGAATACCTTTTACAAGCAATCTTATTTATTTCCTAATAGGAGATTTCCTTATAGAGTTGGAATATCTCCTGCACACCAAAAGTCCTAATGATAATCCTAATCCAACTCTTACTTTAATTGCCGAAGAAGTCGCGGGAGCAGGCGGGCGGCGGCGGCGGCGCGCTTGGGCATGGGGGCGCCCCCGCCGGCCGTGGGCCCCTTGGGCCGGCCATCCCGGGCCCCATCCTTTGGGGTGTGACATCTCTCCCCCTTCTCCGATCGGCGCATCCTCGCGCTGGATGAAAGTCCATTCGACACACCGGAGGGAGGTCTGGGGTACCTGGCATGATCACTTCCACCTAAAAAACCAACTTTCCATGCACCGGGTTGTTGAGGATCATATTCTCCCGGGTGCGGACAGGTGCGAACTCCATGTGGTAGTGGAGGTTGCCGATGTAGCCGTGGTAGATGTACTGGTGCACCGTGCGCTCTTGCGGTGTCGTTGTCTGACGACGGACGGCTAGCAGAAGTTCCCTCAGGATCCCAGCCTCGAGATGCTGATGGAGCACGTCGCGAGGGGGGCTCTCCAGGAACATGAAGCGGTCGTGTGGTGGAGGAGTGATGTAGAGGGGCATGAGACGCCATATGGTGACATCGCGACGTGTCAGAGGAGAGGCAGCTAGGTTCAGCATCGTACCATACATGAAGGAACCAATGTCGAACATGCAGGGAGAGAGCTGATGTGTCTCTCGTTCCGCGTCGTAGTTGATCCATGTTGTCGAGGAAGACGACGCGAGCGGCTCCCACATGGTGGCGCCGTGGCCACATCCCGCCGAGGAGGATCACCGTTGGAGTGGCGGTCGTGGGTGGCGCCGTGTAGGCACCCCGGGCGAGGTAGTTCGTCCAGCGAACCCCTCCCTGAAGCAGAGCGTCGAGCAGGTCCGGCAGTAGTGGTGAGGAGGCTGGAAGGTAGAAGCGGCCGTCGAAGAGGAGGAAGCCATCTTCCAGTGTCCAAGCTGGGGCTGCGGCGCCCGTGGTGACATCGAGGGCTATCCGCCGTAGATGATGTTCCTCCAACATCGCCTGTCGGAGCTGTACGAAGACGCCGGTGGATGTGTCGTAGAGGTCCAGGGCGCTGGCGTGCCTCGGGCGCTTGTCGAGCCTTGGAGCGATGTTGCGAATGCCGGCGAAGGAGGTGCCTGCAAGAACGTCTTGGCCTGCCCCTGACGGTAGTACTCCAGCTCATTGGAAGCGAAGTCCCAAGTCACCTTTTCCAGGCTTGCCAACCAAGGCATGGCAAGGATGATATCGATGTCGTTGCCGATGTGCAGCACGTAGGCGTCGATGTCGAAGGTGTCGGCGCCGATGCGGACCGGAACGTCGTAGGTGGCCGCCTGGCATGTCGAGGTGGCGCCCGTGCCAGTGTTGATCGTCACCCGCACTGGCTGTGTATGCGGTCCCACTATGGCCACCACACGAGGGTCGATGTAGTTGTGTGAGGTGCTCGAGTCGACAACGACGCTGACGCCGGTGCCTGAAATTACTCCGACGAGGTAGAGAGAGTGGACACCCCGTACCGGGGAGTTGGGATCCCCGATGAGGAACCTGAGGTCGGCACTGTCCTTGGCGGCGCGGTCCTGGGCGGTGCCGTCCTTGTCATCGTCGTAGTCGTTGAAGACGGTGATGTCGAAGAGGTGCTTGCACTTGTGACCCCGTGAGAAGGGCTCGTCACTGTTGAAGCATAGGCCAGCCTTGCGTCGTTCGGTCATCTTCTCCGGCGTTAGCCGCTTGAACGGCCGGGTCGATGTCGCTGACGTTGGCGGTGTCGGTGCCGTTGGCGCCGCGGCAGCGGGAGTGGCGCGGGCACCCTGCTCCGCTGTTGTGTCACCTTGCCAGAGTTGTAGAGGATGGTGAGTCGGCGTTCGTACGCCCTGGCGAGTGACATGGCCGTCTCCATGTCCTTGGGATCCTACAGCTCGACGTCGGTCTTCAGTGGCTCACCGAGTCCCGCCGTGTAGATGTTGACTTGCTGCTGGTCGTCGAGGTGCCCGGCGCACGCCACATGCGCCAGGAACTGCTCTGTGTACTCGTCGACAGTGCCGGTCTTGCGAAGCGATGCCAGTTCGCCCAGCGGGTTGCGCCGGGTTGCTGGGCCGAAGCGCTCGTTGACATACTGGGCGAAGCATGCCCAATCTGTCACCGCCTTCTCATGGGATAGGCGTATGTACTACTGCTATGCTCCTCCTGTGAGATGGTAAGATGCATACCAGACTTGCTCGGTGGCTGGCGTACCTTGCCCTTTGAAGAATTGCTCACAGCGATTGAGCCAAGGGAGGGGATCATCCTTGCCGTCGTGACGCGTCGGGAAGGACGGCTTAATGTGCGCACGAGGGGCGATTGAGCCGGGGGAGGGGGCCCGGGCGGGCGCGTGCGCCGCCTTGGCGGGCGCCGGGCCCGGCTGGCACCGCACACCGAGTATGATGGCCAGCCTGGTCTCCATCTCAGCTGCTAGCCGTGGTTCGACGGGCGGTCTTGGGGCCCTACTTGTAGGCCTTGAGGAAGGAGCGCGCGGACTCCTCCATGACGGTCTTCATGTCGTTCTCCGGGCCGAGAAGAACCTTGCGCTTGTGTTCCTCCGCCGGATCGGTACCGGAGAGGATGGAGACTTGTTCGGCGAGCGTGTCGAGGCGGGTGGTGATCGTGTTGAACTGCTTGGCGAGGTTGGTCAGCAACTTCTTCGAATCTGCGTCCATGGTGGTGGGTGGATCGAAGTGGCCTCGGATACCAGCTATCACAGCCGCGTTGAGGGGGCGGCGGGCGACACCCGGCCGGCGCGCTTTGGGCGGAGGCGCGGCGACGGCGACGGTGGCGGCGGGCGGCGGCGGGCTGGCTGGCGGGCGCGCGTGAGGCTGCTCAGAATTTTGTTCGGGTTTGAGCTCTAGAATTTCAGAAAACAAAAACATCATTTTTTGAGGTGAAGTTCTGCTGTTGGATTCTTTGAGGAACAAAACCGTAGGAGGGTAATATGTGCTCTCACGTCTTGTTTGTTTGCTCCTTTTCATAAGGTGATGTAGTTGTTTGGTGGAAGAGAGAGAGAGAGAGGAACTAGATTTTATTGATCATTGTTATGGTTTTATTTGTAATGGTTCTATAATTATGTTTGTGTGTGACAAAGAGAAGCTCTATATATACATGATGCAAGTTATGTCCTAAAGTGTTTCTTGTTTGTGTTAATTATAGCTTTCAATTAATATTAGTTGTAACCAGCTATGAAATTTTATGTACGTAATTTATTATGCAAGTTGATAAAGTCTAAAATCAGTTATTGGGTTTGTATGTGTCGGAGGTTTTGAACCCGACAATGGAGACCAGTTTAATCATAGGAAATCAAAAGGGTAGCACATGGTACAAGGGTAACCCTATGTCCAATCGAGAACAGATCTGTATATGCTTGAGTTTACAAGGGGCTGCTGATGACTAATTGCCTTTGCATTAGGGTGCTGCTCTCAATGAGAATACTCTGCTTTCTTATAGTTCAAGATGCTGGAGCAACTGACCAACTGACGGAGTGAAAACACCGGATCAACAAAGCAGTCCATTCTATTACCTCCTTTCCAATCTTACTCCACTTAAACAGAGTACACGTTGCAACAGCCGTCTTTCCCCGCTCCCAATTACTTGGCCAAGCACCAGAACTGGATCACCAATTCACCATCCCCCATCGGCCACAAAAAGATGACTGTCATGTCATGGGAAGTTGTTGGTGACAAGATCCGTTGGGCCGTGCAATGTAGATCAGGGCATAATTAACAAATACTAGTACATACACGCCGGCCGGCCTATTATCATAACAGCTAATTTAAAAGTTAAAGTGGACGCCACAAACCGACAAACGTAGTGGTTTCAAATTCGAAAATTGTAGACTTGACTTGGTATGCAGCATTTAATTAGGTTCACATCACATGGGGCCGTCGATGGCTGATCGAATTGCAGAGCAACTTTAAAAATTATATGATAGATGCATGTTTATAAAGTTGAAGTGGAGGGCACAAAGTGGGTGAGCATGTGATGCCAGCCCCGGCAACTTGCATTGCAGCCATTTAATTATGGTTCACCTCACAATATGACATACAATACAGGATAGCTACCATTCTCGGCTGATCGAATTGCAGTTGCAGAGCAACTCTCAGGATTGTTTTCCAGTTCATCTTTATAGTGGTTTCCTTTTTTTGGATCACACACCTCGGTTCTATGGCCTTGTATTAATCAAAGGTAACTCAGCAAGATTGCGAGCTACAACAACGCTTACACAACTAGGAAGAGAGTCCGTCCATACTTGCTCTTGGCCCGGATCCCATTCTCTATCTAACTGAGCAGCCTCATGCGCAGAGTTACCAGAGCAGGGTACATGTTTAAATGATGAAAGATTAAAACCCAGAAGAGTCAGGTCAATAAAAAAAATCTAACTGAACGCTCAACAACTTTGTCTCGCCAGGTGAGCCTCTTGGTCAAGGGATCTGCACCTAACCCAATGTCTTAATCAAGATGTCCTAATGGAAAAAACAATAATTTGTTAAAGCTGGAAGGTGGGCCAAAATGACATCTTAAGAACAATACCATTGGTATGCCTCCGGAAGGGAAAAAAAAACTTGACAATATTTTTTTCTACGAGAGAAACCTAACCTGGAATAGTTTATTAAACACGATTTTCTTAAGCAAAGTGAAAAGCGCATCACATATAATAAGTCAGAAATCCTTTTTACTAAGAAATTAGTTGCAATCAGCTACCATTGATGATGACTTCATTTTGCATATCTTTTGCTGAACTTTCTTCTGAGGTACTGTACTCATCTAACTGACTAATATGTAGTACAGCGTATGGTTACCAGAACAGGTTTGTACGTTGTTTTGCACAGGCAAGATTTCAAAAATTACCAACTGAATGGCATATGGTGCATTAGCATCAGGTGAGTTCTCTGTACTGATATGCTCAGCTGTATTTGCTCTCCAGCAAGGATATTTTGTTTGGGAGAAAAACTCTAGAGACTCTATATAGTTTGTTAATCCAAGCCATGTATTTGTCTGAAACATGATCTAGGTTTTACAACCTTCGGTCCAACACAGCTCCCTCACTGCCTCACCCATTTACGCATAGCTATGTTAGTTTAATACTAGTAATTAACAAGGCTACTAATGTTCAATTTCAAAATAATTCAAACACGTACACTACACTGAATTAACTTCGGAAGTAAACTAAACGCATGGGGGAACAACCGAACAACCAAGTAATACCCAATCTGCATGTACAGGTCTGCATCTACTACCAATAATCTGAGACAACTCGGACCAGAGCTCTACACTGCTGAACTGCGAGCCGTTAATCAGGATTCGGAATTAAACACAGTGCGTTTCCATACCCCCTACCTTGCGCAGGATAGGAAGGATGCAAACGAGGAGTGGCAGTGGCAGCGCCCGGGGAGGATAAGGACCATAAGCCCTTTGGATCACGCCGCCACGTGATTCATCACCCCGGGGGGCGGCGGGGCAGTTGACTCAGGCGGTAGTGGCTAGGATGGCTTGTTGGGGCCGGCGGGGTAGCACCTTGTGGAGTGGAGCGGCGGCAACCGGCGAGGGAGATTTGGCGGGGTGGAGTGATTGGTGCTACGGGCGGGCAACCGAGAGGCAGAGCCGAGATGCGGCCGCCAGCAGTGCCATGGATTTTGGACTTTAGGACAGAGCAAGGAGCGGCAGCCGGCAGTGAAGAGAAAAGAGAGAGATGTCGAGAAATTTCAATATTTAGAACTCAATTTGCACGCCTGTAAGATTTGGGACTCGATTCGTCCACCTTTCAAGAAATAGAAATAGTACTGAACACGCGAACTTCTTCAAGATTTAGGATTTCAGGGATTTTCACTCATTTTCAGTTTTCTTTTAATCCTTTCACCTCTCTAGGGGAACCTAAAATGACCAAACTGTCCCTTGCTCAGTAGAACATGGACGCTTGGCTGTATGGACGCATGCAACACATGTACATGGTGTCAAACAGCAACTGGACGCATGCAACATTAAACAAAATGAAATTTGTACAACATAGCCAGCAAACGCACCACAGTAACACATGTACAGGAGCTTGAATATTCATAAAAGCATAATGGTCATTGCAAGCAAATCTGAACAAGATAACAGTACTGTCGGGTTCCGTAATTAGGGGTACCCAAATTAACGCGATAAAACTCGCCTAATCCTTAAAGGAGGAGTAAGTGAGAGACCTCAACAGACCCCTACACTAGCTCCTATTGAAACTAACTCGGCAGGCCCACAAGGTCACGACATGCCCAAAAACCTCTACAGGGAGACCCCGCTCTACGGAGAGGCCCCCCTCTACGGAGAGGTTCCCACCTATGGAGAGGCCCGAACGGAGAGGCCCCCCCTCTACGGAGAGGCCCCCACCTACGGAGAGGCCTGAACGGAGAGACCCCCCTCTACGGAGAGTCCCCACCTACGGAGAGGCCCCCCTCTACGGAGAGGTCCCCACCTACGGAGAGGCCTGAACGGAGAGACCCCCCTCTACGGAGAGGTCCCCACCTACGGAGAGGCCTGAACAGAGAGGCCCCCCCTCTATGGAGAGGCTCCCCTCTACGGATAAGGCTTCCACATCACTCTAGCCACTATTCCAACCACCTCGGGCCCCAACATTTATTACCAAGTCAAGGCTAACTATAAAAGGTCTCCATGTCTATTCAAGGCCACTCCAGACCCCCCCCTCTCATTCTTGGGCCTCTCGAGACCTGGGAAAATCCCTCTCACCAAAATTGTAACCCTACTACGAGCACGTAATACAATCACGCAGCACACCTGGATGTAAGGCTTTGGCCCAAACCATTATAAATCCCTTTGTGTTCTTCTTGCATCACCATCCGGTTCAGGAGCCGATGGGCCGTACATCGACGCTTCCGCGATGGCCACACGCCATTCGGTCCACCCGGGGGCGCCTTTTCACGATGACCAATTCGCCGGGCCTCCGGAGTCCCCAGGTCCGCGGCTCCCCGCACCTTCGCACCCACCTTTCGGGCCGCGCCGGCGCGAAAACCAAGGTCGGGACCGCGCCGAAGGGTCGATCGGGTTCGCCACCGTCCTTGGTGCGAGACGCCGCCTTGAGCCACCGCCACTGCGGACGCACGCGGCCGAGGGTCGCCATCGGCTGAATTCGCCGCCCGCCTCGCCAAGACCGGCCCGGCTGACACCCAAGGTCAAAGCCATGCGCTTGTGTTCCGCCATCCGCCATAGGGCCCATAGCCAAGGCCGACCGCCGCTGCGAGGACCGAGCTCGCTCGCCTGGCCCGGTTGCGCCATTCGCCAAGGCCACCTCACGCCGCTCCCGAGGCCGACCCCGCCTGCACGCCTCGACCACCGCTTCCGTTGAGCCGCCCAAGTAGAGTCCACCCATCCGCTTCCAAAGCCGCCGAGGGCCCGCTCGCCCACCGGGGCCGGGGAACCGCCCCCATTCGGCGCATGCTCGCCGGCCGCTGTCCCGGCACCTCCGCTCGCCCGGCCCGCCAAAAGTGCATCCACGCGCCCCGCGTGCCGGCGAGAGGGCGCCCCATGCCTGCTGAGGACCCGCTCGCCGCCTACGTAGGACAACTCCGCACTTGCCCACCAAGGGCAATGCCACCCATCCGAGGATGCCCCCCGACGACGACGCCCACCGAGGGGGTCGGCGCCGCCCCGCGCAGGGCGCCTCCGCTCGCCACCCGCCAAGGCATCGCCTTGTCGGCCCGTGGCGCTGCGGGGCAACTCCGCACTCGGGCAATGCGCCGACAGATGCCCTCGATGCCCCAAGGTCCCGCCACCGCCAAGGCGCGCTCAACGCCGCCGAGATGCCCCCAAGTCCACCGCTCACACCGATGCCACACCGATGCCGAGGTGCGCCCGCGCGCCATCCGTGAGGCCCGCGCCACGCCTAAGCCCCGCTCGTGTGCGCTTGCACGAAATCACCCTCGCATGCCGATTCGCCGGGAGGAGGGGGCTCGCGGCGTCATCCGCCCGAGGGGGTCACCCGCCGTTCGCCCGAGGAGGGTCTCGCACATCATTCGCCCGAGGGGCTCGCGGGGCGCTTGCCTAGGGAGGTCTTCGCGCCGGGAACGCCACACGCCAGCCCACGTTCGTCTAGGACCCGGCCATTCGCCCGAGGTCGCCCGCCGTGGCCATGCGCTCACCGGTGCCCGCCGGGATCGCCACCGCGCGCTCGAAACCTGCTCACCCCGAGGCCGCCACGACAGGCAACTCGCTTCCCTTCCTCTAAGCTGCACGACGAGCATCTCTCCCTCGCGGCCACGCTGAGCGCCGAGCGCTTGGCTCGCCCCGCAAAGCTGGGAGCCCATTGTCAATGCCTAAGACTGCGCTGTCCGCGAACTCGCCCTCACCGGGACACGCGTCGCCGCCAGACGTTCCCTGTGCACCTCCGTCACGCCGCGTCGGGCATGGTTGTGCTCGCCGCCACCGCGCCCATGACGCCCACCCCACCACAACCACGACACACCGCACACCGTCGCTCCGAGCTCCACTCACCCCCGCCGATCGGGAGCTCGCGACCACCTCCGCCCTAGCGTACTCTAACCCGTCCCACGGCCGGCCCAACGTCCGGAATCACGAGCTCGACGTCAAGCTGGATCTCGCCGCCGCCTGGATGCCTTAGACCGTCACTTTGCAGTAGGAGACAACACCGCCCGAGCCCGGACTACAGCATGGCAAGAGTCGTAGCTGCGCTGCCCGCACCGAGCCCGACCAGCACCACGCGATCTGCCTCCAGCAAGCCCTCGGTGAGCCCCAGAAGCCCAAAGTCCCCATCTTTGCATGCTCGCTTGGCTGCCCGGCCATCGAGCCGCTTCACCGGAGCATTGAGTGCTCGCGCAACGCGTCCTTGCCAGGCGCCGCTTGTCGTATTCGTTTTTTCTATTGCCCGCCCGGCCATCCAGCCGCTTTGCCAGGAGTTGTGAGTGCACACGTGCGTGAGCCGCGCGTCCCTGCCAGGCACCGCTAGTTTTAGTCGTTTCTCCTATCGCTTGCCTAGCCTTAGTGCCGCCGTTCTCTAACCTCATACAGCACGGTGCCTCTGTCATCGGTGGCCACGCACAGCCGCCGCATGACCGGGGTGCCATCACGCACACCGGTTACCAACAGACCAAGGCAGTGAAGGAATATGGGATCGCTACGTTAGCTAGAAAACAAAACTTTTCTACTCATAAACCAGGAACTACTGCTAGTTATAGATCACGGGATTACCACTAGACGCGTAGGTGCAGCAGAAGACATCTTCTCTTGACGTAGATGAGCGTGTCGCAGCAGTGCCGTGCAGTTGCTCACGTCCGTCCTTCACGTGCGGTTCGTCCTTGTGCTCCAGATGCAGCACCTCCGAGGTTCCCACACGTACACGGAGGAAGCGTTGCGCCTCCGGACTGCTAGGTCCATGAGGAGCAAAAGGCGAGGGCATGGGCGGCGGTGGCTGCCAAAGTGGCATGGTGAAACCTAGCCCTGCGCCCACCTCTCTTACATAGGCGTTCCTAATAGGCTCCCGAGCTAGAGGCCCATTAGTAACCCTAAGCCTCGTCTAATTGGATCAGATCCGAATTAGGCCTTCTTCCCCTTAAGCGTGCGACCCTATGGGCTCATGCACACATAGACATGGCCCGAGTACTCCTACTCGGCCAATAGTTGACGGGGGCCTCTAGCAAGACGTGTCAACTCCTATGTGTACACAATGATCATATCAGACGAACCACCACAAACTCACATACAGGTTATTCCCTTTGCCTCATGATATTTGGTTCACCTCGTGGGTTAACACTTAACCCAAGCACGGCCATGCATTTCTTGATCTAATCATTCGAGTGGTCCAGTGATATCCCTATCACATAGAGAGGGACAAATTCCATCTTGATTGACTACGCCTCACAGCATGCTTCCTGACAAACCCGAAGACCACCTTTATAGCTACCCGCCACTTTATAGTGTTTGATAGTCCCTAAGTAGGTCGTTTCACATCTTGAGTACATACGACAATCTCAGGTCTAACATAACGTACATGATGTGAAAAGAGATAATAATAATAACATCTCATGTTGGGTCAATCCAGCCCCATGTCATACATGTGCCCACACTATTAGTTTGACATCTCCATGTCCATGACTTGTGAAACATAGTCATCAACCAATATGTGTGCTGATCTAATATTCATGTGTGTCCTCACATGAACTCCGACCAAGGACAATTATTGAATAACCACACACAAGTAAAAGAGTTTCACAAACAATTCACATAATTGCCAATCAATACAAGTTGTCTTTAATGTATATTCATGAACACATAATATATCATGGATACAGGGCGATACAATCATCTCTATGATTATCTCTAAGGCATATTCCCAATAGGCAGTGCCCTTCATAGCCGCCCACCGACGCGGCAACACGATAGGAGCCACTGGCACTTCCACGCGAGCGTGTCCTCCATGGGAATCCACGAGACCTTCAGAGGCCTCTCACCGAGCCAGCTCGCGAAGCATCTCACCGCACCACCGGCACCCTACCTCCCTCATCGCCCCGTGACTGAACACGTGCACAGCCTGTACGGCACGAGCTCGCGCGTGACCGAAGACCGCACCGCACGCCGAGGCCTACCTCACGCTCCCCCGAGGACGTCGCTTAGCCGAGCCCTCGCTCGCAGCTCACCCGAGATCACCGCTCGCTTAAGTCGAGCGTTGTCCAATCAAAACTACTTTTTTTTTTTTTTTTTTTTTGAGAAAAAAATCAAAACTACTACCACCACTCATTGTACGAACGTAGTGGGCCTATTGTTTTATGGGCAAGTACGCAGGCCAAGTACGTATGTACCCTGAGATATATATGGAGCATGCATGTCAATCGTACTTAGCCCATGTAAGTTCACCACACGTACAAGCACACGCAGCGCACACCGTGTTTGCTCGCACGTGGTCTTCGCGCATTCGCCGAGGCCACCTTTGCGCACCGCTCGCTCACGGTCGCCGCTCGCGCCCACCGCTCGCCAAAGCGGCTCGCGCTCCACTCGATCAAGGCTGCGCACTCAAGGCCACCCACGCGCCCACCGAGGCTGGCCACGTGCTCACTGAGGCTAGCTTTGCACTCACCGAGGCCGGTCACCTGATGGAAACCCGCAGGGCCGCAGCCCACAGCCGATGACAAACGCAGAATTCCATCGAGATCTTTCTTTGCAGTTTATCCCCCAGGTAAACACGTGCAGATGCAGTGATTACCTACGTCAAAGGCGTCTTGCTCTGAATAGGCGTCACGACTCGTCCGTCTAGCGGCTCCACCTTCCTGAGGTTGATGCTTTAAAAAGCGCACCACTTTTTGCCATGAACGGTAAGAAAGAGGGAATCCCCTCGCGATGTTTCCTTCCCCGCGAAGGAAACAGGGCCCCGAGCCCATTACGGTCCAGGGGTTCGAAGGCTGACCTCATGGGAGGTTCGAACAGCCGCCCCAGGATGCAGAGTCAGGGATGGCTATGGGCATGTCCTACGTGACCTAGGCCTGAGCTATCGAATGCTCGGGATGCCTTAAGCCATATCTGAGGCCCGTTGAGAAAAGTTGTGACATGGTGTCTCACCAGAGAGAGGCGTTGAGCCCCCAGATCCTATCGAACGGATCCGGGACCACACAACATCCCTCGGGCATTTTTTGGAGGTGTCATAGACCACAGCCGACCCTTATCGAACGGGGCACAGACTTCCACTCGGATCCACCCATTAACAGCTCACCGGATGTGTCATGCTCGTAGCCCATCGAGGGTAGTATGGCACGTCCACCCCTCCTTTGGAATGTTTCCATCCCCACGAAGGAAACAGGGCTCCGAGCCCATTACATTCCAGTGGTTCGAAGGCTGACCTCATGAGAGGTTCGAACAGCCGCCCCAAGATGCAGAGTCAGGGATGTCTATGGGCGTATCCTACATGACCTAGACCTAAGCAATCGAATGCTCGGGATGCCTTAAGCCGTATCCGAGGCCCGTTGAGAAAAGTTGTGACATGGTGTCTCACTGGAGAGAGGCGTCGAGCCCTCGGATCCTATCGAACGGATCCGGGACCACACAACATCCCTCGGGCATTTTTTTGGAAGTGTCATAGACCACAGCCAACCCTTATCGAACGGGGCACGGACTTCCACTCGGATCCACCCATTAACAGCTCACCGGATGTGTCATGCTCGTAGCCCATCGAGGGTAGTATGGCACGTCCACCCCTCCTTCTCTCTCCGGAGAGGCAGTCTGAGGGACGCTTAAAAGACGAGGATGTTCCTGATCGACCGTCTGCACGTGCAGAGGCTCGGGGGCTATCTTCGCATGCTAGTCAAGGAAGGCAAGCAAACGCGCACACCAAAAAAAACCAACTTGGCCAGTATACAGGAAAGCCATCGGACGAGTGTCCCCACTCCTCCGAGGCCTCGAGGGCTACACCCAATGGGTGCGCGCTGAAAAACGCCGGCAACCCTCAATGACGAAAAACCTAACGTCAGTGACATCAAGATAGCTCAAGTAGAACCTCAGGAGGAGTATTCACACTCCACCTGAGGCTCGGGGGCTACTGTCAGGTTCCGTAATTAGGGGTACCCAAATTAACACGATAAAACTCACCTAATGCTCAAAGGAGGAGTAAGTGAGAGACCTCAATAGACCCCTACACTAGCTCCTATTGAAACTAACTCGGCAGGCCCACAAGGTCACGACACGCCCAAAAAACTCTACAGGGAGACGCCCCTCTACGGAGAGGCCCCCCTCTACGGAGAGGTCCCCACCTACGGAGAGGCCTGAATGGAGAGGCCCCCCTCTACGGAGGGGTCCCCACCTACTGAGAGGCCTGAACGGAGAGACCCCCCTCTACGGAGACGTCCCCACCTACGGAGAGGCCCCCCTCTACGGAGAGGTCCCTGTTGGCGGTTGTTACCGACCATTTTATACCGCCAATTTATATCCAAATTAGGGGAAACAAGCATACTTATGACACATATACATATGCTATGACCTAGTTCCACTTGTTTCTCGAGAAAACATGTTTCGCAGGACAAACACCGGAAACAAGCGGAAATGCACGAAGCAAAGGACAAAGCGCAAAGCAGAACACACATTCTAGAAATGCGCAATCAAAGGGGAATAGAGAAAGCCCACTTAAACAGACAAATGGACCAAAGCACCTCAACATCCTTTATCTAGGCCAGCCCACAAGCCCACACGCCAAAGGCGGTGGCGAGAGGAGCCAGCCCGGGTTCGGCCAGACCCAGGGTTCGACCGGACCCACAGAACCGCCTCTCGCACCGCCCTTTCTTTGGCGGTTGCATGCCGCCATGCATAGGCGGTGCCCGGGGGGTGCTTCCATTTTTACCTCTACGAAACCGACCATCTTAGCTATAAATAGATGGGGAGGGCTCCATTCTAAACACACACCACACAAGAGCCTCTCCCTCCACACTTGTATCATTTTACTTTATTGGTTAGTATTAGGAGCTTGGCAAGGTTTGTAAAAGAGGATCAAGGTCATCTTGGAGATACTTGGTATGATTAATACAATTCTCTTTATGTTGATCAATGCTATGCTCTTCATCTTGTTCTTGTTCTTTATTTATCAATATAGCTATGCTTATGAACTAGAGTATAGTTCCTATGAAATGATCTTAGCATATGAACTAGTATATAGTTTTCATTTTATGATCTTGTCATATAGAACTTTATGCTTAATGTATTATACATACATTTTAGACCAAGAGCCAAGTTGAGATGTTGAGTTCTACTTTGAGTTAGTCTTGGTTGTTGTTGGGTTGCGGGTTCGTTGTCCGCCCTTGTGGTGGATGCTCTGGTAGAAGGGCCTCGCCAGTCGGGTCACCCTTGATATCACGCTAGAGTAGTAGTCATAGCGTAGACATGGTGTCTAGGCTAGAGGCTACCTTCGTTTGCCTCGAACTCATATGGTTGAGGTGGTAGGCGGTAGGTGGTGACAGCCCTGTCCATCCCTTGTAATCCCCCATGTCAGTGTTCGGTGTAGAGCCGTAGGCTGGCAACGCTTGGTAGACCAGGTGTTATCCGGTGCCCGAAGTAAGCCATAATGACCAAGGTTAATCTTAGCTTAGAATCTCAAATGGTATAAAAGCATGTATGTATATCTCCTCTCTTAACATAGCTATTTAGGATATGCCTGCTCCAGTTTAGGTTATTCTTTTATTCTTTATTCTCTCTGTTACCTCTATCCATGAGATTGCTCAAGTGTGTGTGTCAAGTTATCCTTTACTTATTATGTTTCATCTCTGTTATGAACTTGGGTCTATTATATAGTCATGTTATCTTGTCCGTGTTCATATTAGAGACTTTTACACCATGCCTTCCCTGTGGAAATACGATACCCTGAATACTTCCTGGTGAAAGCTACAATGGCATTTCCGTGCACTTGCGGAACTCTTTCTGTTTGCATTAAGGAACACCAACAGTCCCCACCTACGGAGAGGCCTGAATGGAGAGACCCCCCTCTACGGAGAGGTCTCCACCTACGGAGAGGCCCCCCTCTACGGAGAGGTCCCCACCTATGGAGAGACCTGAACAGAGAGGCCCCCCTCTACGGATAAGGCTTCCACATCACTCCAGCCACTATTCCAACCACCCCAGGCCCCAGCATTTATTACCAAGTCAAGGCTACAGAGGTCTCCATGCCTATTCCAACCACTCTAGGCCCCAGCATTTATTACCAAGTCAAGGCTACAGAGGTCACCATGCCATCCAACAGAACTTTGCGCGTTGCTACAAGGCTCATTGTACTTCTTCCCAATAAAATAAATGACATGCATGTAACCTGGTCCCCTCCTTCAACTATAAAGGAGGCAACCAGGGCCTATTCCAGGAGGGGCAACGCATGCTCCAGACTCCTCCCCCCTCTCATTCTTTGCTTTTAGCTTCAATCACCCTCTCGAGACCTGGGAAAATTCCCTCTCTCACCCGCTTGTAACCCCTACTACGAGCACTCCGATGCAAGATAATACAATCTACATAGCACACTGGACGTAAGGCCGGCTTTGGCCCGAACCAGTATAAATCCCCTGTGTTCTTCTTGCATCACCATCCAGTTTAGGCAGCACTCAGCACAAATTCACTAGTCGGTAACTTGGTACACCCCAGTTTTCGGAACACCGACAAGTACTGATAGAACCATCCAGGTTTTGTATTTTTCCATACATGGTGTCCAACCAAACTTACTACAACTTTCCAAATTCCAAAAGAAGCATCCAGGTGAATAAAGTTTTCCTGAGAACTTAGAACACAAAAGATGCCGCATAATCATGCAGCACTATTTCTCCCCTTCATTGGAGTGAGCTTTTTCTTCAGTCCTAATCAGTGCTTTGCTGGAGACTTAGTGGGAGTGGTAACAATATTCATAGCCCCTTCTTCGGTTTGGCTGAGTACATGGGAACATAAGAGAGGGATGCTTCAGTACATGAACAGAGTTCAGTATATACATGCTCAATTGATTAGTGCTTTTACCTTGTTGTTTCAGGTCCAAAACTTGTAGTGATTTGATTTGACCCTCCTACCTCCACCATTGCTAAAAGTGATTGCCTAAAAAAGAAAAGGTCTAGCTGATTGGGTTTTTAATCAAAACAAAAAATGTACAGATCAAGTTTTTTTTACAGTTCATGGCAGGTACCTTCTTGTCACAAGACCAGGAGAAGTGTTGAGTTTACTTATGCCTTCTAGGTCTCCTATGGCTGATGGGAATTTGTAAGTGCAATCAAGCCCTATGTGGGTTTTGGCATTGATGACCACCTAATTAGGGGACTAATGAGATTTATCAAGATGACATGCAGGAAATGTGAAAGGAGGTTGATGTACAGGTTGGAGGATCCCACATTTCACTTTGGAGGCACCCTCAACTCATCAAGGCCTAATTATTTTATACTTTGAATATTGAGTTTAGGAAAAGTCGTACTACAAAGAGGGATCCTAACACATCTGGTCAAGTGTCGAATCAAATGCTCAAACCTAGACCACTTTCATCACCTCATATACCCAAAACAGCTAGCAAAATATCAAATCTTGAAACTTGTTTTGGGGAGCGCGGCAGTGCCACACTTAATCCCGACCGTTGGACTATGGGGTATAAATACCCATTCTATCCCTCCCAACAGTCACAGCTTCTTCCCCACCGATTCATTTCATGAAGAAGCAACCAGAGCTCTTTCTCTCCCTCCTCCATTGTTGCTCCTCCAGTCTCCAAGTGAGATTTCGAATCCCACCATCAAAACTTGAGGGAAAAGGCAGCAAACTTCGATTGGAGACCGGATCTACAAGTTTCCTATCTTGAAAGAGCATTTGGTTCGTGTTTGGCCAGCGTGCTAGGGTTTGTTACTCTTGGAGCGTGCTCCTAGCTAGCTAGGCGTCGCCCTTGAGCTTGCCAACTTGTGTGGCAACCTTGGGAGGTTTGTAACCTCACTATAAATCAAGAAAATCACCCCACATCTCTAGGGTTTGCTCCCTAGACTTGTGACCAAGGAAAAGCAAACCTTTGTGGTGAGCTCAAGCCTTGTGTGGCTTCCTCAACAACGTGGAGGAATGCTAGCCTTGTGTCGACGCCGATCCACGGGATAAATCGTGTGTCTCACGTGTTGATTTATATTCTTGCATATCCTTTTGTTGTTTTGGGGTTTGGGCCAATTCCATCGTGTGGTTGCCATTCAGTTTCAGTCTGTTATATATCTGCTATCTGTGTTTGTGCAGGGAGAGTGGAGCACTCTCAGATTTATATTTCCAGTCATAGTTTTTTGCTCGTGTAGATTCCTTTTATTTAGAGCGCGACAGTGCCTCACTCGTAAATCAGTTCTTACATATGCTCGAGTTGAGTTTTTATAGGTAGTTTTAACAAGTTAAGCCTATTCACCCCCCTTCTAGGCTTCCAAAGATCCTATAGAATTGACTAAAAATAGAGGCAATGATTATAATATTGTTATATGGACAGTCTGAAAGTGTACAGATCATATTGTTTTCTTTACCTTGCTAGCACAAGATTGTTGTTCCCCTAACTTCCTTGCTCATCAACCTTTTGCTATTTGCTAGAGCCTGGAGGCGTCCCAGCCTTCCCTTTTTTGGCTCGACTTTTCCTAGAATGGAGAAGTTCTTAATACAATGAAAAATTAATCAAGCGTGAGATGTCGCAATTTTACCTTTTCTTCGTTTCATTCATCGGGCACTTTGGAGATGTCGACCTATGACCAAGACCTCTGCAGTTTTTGCATTTCACTTGCCACATGCCTTTGCCCCTAGGTTTATTGCCCTTGCCCTCAACACGGCTAGGAATTCTGAGTTTTCTTTGTCTACCACGCTCCCTCTTTTCGAGAGGTGGTAACACCTTGAATCCAAGATTCACACGTGTCCATTGGGACATATCAGGTGGTGGTCTAATCACACCCCCATAGGCTAGTCTAAAATGGTAAACTAAAATGTAAGGATGCAAGTACTCTTCCACCTTAGGATTTCTACATGTGGTGATGAGTGCCATAGCGTATGGGCATGGTTTTCCTTGAGACTTGCCACTCCCTACAGGTGCATATGTGGTTTTTAATATTGACCATTGTTGACGGTAACCAACTGCAGATAAAATACCATCAACATACATACAAAAGCACCAAAACAACCTAGAGATAGGGCTTTTACACTAACATATTCCATAGTTTTGATGTTTATATTGTTTTGCAGATTAGGAAATACACATTTTGGGCCAAATTATAAAGAAAATTAATAAAAATAAACATTCACACAATTTGGCCGGCCAAGTGCAAAACAGCAACCCAGACCAACTTACCTCGGATGGGCCAAGATCCAACACGACGACCACCTGCACCAAGCCCAAGGCAACGAAATAGGCCGATAGTACAAAGTTGAGTAGCTGTAGCCCACGGCCTGGCGCGGCCGCGCCAGGCGGTGCACGCACGCCAGCAGCCCGATAGGTGGGGCCTGGTCTTCTCGAGGTGGTCACATCAATGCAGAGAACATCGGTTGCAGGTGTGACCAGGTTTAGTGCACCCTGACACCGTCATTCCATGGTCGACTTTGTCATAATGGAGGGAGGAGGCACTTTTCCAAAGACCCCCTACTCTCACCCTATAAAAGGAGGCCCCCTACCTCACTCTCAACACAACCTCAAGGAGAAAAAGCAAGCACAAGTGAGCAAGAGAGTAGAGAGTCTTCTACTCGAAGTCTCGATACACCCCAATTGTCCCAAGGTTCCTGTGTAGTCGATTGCGGACTTGTCGGTACCCGCTACGCTTGTACCTCTACAATCGACTTATCATTTGTGGGTAAAAAGGTTGTGTTCTTCTTTCGGCTTATTATTCTTAAGTACATTATCTTTGATGTTATAAACTTGCAGGATTGATAGTGTGTCTTTTGGGGTGGAGCTCTGGTAGATGAACCTCTCACTATGTAAAAAACACACATATTCACCAGTGCGCCTAGAGACGCTAGCAACAACATGTGTCTATGGTACGATACTACTGACGCGCCCCCTGAGCACGCGTCACTAATAAGTGATGGCCGGTCTGGCAGGATGAATGTGCGTATGTGATAAGAGCTAATTACAGACGCATATTCAACTAGCGCTTCTGCCTATTCATTGCAGACGCGTGTTGCAGGGATGCGCCTGGTCAAATACAGACGCGTGTCTAGAACAAACGCTTTTTAGAAAACCGTCGTCTGTAAGCTTTAGTGTGTTTCAGACGCGTGGTTTATCACAGGCGCTCTTTAGCTCCCACTCGTCTGTCAATATCAGACATATTTCAGACGCGTGTTTGTTTACAGACCCTTTTTCGGCACCGCCCATCTGTGTGGTGAAGTGTATTACAAACACGCGTTAGTTCACAGACATGTGTAGTCAAGAGACGTGTGTGCTATTTGAAATTAGTTGCAACCACGTGTCAATATACAGACACTTGGCAGGTAAAAGCGACTGTAACTGTCACAAGCATTATAGACACGCGAGTTGTTAGACATGACTTGTCGTCATAGGTGTCTGTACATGTCAGAACTGTTACAGATGCGTGATATTTTACAGACGTTCATGGTCGAGAGACGTCTGTGCTATCTGAAAGTATTGCAGACACGTGACAGTAAACAGACGCGTGGCAGGTACATGAGCCTGTAACTCTCACATGCATTACAGACGCGCGAGTTGCTAGAGACGACTTGTCATCACAGGTGTCTGTACATGTCAGAACTGTTACGGACGCGATATTTTACAGACGTGCATAGTCGAGGGCCATCTGTGTTATTTGAAATTGTTGCAGACACATGCCAGTAAATAGACGCATGGCAGGTACACGTGCCTGTAACTTTCACATGCATTACAGTCGCGCGAGTTGTTAGAGACGAATTGTCGTCACAGGTGTATGTACATGTCAGAGTTGTTACAGACGCATGATATTTTATAGACGGGCGTAGTCGAGAGCTGTCTGTGCTATTTGAAAGTATTGCAGACACGTGCCAGTAAACAGACGCGTGGCAGGTACACGCGCCTGTAACTCTCACATGCATTACAGTCACATGAGTTGTTAGAGATGAATTGTCATAATAGGTGTATGTACATGTCAGAACTGTAACAGACGCGTGGTATTTTACAGACGTGCATGGTCGAGAGTTGTCTGTGCTATTTGAAAGTATTGCGGACACGTGCCAGTAAGCAGACGCGTGACAGGTACACGCGCCTGTAACTCTCACATGTATTATAGTCATGCGAGTTGTTAGAGATGACTTGTCGTCATAGGTGTCTGTATTATTCGCGTGTATTACAGTCGCTTGTTAGCTTAGAGACGACTGTTTTTGACACCCATCGGTAAATGTCAGGATTGCCATAGATGCATGACGACCGGTATGTATGACCGTCTCTAAGATTTGGAAAATGATCCTGATGATTATATGGTTACAGATGTTTGGTAGTGGTATGTGTCTGTAACTAGAGTATCTCACACAGACATGCGCCTGTAAGCGTAAAACCAATACAGGCACGTACAGTACAATTTTTTTTTCTGTTGGTTTTGGCCCAAACTAGAGGTGAAAAAAGTCATTGTACCGGACTTCCAAGCAACACGTTTTGAGTTGGGCCGGAAAAATTTTGGGGCCAGTAATTTACAAGGGTTTTACCCTCAAAACTGCGGCCTCTCCAATATCTCCCAATTATGGCTCGGCCCATTAACGGCCAATTTAGGCTGCGATAACTTTATATGTGAGTCTATAGAAGACCGAGCGTAGCTCGGGTGGCTGCTGGCGAGGGTGTTCGCCCAGCCCGCCTGAGTTCGATCTAGTGCTTCACCGGGGTTTTTAACTCCAGTCTTCGCTTGGATTATTTCGAGTGGTTGCCTCTTCACGTGGAACATTCAAGGGGAATGCGATGCGCCTCGTCGTCTACGGAGTCAGTGGATTCCGGTGTGATCTCAAGAAGGATGCGATCTTCTGTCTGTGTGTAGTTGTAGGTCCGGTTGTACATGGTGGCGTGTAGAGTGGGTGTGCATGTGTATGAGCAGATACTACAACTGTATCCAGATGACAGGCAACCCAAAAAAAAACAGGCGAGTCTGTAACCATAAAAAAAATATAGGCGCGTATCTATGTACAGACGCCGGTCTAGGTATTACGGGTCTGTAGGTAACACAAAAAAACAATACAAGCACATATCTGAGGACTCAGAAAAAGAAAAAGAAAAAAAACTTGGTGAGCTAGTTCTTGTCTAGATTTTTTTGCTCATCATCAAACCGGTGATTGGAGGCTCAAACATTGGATTTCCACCATTTGAGGCTCCAATCACCGGCTTGAAGATGAGCAACGATATCTAGACAGATTTTCTTCACCTGTTTTTCCCCTCTTCTCTTAAGATGTGAGGGTTGTTTGGTTCAATGCCTCCTAGGCAGCCGTCCTAGCCCCAGGCGGCAAAGATTCTCATGAGCAAATCCAAACAAGCTCGTGGTGCACAACACAAGAACACCTTGGGCTTGTTTGGATCAGTAGAAGCAGCAGCTCTCTCTCACTTGCTCCCACTCTCTCAGCTGAATGGAGGTTAGGGTTTTTTGCTTACACCGTACATGCTTCCCAAGAAGCAATCTCAACCGTTGAATCCAACCGAGATCAATGGTGCACAAGCACTAGGCTTGTGGCTAGTTTGGGCTGCTTTGATGGGCTCCAAATTCATCCTCCATGTGGAGGGATAGCCCAACAAAATCTGTTCCTCATCATCCACAAACTCACAAAGACGAGGCTCTCTTGCCTTGCTTCATTTCATTGTAATCCAGTGTAAAAGCATCTGCAAATTCAGCATAGGTAGCCGCCAGTTTTGTAGTGCTTGTCATCCAGATCAACTTCCCCTCCTGCTTTTGAACCTCGAGTGTGGAATAATAGAACTGCCGAATAGGGCTCAAATAAAAAAAACTTCGGAATGACCCTTCCATTCCGGTCTTGCTTCATGCCCATCATAAAGCTCAATCCAAACGCGTAGAATGCATAGACAACACTAGCGTTCACACAACCAAAGTAATCACTACCGATATGTACACAAAGAAATCAGTTCCAAAACCACGCGAGCAGTCATCTTGACAGCAAAGTTCCAATAACCATAAAAGTGCACTATCAACCGTGCGAAAAAGTGCCACAAGAAACAAACAAGTTCTCACGTCATTAGTCTTATGAAGTCATCATCTCAATTTTTAAAATATGACAAAAGAAAAAGAAGACAAGCTAGACGTTCACACAATCAAATTAATCACTACGGATGTGTAAAGAAAGGAATCGAGTGCCAAAACCACACAAGCATTCATCTTGCCACAAAGAAAGTTCCAATAGCTACTAGTGGTGATCATATAGTAAGTCATGACATCACATAGTTCCAATAGCCACCAGTCATCAAGTGCACATCACATAGTAGTTTAAATACTAGCCTAGCTAGTACATCATCACCAAAAGTAAGTCAAGACAACATAACATCGATCACATTAATTAGTGCATTGTCGGCATTGGAGGCATGGCACCCTGCACCCTGTCCCTAGCATCCTTCTCGGCCTTTTAATTCTTCAGGTACTCAATAGCAGACTCAACAGCCTGACAGCAAGCCTTTGCATCATGCGCCTCTCCTTCTCTTCGTTCTCAGCCTTCTCTTTCTTGAGATCCTCAATAGCCACACAAACTTCCCGGAGCTTCTGCAGGCATATATATATATGTGCACAGAAACAATTATATGAGAGATCCAGATGAGATCGTTTCAATAAAAAACAAATCATAGTCATCAAATCACATTCAGAAACTGCAACAGAAGCATCATTCACATATGTGGTCATTGAGAAACTGCAGTGGTGACTTGCCAAAACAAAGCATGCATGCATGTAAGTGAACTATGCCAAAACTGGTGGCCAGAGAACTACCATTATATTCACAGAACTTGTCGTCGGAATAACGGTGATAGCCTAGCAGGGGTGTACCCACGCTAGTAGATTGAGCGGTAGAGGTGCGCTAGACGACTAACTGGATGTTAAGCAGAACGAGCGAAGGGGAAAACACACGGGTTTTACCCAGGTTCGGCCGCCTTGATGGCGTAAAACCTATGTCCTGCTTAGTTTGTATTGATTGTAGATGAGAATCAAGTGTCTCGAGAGGGGGTCCCTGCTCGCCTTATATAGCCGGGGAGCAGGGTTACAGATCGGATCTAACCGGCAAGAGCTATCCTGATCGGTTACAATAGGGAAAGATTACATCGTATCTGGCAGAGTGCCGTACAAGGAAATACTATCTTGTTGCCCACGCCTGCGCTGTGATCTCCGTGACGGCCTTCGACTCTTGAAGCAGGTCTCGCGACCTGGGCCGGCCTGAGCGGCTCAGCCCAAGGTGGGCCGTGAGGGGGTAGGGGTTTATCCCCCCACAGCAAGTCCCCGAGCATGCAACATGTTGCTGGTGGCGAAGTCTTGATCCTGCTCAATCTCTGGGAGGTGCTGCCGACCAGTCTTCAGCCTTGTCGACCAGTGTTGTAGGGCAACGCCGACCAGTCAAGAATGGATTCTTGACCAGTTTAGTTTTGCTTCTTTGCTTCTTCTTCCCTTTGCCTTCCAACCAGTCTAGCCTTGACGAGTTCGCCTGCTGGATGTTGGATGGTCCAGAAAAAGAAAAAATATTTTCCCTTCTGGAGAAGTGTGCCCACTTTGGAGTGTAGGCACTCGAAGGAACGTCTTCATTTGATGCTTGCAGAGCACGATTCACCGAGCAGGTGAAGTGTGCCCACTTAGTCCCCGAGCCTAGGAGTAGGTGTGGAGCACGTACTGCTAGGGTCAGAAACAAGAGAACAGCTTCCACGCAGACTGGAGCACAATTCACCTAGCAGGTGAAGTGTGCCCACTTAGTCCCCGAGCCTAGGAGTAGATGAATAACATGTACCGCTAGGGTCGAAACGAAGATGCGGTCCCGTGCAGCCGGAATCCGAACCGGCGCTTGCTAAAATCATGTTCTTTGTAGTCCCCGAGCGTGTAGGTGGAGCCGACGCCGACCCGTAAACGCTTTGATGATATCACCGTCTAATTCATCGTAAGGACCAGGTCCCCGAGATCCGCGCAGTGGGTAGCGGGACAAATCCAACTTGCTTCGGATACCGAGGATTCCAAAGATGTACTCCAAAGACAAGTACACTAGAATCTAGAAAGTTGTACTTTAGGCAATAAATATTGACGAAAAGTGGCAAGAGATTGATACCGCATAGTGGGAGGGGAGACGCCGGATCCGTCATTGCGCGCGTGCCGAAAAATCTGCATTAATGGAACCGACGCAGTCGCTGACACACACACTCGACCACGGAAACCGGGGAGACGCGGGCCAGCGATGCGCGCCGAAGTCCCCATGCAGAGTCCGAGGGACACGCAAACCGCCATAAATATCCGGCGTCCTCGACGCGCATCGCCACTTCCACGCACGCAACCTTGCCTTCGCCTTCCGCTTCGAGTTCTCGCCCGCTAGGGTTTTGAGAGAAAAACCGCCACCGCCACTTCCACCGGAGGTCATCGCCGCCAGCCGATTGAGGTAAGACCTTGATAGATCCGGTAATTGCGCATCCAATGCACCCAAATGGGGCTTGTTGTCGTCTTCCTTTGTCATTCCTTAGACCGATTTCTTGAGTGTACCGTTCATTTCGCCATTGTTGCGGTTTGCGCGAGTTATGTCGCGTCATGCACCACCGGCGCGAGGCGGAGCCGCCAGGGCGTCGCCGCGAGGAGCGCCCCGGACCGCCCGCCGATGGTCAACATGCCACCACTCACCGTTGAAGAGCCGCAGATTGAGATGGACCGGAATGGTTCCCATCTCAATCT